>JAHHFK020002547.1:0-600000 GCA_024533555.2 Aedes koreicus | reverse complement strand
CGGTGAATTCTTACCTTGATGACTGACTGGGAAAATGTTAGGGTTTTAAAACGTATCCACGATACTTACTTTTCTGAATCTTGGCGGTTTTATCCGAACTTCCTCGTGCGAACACTGCAGTCTGATCGGAAAATGGTTTGGTGAAGGCGCCTTAACGTGAACACGTCACAGATATCAGGGTCAGACGAAAAAATTCAAATAAAATGAGTTTAAAAAAGAAATCGACAAGATTTTTCATTATGGCCTAACTGACAATTGTAAACAATGGCTTTCCACGAATTTCTCGTCATGGAAAACTCGCCCAATCAATCCACCACGGTCATTTCGAAGAGGAAGAGTTCACCTATCCGAAACAATTCTAGGAATTCATCGGTAACCTTTGTGCCACGAGAATTTTACGGAATGCTTACGTTTGCCAGTTAGGCCCCAATGGATTTTTTCTTTGTCGAAATTAGGCCAGTATCGACTTAAAAAGTAGTTACAGTTACAAACTCCTCGCTACGATATGAAAGATCAAATTTTTTTTTTTCCCCTTTTTGTTTTTTTTTTCATTAGGGCGAATCTACAAAAGAGAGATTTTCTCCCGGCTCCCCTCCCTTCATTCAAAAACCCATTCCCCTTTACGTTTTTCATTCTACTATTTGTAGAGTATGCTAGCCAGTACTGTTGTGTTTCGATCTGTATTAAATAATGCCTCGAAAGTTTTATAAGGGAAGGTCCATTAAGTATGTCACGCAGTTAGGGGGAGGGGGGTTTGGGAAAACGTGACGATCCATACAAAAAAATTTGAAGGTCCATACAAAAAACGTGACATGGGGGGGGGGGGGGGGGGGGGGTATAAAAAGTCGCTTTTTGCGTGACGTACTTAATGGACGTTCCCTGAAAAAGAAAGAGAGCCCGGCCGAAATCGCTCCCATTAAAATACACACTCAAAAAAAAAAAAAAACCCCAAATTTACAATCATTTTTAATTCATTTCCAGCTGGTCGGTGGAGTTGGTTCCCGCATAATCACAAACCATTTCTGGACCATATCCTTTATTGTTGACGATCGTTTCCGTTATTGTTACGACATTTACCCTTATAGTTGGCAACTATAAACTAACAATCTTCTATACAGTTTCAACAATATGTCAGATGGTAAAGGGCCAAATAACAATATGCTGAATAGGCGGTTAAGTTAGGTTACCATAAAAAAATGGCAATTTTCACGAACACATTTTTTGCTGTACTCTATGCCAAAAAGTTGGAATATAATCCAGACCAAGTGCAGACAATAAGAAACCTTTCAATGACAATATGGCAAACATTAACAATATGTGTTAATGTAGAGGTTGTATGGTGAAAGCGAGATTAAACTATTTGATAACAATAACATAAAATGTGATAATATATTTTACATTCGAAATATAGTTTTGACTATATAGCAAATTGTTTTTCGTTATTCGGGTTGCCAATAAGCTTAAATGTTTTGATCATAGTTTTTACAGTTATGTTGCAACACAGAAACACCTTCCGACATCACAAAATACGATCAATACCAACACAACGTGGCAGAGTGACTAGGCCCCTGAAAAATCCAGTACTAAAACATGTTATTTCAAATTGGGGAATACTTCTTTGATATCTCTAAAACTAGCTCAACTTAATTCAAGATACAACGAAACATTATTGTTCTAAAAATTTTAGAAGCAAACCATCATAGATCAATTCAGTTTCGGCTTAATCGCCCGAATTTTACTTCGGTATGAAAATATATAGGAAATAATTAAGATAATTTATATTTTTATTCTGTCAAACTCTAATCGATTCCAAATTTAGCTGCTGATCATTCAAATTTCCAGTAAAGTCCTCTTATAAGTGAACTATAGTTTCTTGGAATATTTTTTGTCAGTGTACAAATTGATTTTGTATTATAGGTCGGTATCGAGTTCAAAAGAAATTTCTTTTTCTATCCCATACCCATGTTAAATTCCGTTTACTGAAACGGAAAAGTCAAGAATTGAAAATAAATGTCTGCAGCAGTATCCACCTGAAAAGAACGAAAAATTAAATTTGAATTTGTAAGGTTTCCACGCAAACTAATGAGAGCTGTCACTTTTACTGTCGGAAAAATATTCTGCCCGATTATTCCGTAAAGGTCAGTATCGACTTAAAAAGTAGAGAGGTTACGGAATTTTGTTCAATATTACCAAAGGGATTTTTGACAATTGATCTGCATGGAACGAAATGTCACTTCCACTTACGGAATAATCGAGCGGAATATTTTTCCGAAAGTAAAAGTGACAGCTCCTATTAGTTTGCGTGGAAACCTTACAAATTCTTATTTTATTTTTTGTTCGTTTGAGGTGGATAATGCTGCAGAGCAGACATTTCTTTTCAATTCTTTACTTTTCCGTTTCAGTAAACGGAATTTAACATGGGTTTGGGATAGAAAAAGAAAATGTTTTCGAACACGATACCGACCTTAGTGAAGGTGACATTTCGTTCCATGCAGATCAATTGTCAAAATTCCGCTTGGTAATATTGAACAAAATTCCGTAACCTCTCAACTTTTTAAGTCGATACTGGCCTTAAAGGATCACCCACAATAGATACTTTTGCGTTCCGATGACGTAAGTTTGACAGAAAACCTATGGGAAAACTCTCAAATTCACGCAAACGCATCCACAACGTATCAGTAGTGGGTCAGCCATAGCAATTGAATGTAAACATTATTAGCAGTGGTGCCAGAAATGAAAATATGGTTGAAGGGTGTTTGAAGTGTGTTTTTATAGGTGTTAGCTTAAAGTGGAAGAGTTGGAATTTCAAAAATGTACTTACAAACGGTTTATTAAAGTTTGGGAAAATATATCCAACTTCTTACACGGGACATAATCCATACATATTTCTTGGCAAATATCCATGGAAATGATGAGAAACACGATTTTAACTAGTCGAACGTTTATTGGAGAAAGAGACAGAGTGGGGTGACATGAGTGGTTATATAATAAAATTCAAATTTCCATGGCCTACTGCCAGATCATATTCATACTAGTCTACATAGGTCTACATGATTGATATTAAATCTAATTCATTTCAACAGGAAAATCCCGCATAATCACAAACCATTCCTGGCCATTTATCTTATTGTTGTCGACCGTTTCCGTTATTGTTACGACATTTACCCTTACAGTTGACAACTATAAACTAACAATATCCTATATAGTTTTAACAATATGTCAGATGGTAAAAGGCCAAATAGGCGGTTATGTTCAGTTACCATAAAAAATGGCAATTTTCACGAACAAAATTTTTGCTGTACTCTATGCCAAAAAGTTGGTATATAATCCAGACCGAGTGCAGACAATAAAAAACTCTTCAATGACAATATTGCATACATTAACAATATGTGTTAATGTAGAGGTTATATGGTGAAAACAAGATTAAACTATTTGATAATATATCTTACATTCGAAATATAGTTTTGACTATATAGTAAATTGTTTTTCGTTGTGCGGTTATTGCACATAATCCGGATGCGTTCACATATAAATAAAACCCTCTAAGAAACACAAATGAAGTTTGCGTTACAAATGAAAACAAAATGTTGCCACACAAAAGTCGTTTTTGGTTTTAAACCTGGGTCAGTGCTGACTCTGACTCGCAATTACCGAACGAAAACGGACCCAGAGACGAGTCAGTATGATGGTATTAGTAAAATCGTGTGTGCTGGGGTGGGACCTCGAAAAAAGTTGAGAGCGAACCTCATCGATTGAGTAAAAAAACGTTTTGACAGCTGTTAGGGTGGTCCTAGGGCGAACCCATTACCGCACTGGCAATAATCGAAAACGACAATAGCGGTTATGTGTACACATAGTAAGTATTTGTTGTTACAAATAGCTGTTGATCGCTGTTCGCGTACCACGAAAGGAGAAACTGCGCGCCACCTGCTTATCAACGCAACTCGACCAGCAGCACCAACCATATCGACTATCTCCAGTCATTGATCATGGCACGCCTAGAAGAAAAGTGTGTTCTCGCTCTAACCGGGACAATATAAAATGGAAGACCCCTCTATAAAAGGCGAACCGTCATCATTGTCATGAGAGTGATTCTTTTCACAGTGGACAACACATACAGAAGAAAATAAATCAAAACAGAGGACGAAACTAATGTTTGAAAGACAGTCGGAAAGAAAAGACAACCTTATACTTGAAAAAGTGTCCCCGTTGTGGTGTACAAGGCGAGCGATCTTGAGCATAGAATTGCTGTTCTCCACTGTGGTATCGAACAATCGCATCACTGAGAAAAAAGATTGGTAAACGCAAACATATTCTAGTTTCATTTAATAAATTTCACGTTGAATTGGGCACAAACATCATATTCGTTTGATTTGACTACCTATGGTGGTTAAAACAAACTAAAATTTTCAGTAATTGTTTCGAGAATTGAGCAGTTAAGCTGAACTGACATCCGTTTGAACTAACCATTATTTTGGTTGTTTCATTATGACAGCACGAAAACAAACAGATTTGTTGGTTGATTCTACCAAATTTAGTTTGAATTGGTTTGTTTCAAACAAATTTTAGTATGAATTATGGAGAGTGTGAGCTGTTTAGTGGAATACCTGTAACTAGAAAATAAGAAGAATGATTAGTAATTTCCATTTAATTCCAACTACCTTTATTGCTTATCTTGACAGATACGCGTATTTCGTCTAAATGTGCAGACTTCTTCAGTGTCGTGTACTAATACTCGAGTTGAATATTAGTACACGACACTGAAAAAGTCTGCACATTGTAGACGAAATACGCGTACCTGTCAAGATAAGCAATAAAGGTAGTTGGAATTAAATGGAAATTACTAATCATTCTTCTTATTTTCTAGTTGAATTTTAGTATGATTTAAACTTAATTGCTGTTGGAAACAAACAAACGAAAACGGTTGAAACAACACACATTTCCGTTCACAATCACCTTTTTTCTGTAATTTCCAGAATATTTATTTCAATAACATTCTAGCAAACATTAGAAAAGTGCACATTTACATTTATAGACTTCTCTCAGTCTAAGAGAAATCTACAAATGTTAATGCGAGCCTTTCTACTATTTTTAGGGTTTTTCAAAGTAAAATTTTGTTTATTTCAACATTTTTAATTTATCGTAAGTTTCTATTTCACATATTACCGCAATCCCCAACGCTAATCCAAGCGTGGCCGTGATGTTCCAGTACACTTCCGGAAAGTCCCGAAGCGCAGCTAACATCCAAAATGAAGTTCTTTTCATCCTCTGGCAGGGCAAACAACTCTATTTCTCGTTCGCACATCTGTACCAGGATGTCGATGATCCGGGTGTTGTTTGTGTTGCGGGCTTCATTTTCGTTATAGAAATGAAAGGAAAAAAGGTGTATTATTTATGAGCTTAACAGTTACCTTACCAGAACCTTACAATTTCAGGAGGATCCAGATGTTCTGGCCTTTGAGCCATTACTTTTTATTGGATTAATAACGTTAGACTAATAGTAAATTAAGAACAAAAAAAAAAAAATGCAAACAAACAAACTATTGAAATAAATATCCCCTAAGAACAAAAACTTCCGCGAAAATACATTTTAAAAAAAAAAACTTTGTATTAAATTTTCACCTGCGATGAAAACTTCCGCGAAAATACATTTTTACCCAGACAACCAAAATGCACGCATATTGAAAGTTGTTTTTCTGATAAACCAAATCGTATAGAATACAAAAATATGGCTTGTACGTGTAAATGTGGAGGCCATATACGTGCAAATTATATTGTTTTCTCAAACGTGTTGATTTGACATCGTATGCGATTTAATCTACAATAACAAATTCGATTTAAAAAATCTAACGATGTGAATCCGATTTGGTTTGTGACACAGTACGATGGATAAATGACACATCGTATGTAAGTCCAAAATTTGCACTCTTTACGATTTTTCTTAAACCTAATACGATAAAGTCCACAATTATATGCGATTTCGACTTAAAATGTAGGAATTTACGATACTATCTGAACATTGTTGTACGACTTCTGGTTGTCTGGGTAGGTATTGTTGAATGACAGCGTCAGAGCATGCAGCGGGACCGGATGACGGAAAATGAAATTACCCAAAAAAATAGTTTATTTCAAACTAAATTTTTAGTTATATTTCTCCAAAAACCTTGATTTAACCGCGGGAAAAAAAAATTCTCATAGATCTACAAATAAAAGTATTTTAACCATACAATAGAATCAATAGTGTGAACAATTAATATTATTGTTCATGACAATAAGATGGCAATAGGAGATATTGTTTCCACAATAGAATTTAATGTTAATTGAGACATCGACAATAAAATAAGGGGGTTGTTATGTATCTTAACTATAGAAAAAATCAATTTTTCCCGAACAAATCTAAACCAATTACTATTGATTGTATTGTTTCATAATTGTTGAAAATTTTAGCATGTAGGGTGAATAGTTGATCTATTGTAATGACAATATGCATTTTTCATTTATCCAATACGGGAACAATAAAATTCATGTTCGGCAATAGATTTTAATGTTCTTTTATATTACTGTATTATCATTGTATGGTTATTTTTATCCGGGCGGTTTAAACAAATTAAAAATTTAATTTTTTTCCCTTGTCCCCCCCAGCCTGTTTTTTGTTATAATTGCCCCCCCCAAAAAAAGCAAACACCAAAAAAATAAATAAAGAACAACACAAAAATTTAAAAAAAAAAAAAAAAAAAAAGATTGTTATAAAAAACAAAAATGATTTTTAAAAAAAGAGTTTTTTATGTTTGGATTCAACCCGGGAATTTTTTTTTTTCAAACGGGACTGTTTTTTCTCCATGGAACACGGTAACAAAATATAGTAGCGACCGGTGTGAGATTGAGTGACTAAACTAAAATGACAGCTCGATGCGCTAGTATTTTAGTCGCCCAGATAGTTGCGCCCGATACGGATGCTCTAAGTAAAGTGATTGGTGATAAAACAAATTAAGAAAATCGACGATAATGACGATAGTGACCAGATCCATACTCTGAGAAAAATTTCATCGTTGTACCGACAATTAAATCATGGTCAGGATGACTATCGCATATAATAAACCACCAAAAAAACCAAAATTTAAACCACCCCCGTCCTTTTTACTTTGACCACGGAACACGAACAATCCCACACAATAAAAAATAATGCCCCACTATTTATTTTTATTTTTGTCACCAACAACAACGCGGCACAATCACAATACCACTGCAATAGTCATCCTACCCCCCAATAATGGAAAAATTACTAACCAAATCCCCCCCTTTTACATTTGGCAAAATAGCCAGAAAGTTATTATCAATTTCAGTTTTAGATACTACGATGTTTAACCATGGACCCAGAAGGGAAGGACGTAGTTATGCCGAAGAAACATTTAAAAAATCATGGATCACTATCGTACTAAGTAGAGAACCGGCTTCTAGTACTAGCAAAGTGCCATGTATACTAGATTATTTTCGATATTGCGTAGGTGTGTTTTAGTGTGCATGTAAATTATTATGTCAGCTGAGTTTATTTACAAATATTGGTGGATAAATGTTACTGCTGGTCCTGAGCTGAAGCCGATGTGGATTCAGTTCAGTTCGGTTTCGTTCCTTTCTTCATCGTCGAAGAGTGTCGATTCGATCACGAGCAATATTTCTAAGGTATGATTCAGATTTCAAGTATGAAATGAAAGACCATTATTTAACGGTGCATATTAATTGCAGGTGTTTGAAGCCGTAATGGGTGTCCCTACTCCGGACACCAATCGACCAGCCAAGAAACGAAGAATTTTAAGAGAGAAATGTTCCGCCGGAGGAGCAACAGAGCGCTTTTGGGTTTAACCCAATCCTTTTTGCCGGGGGGGGTAAAAAACCCGCAAGAAGTTTGGGGCATTAAAAAAAATTACCGATCTCAACAAGAGGAGAGGGAATTTTCAAAATTTCTCCCAAAGGTTGGGAAAAAAAGTTTGCACGGTTTAAAATATGTCGGCTGTGAGAACACCCCAAACAATTTTCGAACAAGCGATACATGCTCTCGCTCAGACAACAGGCCTCTGTGTGCTACGAATGCACAAACTAGCCAAAATTCTGCTGATATTCGAACATCACGAAGCTGATGTCGTAGTCCCGTCAGTGAAGTTGCGCGATTCTCCGCTGAGCTGAGCAAATTGAAGGATGATCATCAAATGCGCCGATCAAGTGATGAAGACAGTGATAACGCTTTGATAACAAACATTTTCTTAGAGGTAAACATGATGCTCAACATTATTTTACAAAAACGTTTGCCTCTATAGTAACATTCTTCAACTTTCAGGATTCCAATAGCATATTGTACGTTCAGAACGCAGAATGAAGTATCAGAAAAATGAATGTTACTATTCCCTTAATCCAATCAAGGTGTTAATCGGTTAATATATAGAAAGTATTTATTATCCTTTTTGTAAGTGGTATAACATTATCCATGAGATGTACCAATTGAATCATTTCTTTAGAAAAATACAATAAAACGAAACCTACTATAAAGTCAACCATGTCCATCGTTCTTGCACGCTTGCTACCGTCTTTAATCTTCTCTAATATTCCTGCGACTTCTCTTCGATGTTGAATCCTTCCGGCACGTCCTGGTTCTTCAACGAGCATTTTATCTTGTAATTTTGCTCCAAAGCTGACATAGCGGATGTCTATTTGAATGCCGCAGCCAAAGTCTAATTCTTTTCCAAAAAAGCTATCTTCGTGAAGCCATCCAATATATATTCAGGCATTCGCATTTTCTTCCAAAGTAGATCGTAGCCAAAGCAAATTTATAGCCCTTAGGCTATAAGGAAAGAAGGTGAAAAGAGGAGGTAAAGATTAATTTATTCTTTATTTGGAATGAAGCCGTAGATGAAGCAGAAGTATAACGTTCGTGCTCTTTATTAGTTGGCGATGAGTATGTCAACTATTCCGAATATCGCAACAGTAGTAACATCAACAATCAATATGCAACTAGCGATTTGAAATTGGTTCACTGTTGTAGAACCCCTTGGTCCGAAGCACACCTTGAAGCCAGCACCTAACTATACATATTTGCGCCTTTGTTTTGATTTGCTGTGTTATTTTGACAGAATATTTGAGAGTGTGTTCGTGTGAGTTCATTATTAGGGGCGTATTATTAAGCTTGGGACCGAGGGGAGATGTGCTAGTACTGACTGAGCCAAGGAAAAAATCGTATTTGTTCGGGACCTACTGGTCTTAGAGTTAGTCTATGGTAACATCGTCTACTACATCAGTGGAGGTGTCATTCGGTGGGACAACATCAATCCCTTTCCGAAGGCCACTTCGCAGCGGCATGCCGAGAAGATCGAATCAGCACGATGAGGGACGAGAATGCTGGCATTCCTATGGATGACAATCGTGAACAGGTAAAATATTTAGAGCCCATAATCTGAAAGAATAAAGAACAATTAGAGATGTAACGAATGATTATAGCAGATGCGAAACATTTAAAGTTTTTATTTCACAAAAACTCATGATTGATTTAATTTAAGAACCACTGAGGAACCTGTGATTGGACTAACTCGCAAGTCGGCGCACAGTGCCAAGGCCAAGTGTGAGTCGTCGTTATAGTTCCGGTAATTCCGGATCAGTTGTAATACAGCTGGCACTGCTTGTAGGCCAACATCTTCAAGTGATCGATCTTCAGACCAGACGTGCCGTTGATGATGTTGTACGCGGTGCGTGAAACAATTCCCTGGCAAACCGATTGCGAGACGATGGAGAAATTCATTCTAAAAGAGGGAATAATTGTTTTTTAGTCAACATAAGCAGTGAAGTGCCTAAATTTACCGTTCCGGGAGAGTGACAACGTTGTCCACTATAGTTCCGGATTTGGGATTCTGCTTGCGATAGAAGAAGCGCGTTTTAATGCGTTTGTTGACCACGAAGAAGGTGAACAGAGCGTCCTGATCGGATCCAGCTGATCGATACAATTCGTTCAGTTTTTCCACAACCGATTTGATTTCGAGTTCGAACTCGTAATGCAGTTGACCCTCGCCGCCGCCATACCGGTAGAAGATGATTCGTTTCGGCAGTTCTCTAAACTCTCTACGATATTCGTTGAGCGCTTTGATGGTGTTAAGTCGCAAATAATTGCTGATTGGATAACGGTGGAATACAACTTGGGTGTGCTTTTGTTGTCATTATCCATAGCTCCAAACGACTTGGATTTATCTTTAGCATCGTGACAAACATCAAAACCGATCGTCATCAGACCACTGAGGGAAATCTTGACCTTCCACGTAATGCAACCCAGTTTACAGTTTATCTTGATGACGGCCTTGGTTGCGACGGATAGCGTCAGCACATTACCATCCTTGGGAGTGATCGTCTTCCGAAACCATGACCTGCGTTGGAACGGCACGATCGACGCAACACTTCTTCCTAATGACAGTATACCGATCTGCCTTGTTTTTGGAGACAACGCACATTATTAACTACTGGGGATCTCTGTTCACAATATTGGCCAGCGCTCGGATGTACGTTCCAGGATGTACAACCGTGGAAGTCGTTGGCCTCGTAATGCGCACGACTCGGCATAACAAGGTACATACCAGTGTGCCAACCAAATCAAACCGTATGAAACAAAGGATTGTTCCGAAAATTAAAAGCGTAAAAAGCGCGTCTTAATTATTGTTTTGGTTACTCTTGATGAGTTCGGATTCATCATGATTCCGATATCTCCGAGCTGATCTACTTATTTCGAACGCGGAGAGTAAAACAGGATGAAGCAAATCAACAACTGGAAACCATAAATTAGGTAAAGTCTAATACATATATTATAGACGTCCTCCTTGGGCAGGTAAGTTCATTCCTTCCAGTGGTTGATCCGCTTCGTATATGTATGCGATGTATCGCGTGGGAATTTATACGCGCATCTTGAGGAGCAATATTTTTCATGTAGATCCAAATCAGTAGTCTCGACATAAAATTCTTCATTAATAAGCAGTAATTGTACTGTGGGCGTACCATAAGATGACTGGCATTGGTTTTTTTTTTTTTCATAACCTCATATTTATTATAGGTAAAATCAAAATTTCAGTAGAATTCAATAAAAAATACTCATACTAAAGCAATAATTAGTATAACCAAAACCAATGCATATGAGTTCCATTGCACTAACAAATGAATTTCAAAAGGTTATACAATGAAACTTATATGGTTGCAAACCATTAGAAAAAGGTTGTGACAACAATCATATAGCATTTCATAAGGTAATGTTATGAAATTCAAATCGTTTCCTTGTGGCCAATTTTCATAAGGTTATTTAATGAACATTAAAAGTTTTTTTGCACTAGTGAGTTAGAACACCTGACACAAGTTGGAACACCTGGTATCATAAATTTCTGATAGTCTTCAGCTTAGGCAAACACTTTCTCGACATTTCAGCTAATAAACCAAAAAGATATTATAGTTTATTTTCAGCATGACAAGCCTCCCTCCAACTCCCTTCTTCACTATTCCATGAAATCCTCTAATGTGTTTAACATGATAAAAATCGGATAAAATCACACCCCCATTTATCTACATCCTCCGCACCATCCAAACTTTCCCACCAGTGTAGTTGATGAGTTTTCCCACAGCACCGTCCATCATTTACACCGCAACGCCTACCCCCATTCTGCCGGGTGTCAGGCTCGCACCCGGGTAGGCCTAGATGAACAAGCAAAATTTGACACAAGCAAGCCGTCCCCTCTGGACCGACGGCGGTGTAATTGAGCAAAGCTCCGCCGCTGCGACCGCCACCGCAGGAGAACGAAAGTGGAGAAAACAGCGAATCTGTGTGTGACTGCAAGCCGAGAAAAAAAGAAGTTTATCGAATGGTGTGTGCGGTCGCGTTCGATTAAAAGTGGTTATTTGCCATCGAAATTGCAGGAAAATCGCGGAAAAACTAAGCTCGAGCCCTTCTACCACCGGTGCGGATTGTTCTACTCGATTCTGTGATTGTTTCGGGTGTGAAATTTTCCCTCGAATTGTGCGGCGTTCGCGGATCGCGTAGAATTTCTTTCTTGACGCGTTTCTGACGGACTGTGCGCCGCTCTTCGTGTCGGATCTTGTTTTTGTATTATGCTGTGAAAAAACACCGGCGCCCTCGGTTAGCTAGCTTCCTGACGGTGCGGTGCTGGAACGCGACTACCCACGAATACCGGGAATTTCCCGTCTCAATTTCCGAAGAGCCTGATTCTTCCTAACTGATCGGAATTAATTACCTGGCGGGTAGCAAAAATGGTGAGAAATCATCCGGAACTTATGACCCCCGAGAGTGGCACTGATTTTGTTTGGTTTTTTTTTTTAACAGGATGTTCAACAGTTGGAGCTGCTGTGCAAACAATTTTACGAGTCACAGGATGCACAAGCTCGAGCCGAAGCTGAGAAGGCGCTGTATCTTTTTCAAGAAGATCCGGATGCTCTCCCGAAATGCCAGCAGTTGTTGGATCGTAGCAATTCCGCTTACTCGCAACTTTTGGCCGCAACCACTTTGACCAAGTTGGTTTCGAAGAACATCCAAGCGCTCAGTTTGCAGCAGCGAGTCGACATTCGAAACTACATTTTAAATTACCTAGCGACACATCCGAATCTGCAGTCGTTTGTGATTCAGGCCTTAATTGCGCTGCTGGTCAAGATTACCAAACTATGCTGGGTTGATTTGTACGAGGAAGAGTTCATTTTCAGGAACATCGTTCAGGATGTGAAGGAGTTTTGGGAGGATCCGTGGAACACTGTATGATAGGTGTTCAGATCCTGTCTCAGCTCACGGTGGAAATGAATCAATTGGCGGAAACAGCTTGCAATCTTACCTTTTCCAAGCATCGAAAGATTGCCTGTCTCTACCGAGACTCCCAGCTGTACGATATCTTCATCCTGTCATGTACCTTGCTCAGTCAGGCAAAGGATAACTGTTGCCAGAAGCCCAACTACCTGGACGAAGCACAGCATGGGCTGTTTACGCATTTGCTCAATCTGGCCAGGAACTGTCTGAGCTTTGATTTCGTAGGTACCTCCGCCGACGAGTCCGCTGACGATATGTCTACGGTCCATATCCCCACCAATTGGCGTCCGGCGTTCCTCGAATCGGACTCCGTGAAACTATTTTTCGATCTCTACCACGTCCTCCCGACACGCTTATCCTGTTTGGCTTTGTCCTGTCTGGTTCAAATTACCTCCATCCGACGATCAATCTTCAACAATGCCGAACGAATTAAATTTCTCGCCAAACTTGTAAAAGGCGCCACCGACATCTTGAAGACCTCGCATGGTCTGAGCGATCCGGAAAACTATCACGAATTCTGCCGCCTACTAGCTCGACTCAAATCCAACTTCCAGCTTGGAGAACTCGTCGCCGTGGAAAACTACGCCGAAGCGATCCAGCTGATCGCCAAATTCACCGTTCAATCGCTACAGATGTGGCAATTCGCCCCGAACAGCATCCACTACCTTCTCTCGCTTTGGCAGCGCCTGATCGCTTCCCTACCGTATGTAAAGTCATCCGAACCTCATTACCTAGACACATACACCCCGGAGGTCACGAAAGCATATGTCACCTCTAAGTTGGAATCGGTTCCTGTGATTCTGCGCGAAGGTCTGGAGGATCCTTTGGACGACACCGGTATGGTGCAGCAGCAACTGGAGCAGTTTTCCACCATCGGTCGTTGCGAGTATGAGAAAACGTGCGCCTTGTTGATTCAGTTATTTGACCAAACAGCCGGCCGGTACCAGGAGATTCTCTCATCGCCGACGACCGCCAACCATCTGGACGTGCAGATCTGCGAGGGTCAACTGACGTGGTTGGTTTACATCATAGGCGCTGCCATAAGTGGGCGCATTTCCTACTCCCACGACGATCACGACCTTCTGGACGGGGACATGATCATCCGGGTGTTGCAGCTGATGACCCTGACTGATTCCCGGCTGCCCCAGTGCGGTTGCGAGAAGCTCGAATTTGCCATCATGTGCTTCCTGGAGCAGGTCCGGAAGGTCTACATCAACGAGCACCTGCAGAAGCTGAAGATGTTCAAACGCCTGAGCGAAGTGCTGGGTGTGAACGACGAAACGACGCTGCTCACCGTCATCAGCCGGAAGATGTAGGACTTTGAACGTAGAGGGGATGAGAGGTGATTCTGGAAGTTAATGGCGGATTTTTTTTTTTGTTACAGAATTACCAATCTAAAGTACTTTGGACACTCGGAGCAGATCATCCGGAAAACACTGACACTGCTGAACGATCTAACGCTGACGTTCAGCTCCATTCGGCGGCTGATCAAACTGGATGAGATACAGTTCATGCTGAACAATCACACGGTAAGTGCGGTTGGTTTTTTTGTTGGATTGAGGAGAGTGTGGAAAATGGATTTCAGATCGTCCATCAGTTCCATAGTTATTAGAATTGAAAGTCGAAAGAAAATAGTCGATTAATAATTTCCGGAATACGTGGAAGTCAGGGTTCTATATCGTTGTTACGTCAAAGAATAGTACGATTTTGCTCCTCCGATGTCTTTGGAAGTTTCAAGATCTTTTCAGTTTCATTTCTTTTGACATTTCACGTAGAATTTTGAATGTTTATAATTTAACAATAGATGGATTTTGATTGTAATGCTCATTTGATCTTCCAAAACTTTCTTCCTCATTTTTTTTAAAAGTTGAAATTCAGTTTAAATTCATGGAATAAGTTTCCCACAAATTTGCTCGGACTACAAGTTGCGTGTTCTTAACGACAGTCATCAGAACATTGATAAGCCTTGCTCTGTGTTCGATTTCACCTTTCTTAAACTCACACTCCGCTTCCATGAAGTCCTTTCTTCTTGAGTGCTTTAAGTCCCACAAGATCGATCCTCTGCTTCCCGTTGACATCCGAAGTGAATTACTAAAATAGGAACAAATTAATCAAGGGCCTCTCGGTCGTCTCCTGGCATGTCGCTGCCCCATCCCTCACAGGTGACGCAGGTCCCTCCAACAAAAGGGCGTTCACGGTAAAATGACGATATTACGATTACAACCGGCATCCGGACACTTTAACAAAAAACTGTTCTCATAAGAAGATCTGTGGAAAACTTTCTAGGTATAAAATTACTCGAAGCATACCAAGAAAGGCAAGGCATCAGTTACGTAATCAAACGCCGGAATAAAAAGTAGAATGACACCCTCAAAAAAAAATCCGAACTAAGCGAAGGATTCGCCGTCAAAGTGTTAAGTCACCCAGTACTCAACCAATCCAAATGTGTGATGAAGAGATAATTGCAGAACTGCAAGACCAAGGTATCCACTGAGATCAGACCGGACTACTCGTTCTAGGGGTGACGCCTATCGGGTGGTAATGGCTAAGGCCAGAGGGACGGCGGCTCCAACTGAGCCATCACCAGACGTTGCAGGTGACTCTTTCCGAACCACGACCCGAGTCCCTGGCCCCCCGCCGCCATAACCAACGTTCCAATATCCCAGACGCATAACGCTGTCATAGCGATGAAGGGATGGACGGCTCAGCCGAACATCCGTAACCACGTGGACATTGATAACGGCACTGCGGGGACAGGAGACGAGGTGACGGTGACGAACGACGAACTCATTGCGAAAACAAAGTCGCTAATGGTGAACAATGCGCCAGGACCGGATGGCCATCAAGACGGGTATCTTTCTGACTCCCGAAATGTTCAGAGTGGTGATGCAAGGGTGTCTGGACGAGGGTATCTTTCCGGACGCCTGGAAAATTCAGACCCTAGTGTTGCTACCAAAGACAGGGAAGCCACCAGGGGATCCATCGGCATATAGACCTACCCCACGAGCATCAATGTCAATAACCGCTTCAAACAAATAAAAATATCTAATAAAAACTAACATCTCTTTAAATTTTTTAACAAACAATTCGCTTACTTTGTCTTTGTTGGTATATGTCAATTGGATACAGCGGGTAAGGTGCTCGAGGGGGTAATCCTCAACAGACTGACAAAATACACGGAGGGTATAGGCGGTCTGTCTAACAACCAGATTAGGCTCCGTGAAGAGAAGTCGACGGGGGATGCCATTCTGTCCGTCACCAAGACGGCTGAAGAGACAATCCAGCACAAGAGGCGAGGAGTCGTGACAAATGCGTTCAATATCGCCTGTTGGGTGACTATCGCCGACTCGCGCCAACGCCTCCAGGTTCCAAGGGTACCTGTACAAGATTCTGGGAAGCTATTTCGTTTGGATCCTAGGTCCGGTGCTATGGAACACGATGTACGATGAGGAACTACGGCTCGAGTCGGGTTTCTAGACGACATCACTCTAGAGATATGTGGTGGAATCCATCGAAGAGGTGGATCAAACGGCCTTGCATTCCATTGGCATTGTGGAGAGAAGGATGTGTTCCAGGAAACTGCAGCTAGCCCATCGTAAGACTGAGGTCACGCTTGTTAACAACCGCCCACCGCAACATCCGTGGCGATTAGTACAGGTAATTGCACAATTGAATCGAAGAGGTCTTTGAGGTTCTTGGGGGTCATATGATCGACAATAAGCTGTCCTTTGTCAGCCACGACGATTACGCCTGTAAGAAAGCCTCTATGGTTATATCAGCATTATCGCGCATGATGTCGAATAGCTCGGCGGTGCAAGGGAGTAAGCGTAAGCTCCTGGCCAGTGTCGCCCTGTTCATACTTAGGTACGGCGGGCCGCCTTGGAGTACCAAGAGCTACCTCGAGTAAGCTAGAGAGTAAACACAGGCTTATGTGCCTAAGAGTGGTTACTGCATACCGAACGGTATCAAGCGACGCGGTCTGCGTCCTAGCGGGGATGACGCCAATAGGCATTGTCATAAAACAGGACGTAGAGTGCTTCGAACAACGTGGAACAAGAGGTATTCGAAAGACCACTATGGTTAAGCCGCAGTACATCTTCCGTCTGTGAAATGACTAATCCCGGAACCGGGTGGGTCTGTAGGCGACACGGTGAAGTGAACTGCCACTTAACGCATATTCTGTCAGGCCACGGCTGCTTTAGACAATATCCCGGTCTTGGCACATCCTCTGGACCAGGTTATCCGGAATCGTGTCGTGATCGTGTCGTGCATTGCTGGCTCCCAAATTGTCCTCGATCTCCAACAAAAATGGCGAAACGGCAGGTCGCAGGACCACCTAACTACTCAAACCCTAAGTTGTTAGACATAGTGGGTGCTAAATAAGCACAATCGATTCGGTGGTTATTGAGATGTAACCGAAACAAGAAGAAAACCGCCGGAGAATTTTGCGCGCCGTCATGGAAAATCCGACTGCGACCATGAGATGGATCGGAAGACAACTGGGAATCACCCATACAACTGTGTCTCGGGTGGTAAAATCGTTTAAGGAGTCCCAGACGACTGAGCGGCGGGCTGGAAGTGGAAGAAAATCGAAGACAGCTGACCCTGTGAAGGCCCGGAAGGTGTTGGATTATTTCAAGTGCCTTCAAGTGAAGGCAAAGTGTTCCGCCTGGTTGTCAGCAAACCATGAAACGAGCTGGGCTTGCTGCGGCACCGAACCGGCGTGATCAACAAAACACGGCGGCCAAATTCCGCGCAAGGAAGCTGTATCGAGAGTGGTTAACGAAACCGATGTGTATGGTTATGGATGACGAAACCTACAACAAGGCAGACGCAAAGCAGATACCGAAGCTGGAGTTCTACGTTGCAAAATCACGGTTTGATGTTCCCGAAGACAATAAGGAAGAAGAAAGTGGACAAATTCGCCAAAAAATACTTGCTCTGGCAGGCCATATGCCAATGCGATAAACTGAGTAAACCGTACATCACAACGGGTACCATCAACAGCGAAATTTACCCCACCGAGTGCCTCCAGAAACGTCTGTTGCCCTTCCTGCGGTCCCACGGAGGCAGAACATTATTTTGGCCAGACCTGGCATCATGCCAATATGCGCGATCGACGTTGGATTGGCACAGATACAATAACGTTGTTTTTGTACCAAAAACCGCCAACCCCCAAATTCACCAGAGATTCGTCCGGTGGAAAGATTTTGGACCATAATGAAGACCAAGGTTCGAAAATCGTCCAAGCTGTTTAAGAACGAGCTGGAGTTGAAGAAAGAATGAATGTGGAAGTGACCAAAAAGGTCGGCTCCACCATTGCACAAAATGTAATGAGGGGTCTTAAGGAAAAGGAGCGGGCTTTCAGCGATGGAAAGGAAATAGAATAAAGTTATTATGCCGAAACATAATCCATATGTATTGGTTCATTCCCTGAAAGTTTCAAGAAAATCCGACTTAAAATGATTTTTTGGCGAACACTTGTCTGGTGCATTTTTTTTCGAGTACAGGCCTTAATACGTGATGTATTGTATAACAACCGTAATACAGAGCAAATTCTTTGGTATCTGTACTGAAGTACGTAAGAGTGGATGACAAGATATAAATTATAGAGGTAAAACCTGAAAAGAAAATTTACTCCTGACCATCCGTCGGGCTGCTCTAGACCAAGGGGTCAATGATGACATGTTGAAGGTCTTGTAGGTGAAGAGGGTGAGGGAAGGGAGTGCACTATCGTTCTCAGGTGACCCGAGTCTTAGACGTTTCGAGCGAACTTAAAATGTCTACAGCAGACGTACAGTTTAAAGAGACGTTAATACAAGTAAGCGGTTAGCACCCATCCGATTTCCAGTTGGAAATGTCCGATTTATGAGAAGGAAAATGAAATTCAACACGAAAATATTGAGCGTTTAATGTTGGTTGTTGATCATCAAGAAGCAATTATAGGCGAAAACGACCACAGAATTGCTTCTCTGGAAATATAACTTGGGCTGGAAAACGAACAAATCCTAAACGTATCATCTAACCGTGGCGAAAAGTACAACAAGAATGGTTACTCAACTGCTGCCGTCCTGACACGGAAACAGATCCGACTGAAGCTTATCAGAAAGCACGGAACAATCGATGACCTTGTAGCTGAAATCCAACAGTTGAGCATAAAGAGGAATATCGGTATAAAGGGAAATATCGAAGCTGATTATCTCACAGTATCTGGACGTTCAACTAATCATTACATACGAGAGGTTCCAGGCCCGGACCTCTAAGCCTAGCTCCCTAACTTCAGGGGACATCCACCGCTGAGAGGACCCGTCGGACTATCGCCCCCAAATCATCCTTCCCCGTCTCCGCTCAAGTCACACCAGGACATCACATAATACGACAGGAGATTTTCGAATATCCTGTATTATATGCAAAGATCATCACTTCATATGCCACTGTCCCCAATACCAAGGCATACCTGTCAACATTCGTGAGGCACTCTGTGATGACCCCAGACGTGACCGATCCACCCTTGCTCGTTGCGCGGCTCTTTTTACGACATGCTCAGTCCACCGTAGTAGACCGGATTTCAGCGGTGTGGAACGATGGAATGTTCTCCCAGCACCTGATGTAATTTGTAGTTCATTCGCTTTTGCCACGTTCACCGTCTTCCAGCTGCACTCTACCGTAGAACGTACGCAACACCTTCCGTTCCAAGCCACCAAGGGGCGGTCTGGCTGGCCAGCCAAGAGCAATGTCCATGTTTCGTGTGCCTTAGAGAACTACCGGTCTAATAAGAGTGTCTTGTGAGGACAAATACATTCCCTAATAAATTTTGTGTAGTTATTTTTCTTAACGACCTATTTTGGGGTAACATCCAAATCTAAGTCAACGCATGCAGTGCCAGAGAAAAATGCGATCTTTTTGCCGCAGCAGTTTTCCAATGTGTTCGTGAGCCATGTTACAGCCGCCGAGGAAATTGACGCTACCAATCATATTGCACCACGAGATGTGGTTGATCTAGATGTCTTCCAAGTTGATGAGCAAATGGTGGAGGTTGCGTTACAGGAGCTTACGGCATCCTATTGTCCTGGTCCCGATAGAATCTCAGCCTGCATCTTCAAAAAAAATGCGGGTGCTTCGGTGATTGCACCACTCGTAGCTGTTTTCAACCAATCGCTTCAACAGCAGGAGTTTCCGGACGTTTGGAAGAGGTCCCATATGCGGCCTGTTCTTAAGAAGGGCGACAAGACGGATGTATCCAACTACCGTGGAATAACTTTCCTTTCAGCGGGCCGAAAATGCTTGGAAATCATCGTATACAAAGTGATGTTCCGGTTCGTTGCCTACATTAGTGAAAAACAGCATGGCTTCTTCCCAAAGTGATCCGTGGACAGTAATTTGGCGATTTCGCGTCAGTGCTATGGACAACGGTGCGTAAGTAGATGCTGTATATACCGATATCAAGGCTGCCTTCGACACTGTGAACCATGATCTTCTTCTAGCCAAACTAATTCGACTGGGTATTTCGGAAAGATGTGTAATTGGCTACGTTCGCATTAAGGCTTGCTTCATTTAGAATTGGAACAAACTTTTGCTCATATTGTGGCGCTCCTGGTGGACGGATTTGGAAGTTCTTGGCGCCCACGTGTCGGGAATTTTGTCAGCTTCACGTATGTATTTTTGACATTCCGCAAATCGACTGTACTTTGTAAACAATCAACATGGAAGCCGAAAGAAGGAAAAAAATGTGCACAGTTATTTGGAAAATCCATTGTGGTCTGCATCTAGGCTAGCTAAACAGCTGAAATTGCCCAGAAATACCGTATGGCGCGTTATCAAACGGTATAAGGAAACATTGACGACGATTCGGAAGCCTCAAGCCAATCGTCGGAGTGGAACTGTCGACCGGAAACTGCGTGGTAAGATTTTGAAGACGATTAAGAGGAATCCCAATCTGTCGGACCGTGATTTGGCCAGAAAATTCGGTGCTGCCCATAGTACCGTGAGGAGAACTCGACTCCGGGAAGGAATCAAGTCGTATCGAGCTAGCAAACAGCCAAATCGGACCATAAAACAGAATAGTGTGGCCAAAATCCGTGCTCGGAAGCTATACGACCAGGTGCTGACCAAGTTCGACGGGTGTCTTCTGATGGACGATGAAACCTATGTCAAGGCTGACTTCGGGCAAATCCCAGGTCAAAAATTTTACTTGGCAACGGCTCGGGGGGATGTTCCAGCCAAATTTAAATTTGTTTTTGCCGACAAATTTGCACGAAAATTCATGATTTGGCAGGGCATTTGCAGCTGTGGCAAAAAAACGAAAGTTTTCGTTACAAATAAGACAATGACGTCGGAACTATACCAAAAAGAGTGTCTCCAAAAACGAATTTTGCCGTTCATTCGATCCCACGACCATCCCGTAATGTTTTGGCCAGATTTGGCAAGCTGTCATTACAGCAAAGTCGTTCAAGAATGGTATGCAGAGAAAGGGGTCAGGTTGTTCCGAAAAACCTTAACCCACCCAACTGCCCCCAGTTCCGCCCTATTGAGAAATACTGGGCAATCATGAAGAGGAGACTCAAGGCAAAGGGAAAGGTTGTCAAAGACATCAATCAGATGAAGACCTGGTGGAATAAGATAGCTAAAACGATGGACGAAGAAGGTGTGCGCCGCCTAATGAGCCGTGTTACAGGAAAAATTCGAGAATTCCTTCGAAACCGTGACGAATAATTTTATCCGTATTTTTTCTTAAAAGTATGAAGAAAACGCTACATTTGTATAAAAAAAGATCTTGAATTCAATAATAAATAACTGAAATACAGGCAATTGTTTTTGTTCCAATTCTATCTGAAGCAAGCTTTATGCTGTATCATTTCCCACTGCCGGTGAAAATCCCCAATTCTGTACGACTACAACATAGATGGGCAGCAATCTAAACGTGTGGAAAAGGTTATAGATCTCGGAGTGCTGTTGGATTGCAAATTGACATTCAAACTCCACTACTCTGCCATCGTGGACAAAGCTAATCGTCAGCTGGGATTTATTTCGAAAATTAGTAAAGATTTCAACGAACCATTGTGTTTGAGCTCTCTCTACTGTTCACTAGTCAAGTCGATTCTGGAATTGCATAGATAGTGTGGTCACCGTATGAGGCAATTTGGAGCACGAGAATCGAAGCTGTTCAACAGAAATTTGTTAGATACGCTCTTAGGAACCTACCGTAGCGTGACCCGTTAAACTTGCCGCCGTACGCTGTGCATTGCTGGGAATTGAACCACTGAATGTTCGTCGCAAAATTAAGTGAAGTTGACTGTCCTGCTCTGCTCGTTTTACGCCCCGGAACGTCTTTTGTGGTCACGAGATGCAGCAAACGATCCCATCAATTCTATATGTAGACTATTTGTAGAAGCATGTATCGTTTTTGATTTTAATTTGACGACTGAGACATTTAGACAATGTATTTTTAGCAAATTAATTTAAACTAATTTCATTAAGACCATGATGTCAGATGAAAACAATCATAATAAATAAATAAATTAAAGAAATGGTTGGAGGATTTGTGATATCGTTCGTTTAAAGTAATTTTTTATCAGGGTTGTAGTTCGGCGATCTTAGCGTCCTTCGGAGTCCAAAGTAGGTACGATTGCCAGCCATAATGCGCCTTCCAAGTAACACAAAATGTTCAACTGTATACATGTTTGCTTTAATGTGACAAATAATAATGTTGCCGTTTCGATGATTGAAAACTATTTTGGATACTACTATAGAATTGAAATAGCGCAGAAGGTGGAGCCAATGAAACATAATTCATGTTCAGCAATGTTACGGCCCGTACTCCAAAATCTTTAATATGTATGCCAGTTGCCAGGTTTGTCTTCCTGTACCACACGTGCTGGTAATTCTGTGAGTGCGATTTCTCCCCTACCTTCATGGCCTTGTGGGGGTTCTTGATGCAATACAATCCGCCAGTCACAACCTCTACAGCTGCTACCTGTTCACCTGGCATGATTCTGCAGCCCTTGGTATCGAAAATCACCTTTCCGCCCTTAGCAACCAGCTTAGGCACCGAGATCAGATCGGTCTTCAGAATCGGTACGAACAAGGTATCTGAAAGCGTAATTGTACGTTTGTTACCCTTCCGGATCGCAGCAATCCACTTGGCACGTTCCTTTGCCTTTCGCAGCTGGCATCGTCCCGTCGGCTAGCGTGTCATTTTCGTTGGTAGTTTCATCCAGCTCAAGAAAGGAGTCTCGCTTGTCGCACAGGTTTCCAGTTCCCTTCATCGTCAACGCACAATGTTTCCGGTGTTTCTGGTCGCTCCTGGTGTCCATTTCCTGATCACCTTTTTGCTTCCGACATTCCTTCTGCTTATGGCCTGGCTTCTTGCAATATTGGCAGGTTAATGCCTTCTTGCTTGATCCAGCCTTCAGAACGGACTCGTTGAAGCTTCCCTGCTTCGTCACTTCGTCGATCAGCTTGGTTTTCACTAGTTCCAGCGTCAGGTCATCGTCCGGCTCTCCAACGCGGTTTCTCGAAGTGGTTCTTGAGCTTCTCCCATGCTTCCCGAGCAGTTTTCGTCTGTTTGACGAGGCTATGCTGATTGCTCTCCATCAAAAGACCGCGCTCGTTGATTTCCGGAATCACAAGCTTCAATAGCGGCAGCACTTCTCGGGTCTCGTTCCGTCGAAGCCCGCGCTTCGGGTCTCGCCTTGGCTACAAACTTCCAGAGATCTTCACGGGTTAGCAGCAGTTCGGTACTGAACTTTCAGCTGCTGTAATTCGATTCACTCAGCTCCGGGACTTTAATTTTCTCTATTCTGGCTTGTGCTTCAGGAAAACAAATCACTTGTTGATTGGCTCTGGGCCCATAACCTCTTAGAGTTCAGGGTTGATTGCAAGGCGTTGCTATTTTGGATAGATGAAGTAACCAGATTGTTACTTGGATGATATATTCTAGAAGCGAGAGAAATTGCTGAATTTTACCGAATCGCTCCTCCCATCTTGTTGAATACATATCCGGTTGTAGACTTCCGAGTATCTGCATTTTCTACCCAATCCGCGTCCGTGTATCCCGTCAGTTGGGGATTGTCTTCTTGCGAACATTCCAAGCGATTTCCAGAGGTTCTCTTCAGATTCGGTTGGACACATCGATCTGTCGAGCTTCGTGTTGCGTCTGCTGGAGTGGAAACAGGGTTGCAGTTTGCCGAACGCTCGAGTACTTCTTGCACGTAACGTTTCTGATCAAGCCAGAGGTTGCCTTTCAGATCTGTCACGGGTGATTCTGGAGTCTCAAACAATATTCAGCCTCTGCGAGATCCTTCATTTTGAAGCGATTGTTGAGAAAGGCCTTCAATTTCTTCTTCATTTCTTGATAGTTAGTGAATAGAAGGATATCGTCTACGTAGATGATTACAAATAGCACTTCATCTCCTTCGATCTTGAAATAGAGGCAAGGATCCAATAGAGAACTCTCCAGCCCAAACTGCTTCAGTACTTCGTCTAGTTGGAGATTTCAAACTCGGCGTCATTGCTTCAAACCGTAAAGCGCCCTCTTCAGTAGACCCACCTTCGTTGAATCCTGGATGAATCCCTCAGGTTCCCTCACACAAATGACTTCGTCCGTTAGCTTGTAGCTTTGTAGGAAAGCGGTTACTGCGTCCATTTGATCCACGTCGAAATTAGGTTTAGCCACCAGCGTATCGAATCGTTGAATAGCGTACAACGGGAGCATACACCTCATCAAATCGATGCCGTAACGCTGGGAGCAATCGTTTACTACCTGCCGTGCCTTGAATCGTTCCACCTTGCCATCTGATCCTTGTTTGGTCTGGTACACCCACTTATTGCGAATCGCTTTTTTATCCTTCGGCAAATCCGTCGGCACCCAGGTTTCGTTCTCCTCCAATGCTTGAATCGCCTCGCACATGGCCTTCATCCATTGCTCTCGATCCGGTTGCTTGAGAACCTCGGCGTAGCTGTCATTTGTCGTTTCGGAATGCCGTTCCCCAGATCCGTTTGGCGTGGATTCTGTGAAAGCGTATCGACCGCTGCGCCTGAATCTTTGCTGCTCATCAGCTGATCTATTTAGTTGCGGTGGGATTACCGAGTCTGCCATGTTTGCTTCGGTTGAAGCCCCGAGATGCACTTCTGGATCCTGTTCGGACGATTGATGCTCATCTGTTTCTTGCCAAGAGTAGCTAGAGTTCCATGAACTCCAAGGGGTTGATGTGTTGCAGTTGCCACTGTCGCGCTGATGATGACTTCGTCTTTATCGTTGAAGTACACCCGAAAACCTTTCGAATTGTCAGCATATCCAGCGAAAATGCCCTCTACGGACTTGAGGCGCATTTCTGCCGCTTTTGCTTTGGGCAGTGAACCATCACATGAGAACCAATCTCTCGTACTCCTTCACTCCTCCTCAAGCAGCAATGGTTGAAGTCTCATCTGGATCCGGAAAGTTTCCAGCTTCACCCTCGGCAACGGGTTGGTCAAGGCATCAGTGATCATCGATTCGGCGGGGCAGTAGGTAACCTTGATGACGTCACTGCTCACCAGGTCTCGGATGAAATTGAACCGCGTGTCGATGTGCTTGGTCCCTCGACTTACTCCATCGGCTCGCAGCATTGCTATGTAGCTCTGGTTGTCCTCTCGTACTACGATTGGTCCGGTAGGTTTCTCACCAACGTCCTTCATCAATTTCTGCAACCACAGCAGCTCTTGGCAGGCCTCGGCTAACGCCACATATTCCGCTTCGGTTGAAGAAAGGGTAACGTACACCTGTTTCGGTCCACCTGATAAAAAGAAGACTCCAGAATTTGACATACGGTCTTGGTGGTCTCCAGCCCAGTCTGCATCAACGTATCCTTCAAGTTGACCTGGTCCGCCAAGCTTTATCGTCAAGTCGGCGGTCGATATCAGGTAACGGAGCGTCCTTTTGGCCTCCGTCCAATCAGCTTGGCTAGGATTGCTCACCTTGCGCCCCAGGATTGACGCACTAATGGCAATATCAGGTCTCGTGTTTACCGCAACATACAGCAAAGCACCGACTAAGCTTTGGAAGTCGTCCTTTCTTGGCATGGGTTCCTCCTCCTTTTGCTGTAGCTTCGGATAAACAGGGTCCATTGGGATCCGAGATGGCCTTGCGTCTACTTGTCCGTATCTTGCAGCAATCATACGGAAATACGAGGATTGATCCAGCGAAAATCGTCCATCCTGTCCTCGTTAGATCCGAATTCCGAGATAGTTGCTAACGTTTCCTAGACAAGTTATCTTGAAGTGCACTTGCAAAATAACCTCAATCCTGTTGTACTCCGCTTCGTCATGGCAAGCGATCAGCACATCGTCCACGTACAATAGTATGAACGACTTCCGACCATTGTTAGTCCTCACAAACCTGCTTCCGATGGTATGTACCCCAGACTCCGTAGAATCTCGGTGATCCTATGGTTCCATACTCGTCCTGCTTGCTTCAGTCCGTATCGACTTTTCCGCAGTAAGCACACGTCGCCTTTCGCACCGGTCTCGAAACCAATCCTATTGAAGGGCTGAAAAATGTTTGGTCGAAATGAAAAAATCTTGACTCCAACTGTTGATCGGTTGCGATGGTTACAGCCCTGGGCCCATAACCTATTTGAGGGAAGTGAAGAACGAACCGATCGCTTCAAGGGAATGATTACTACTGATCGATATTTCTATTCATTTACATTTTAGCTTCAATCACGGGTCCTTCAGCACCTTCAGCTTTCGTCCCGTCTGCCGTTCCACCAAAGCCTTGAACCTCTCGTAGACCTCCTTGACCTTACTTTTGGACTTGATGAAATACAGGTAAATTCTGTGACTTGCATTGTCAACAAAAAGTTACAGAAATAATGGATTCCGCTGGTCGATGGTATCTCGACCGGACCCCGTACGTCGGAATGGATTAAATCTAGCAAAATCCTCTGCCTGGGATGAACTGGAACGTAAAGGACCTCCTGTGTGCTTCCTCTCCTTGAATCTGATTAATGCTTTGCTGGTCTGCAGTCAATGCTTTGGCTGGTTCAAGTGTCCTAATCTCCGGTGCCATAGATTTGTGTTGGTCACCAGAAACGCCCTCCGGTCGTCAAGGATCAGTTTGTACATATCATTTTCTTGCGTACCGATCACAACAATATCGCCATCCTTATTTTGAACTCCGGCTTTGAATAGAACGGTCAGATTCTTCGCTCAAATTTAGTTTATTGGCAACAAGTTCGTCGACAACTCGAGGACCATCCCTTCAAGGGACCTTCACTTTGCTCAAGATTGACGCTGCCCCTCGCAACTGACTTGATATTTTGTCCACCAGCAGTTTCGATCGAATGTACTCAATCTGCATCCATGGCGTAGTTTTCTGTCGTCCGAGTCAAATCGGAATTCTGCTTCTGGGGACAGTTCACAACATAATGCCCTGACTTGTTACAGGTAAAGCAGGTTTTATTCTTCTCCCGGCTTCTGTTTCGAGTAGTATGCACCTTCTCCGCTTGAGTTCTTCAATGGTCATTTCACATCTTGAATAATCTCTCGCCTTCACGCCATCATTGGTCGTTGACTACGAAACCGATTCCACTCAAATCATCCGCCGTCGTCACCAACTGGTCCACGTAATCTTCAACAGTTTCATATTTGTCCAGCTTGATGGAAGTCAGTTTGTCCAGGAGATCATATCGCCGAATCAATCCATCATCCTGGAAAGCTTTTTGTAACCTCTTTCATGCTTCCTCGGCCGTTTCGACGTTCTTGATCAGGATGAAGTTGTGCTTCCCCTGGTTAAAAAAAAAGGTCTCCAAGGCCCGATCGCTCATGTTCGGCCCGGCAACCGTATTCTCCAGTGGTTTCACTGCACGCCAGGTACATTCACGTATCAGTATCATTTTCGTTGAAAATGCCCACGCTGCTTAGCTCTGCCTTTCTTTGAGCTTCTCCTTGGCAGGTAGACTGACTGCGTTTCCGAAGGTCCGAACGGCAGTTGTTGGCCGCACACCACCTCTATTGATAGCTGCACCATCGCCTTCGCCGTCGCCATCCCTCGTACTTGCACCAGTGTTTCTTCCTCCAATAGAGCTCGGAATATCGCTCGGGATCATTTCAGGAACGGTCAGGAACTTATGTACAACTTGATGAATTTTTAACGCTGTGGCTGGATCTGGGCCCAGAACCAATTATGAGATTGAAATGAAAAGAGATTATTCTGGTTGAGAGTTGGAGAACTAATAAAACATTATTTTCTTATTGAATGCAGCTAAACAATGGTTTCTACGTTGCGAGCGTAGAGTGAACTGGTAGATCGTAGGTTACTACTTCAAAACATAAAATTATATTTGAACACTATTTCACCACCAGTTCCCGATTCCGCGTGAACACATTAATAAATAATAGTCCTAACACATATTCTCATCCCACCTCACCCGATCTAGTGAGTACTTTTTTGTTCCTTGGTACCGGCGCCGTGAGTGCATCCCGTTGCCGCAGCATGTTCTACACCTGCCTGGCTTGCTCGCTGATGGTCGATCTGTCCGGTAGAGGATCGTCGAACGATTCAACACGTTCATTATGCCGCTGACGAACACTATCGAAAACATGGTCATGATGAGCTTCCCGAGCGAGGAAGCCCGCAAGGAGCTGATAGGACTGTCCCGCGATCTCCGCGGGTTGACGCACGCGTTCAACTTGAAGAATCCGTACATGATGCTGTTCGATTGGATGGGAGTATTTCAGTCGGACAGTGGGTGTTCCTAGTTATAACAATTCTGATTACTTACAGCTATCCGGACTACTCGCCCATTCTGATCCGAGCCGTGGAGCTGTGGGCTCACGATCCTGCCGGTAACGACTCCGGTATTGAAGCTATTCGCCGAGTTGGTGTACAATCGATCGCAGCGGTTGCAGTTCGACGTCTCTAGTCCAAATGGAATATTGCTTTTTAGGGAAACTTCTAAGCTGATTTGCTGTTACGGTATGGTGTCCAGCTTCTTTTGATCGGCAATGAGAACTTAATATGAGATCATTTTTCAAGGTGAACGAATCATATCGCTAGAGGTTCCCAAAGAGCAAATCTACCCAATGAAGCTGAAAGGCTACGCAGTGTGCTTCCAGATGCTAAAGGCCATTCTCAGCGGAAACTATGTTAACTTCGGTGTGTTTAAGCTGTACGGAGACGATGCGCTGGACAATGTGTTGAACATGACGGCCAAGTTGATACTGTCGATTTCCCACGATGACATACTGGTAGGATTGTTAGGAATACCTTGAAACGATTTAATACAATCGAGTTATTTACCGCACAGGTCTACCCAAAACTATCGCAAGCCTACTACATACTGATTGAGTGTCTTGCGCAGGATCACATCACATACCTGTCCACATTGGAACCGCCCGTGTTTTTGTACATCCTAGAAAGTATATCCAAGGGATTGAATGCGTTAGGTGAGAATTCGGATGCGACAGTTGGTTGCAAAAACGAAGCTTACATTTCCTATTCCCACAGATGTGTTGGTTGGTTCAGGTTGCTGTTCGACGTTGGATTACATTGTGACATACATTTTTAAACAGCTGCAGTTGAAAGGTGAGTTCAAATTAACCATTTACGAACGCAGCTGGTCCATGTTCAATGCCAAAATAAGGAACATTTCCTATGGTCATGAAAAACCTTAAAAAAAAGATCACTTAGGTTCCACCGAGATTTGAACTCGGATCGTTGGATTCAGAGTCCAAAGTGCTAACCATTACACCATGGAACCTGATGGGTAGGTACGCTCTCAAATGCCTTGTTGAGCGGCGACGGTGAACATGTATCGACGCAGAATGGATGCGCACTGGCATTCCCCCGTTTTTTCCCATTCTGTTTTGTTCGAGTCTTCCATTCGACCGGTTGGTGGTGTAAGGCGGTGAATTCTATAAATAGCTCATACTAACGCTCCGGCACTGAGAGAAAATCTGACCCACCCGTCTGTTCGTTTTCCCTTCCAGAAAAACACATGCTGCTGGTAACGACATTCCCGAACAAGAAGCTCAGGCAGAGCATTCTACCGGAGAACAACGTGTTCCTCAAGGTGATGGAGATGCACCCGGAGATTCTGCAGAATCTGCTGTCCACGCTGCTGAACATCGTCATGTACGACGACTGCAAGAACCAGTGGTCCATGTCCAGGCCGCTGCTAGTGCTGATACTGCTCTACGAGGACTACTTCAGGTGAGTGATATTATAGTAGAACATACTCGGCGGGTATTGCTATTCGGTTATATTTCGAATTCAATGGCACCGCGCATTACTAGTGCACTGTATCGATTATATGCTCCAGTTCATCTTGAATATTGTCAAGCTGGTCGTCGAGCCTTCCGAATTCCCCCAGAACGGAGCGAAGGGCCATTTCGATGCGGGATGGTTTTTCCCGAATGGTGAAAGTATGTCGCGGCAAGGTCGTTGCTTCCAAGGTTGGGAGAAGGATGAAAAATAGCAGCAAAGCGATTGCCGACAGGAGGAGGACGAACTTGGTGTACATTTTCCGGCTGACAAGCGTTACTTCGCTAGCCATTGTTGTGTGATCGAAGGGTGGGCGTCGATGTTTAAATAGTCTGAAAATGGCGTGCAATTTGCAACGTTGCGCGGTGTTGTTCTAAACATGGAATTAGCGGTGTATTGTTATTGATATTGTTGTTGGAAACATTACATGCTTGTTAATTTAAAGAAACCGCAATTAGGCGTACCGACAAGATGTAGTTATGGTTACGGAGAGATTTTGTAATCGCTGTATTACCTGCATTACAGTTTCTTAAAATTCAAAGGATTTGCATCATCTGAATCAAAGTTTAAGTTAAAGTAAAGAGCAAACAGATTAGTGGAAAAGCAAAGCAACAAAGCAAGAAAGACGAATGGATTTGACGTCCATTTCAATTGGAACAGGAATATTATCTGTGACCATCCTTTGTTCGCCTTCGCTACTTGATCTGCAACGTTCAGTTTTGTTGGGACTTATCTCCGTTGGATCAGTGGTCATAATTATTTACTCTATGGAAAAATCAACGAACTTATTGAGCCGGCGATTATCAGCGGTTTTTAATTGTTATGAAAAATTGATTCGAATTCGAACCGATTACTGTTACTTGCGTTTCAACGTGTATCTCTGAGTTGTATAAGAGAAGAATGCTTCGCTAAATACGCAGAATCAGATTTGATTTGATGAATTTGGAAGTTTTTAACAGTTTTCCAGAATCAGCAAAAGGATCTATGAATGCTTTGTCGATCCAATTTCGAAAACAGGCTCGTTCACTTCTGCCACTTGTCGTGCAGGTCTCCAGAAATAGCATCGTTAACAAATTGCCGTGGACAAGAAAGAAGACAGATCAGTCCCAGTGGATTGAATAATATCTGACTAACACTCTGGGAAACAGATTATCAAACTGACACAAGAACCTCAAAACTGCTCTCATGCAAGGGCCTTAAATATATTATTTTTGTTAGTGGTTCCCCATTTTTTCTGCCGCCTCTACTATTATCGAATTCGTTTTTGAACCTAGGTTGGAACTAGTTCCAACATGCGATACCCGAACTTATTGTCAGTGCGAACCTCAATCCAATACGAGTTACAAATAAAACCATAAACACTGACCTTTAACACACAACAAGCCGACCCAATTTTGAGACCCGATCCAGGTTGGAAGTGAATCAAAAACGAATTCGCTATAAGTGCTTAGTTGTGTTGTATTTTGCAGGGGAAATCTGATTTTTCCGAGAAGATTCCGGAATAAATGTCGATGACGAGAAACCAGTGTGGTCATGCGCTAAAAGTGATACGCTATGATGGGAAGCTACGGGAAGCATCTGCAGAGATACTGCGACGCTTTCTGGCGGAATCAGGCATAGACAAGCGGTTCTGGGGTGAAGCTGTATCGAACACAAACTACTTGTTATATATCACTTCTCATTCCAACGGTCCTACGTCTCGTTAGGGCCGCACCTCCGTTACAATGTTTCGCCACGGAACTCGGTTGAGTCTAACCATCTTGCTCGCTGAGCACCTCTGCGACATGTTCTAGTCGGATTCGAAGGCAAACCAAAAGGGATGAGAGAATTTGCATTTCGGATCATCGTTTCACCAAACCACAGTGCTAATGGTTATGAACTTGTGAATATAGCGTTGAAGAAGCGAATTTTGAAGGACGAAATCCAGCTCCTCCCAACGCGGAGAATCCTCGTCCGTCACCTATGTTCTCTTCGGATTTCTTGTTTCGCGGAGATTAAAAATTTCCATCTTTTAAGGTACCTCGTGCCGGGTTCCGACCCTACCGGACCAACGGAACCATGATGATCGCCACCCATATGCCTCAGTATCAAACTCTATAAATTCGTATCCCTACAGTCGCTATCCGGAGCTTCTTTCGGAGCTTCTTCTTGCGCATGGTGGAAAATGCTTCGCTGGTGTCCAATTGGTCCTCTTCGCTGTTGATACCGGCATCCTCGGTGAAGTCGGAATTGGCCGCCAGCAGTTAACTTTGGTTGCCAATAGAAGCTGATCAGGATCTGCAGTTTCCAGGGAATGATTTTTCTATCGTCAGTAAGGTCTATTCTGCAAGTCGAATGATTTGAAATAAGTCGCTTTCATTTGACGATTAGACAATTGCCGAATCGAGTGAGCCGACTCCTCATTTGATTTTCACGGATCACTAGATTCAATAATTGTCGAGTCGTCAAATGAGCGCGACTTGTTTCCACTCACTCGTTTAGCAGAATAAGCTTAAGTATTAAGCTTTATGAGATGAAGCTATGATTCTGTGCTTTTGGGATAATCTTCTTTAACACTCAAATGGAATACGTCAAGCTTTTGAAATAAATTAGATTCTGTCCTACAACACGACGTTTTTCAATTGATCTTTCATCTAGAAAAAAGCTTTTAAGTTTTACTTGGCTACTTGCTGGCGAAGATCTTCAAATTTCCGGGATTATTTCTTCGAGGAGAAGCTTTTCTATCTTTTAAGGGAAGTTGCCTCTGGGAGAATCTGTTCCAGTTTCTGAGAGAAGCTTTTTCAGCTTCTGGGAAAAACTTTTCCAGCTTTTGGAAGAGGTTGTTCAAGCTTCTGGGAATACCTTTTCCAGCTTGTATTAGAAGCTTTTTCCGTTTCTGGAAGAAACGTGCCCAGCTTCTGGGAGAAGCGTTTCCAGCTTCTATCAGAAGCTTTTCCAACTTGTGGAGAAGATTCTCCAACTTCTGAGAGAAGGTTTTCCAGATTTTAGGAGGAGCATCTCCAGTATCTGGGAGAAGCTTTCCTAGCTTATGGGACAAGCTTGTTTAGCTTGTGAAAGAATCTTTTCCAGCGTCAGATAGAACCTTTTCCAGTATAAAAGCTTTTTCCGATTCAGGAAGAAGCGTTCCCAACTTCTGGGAGAAGCTTTTTCAGCTTCAGGGAGAAGCTTTTCCAGGTTTTGGGACATGCTCTTACAGCTTCTGCGAGAAGCTTTTCCATCTTCTGGGAGAAGCTTTTCCAGCAACTGGGAGAAACTTTTTCAGCTTCTGGGGAAAGCTTTTCCAGCATGTATGAGAAGCACCTCCAATTTCTGGGAAAAGCTTTTCGAGCTTCTAAGAAAAGCGTTTCCAGCTTCTGAGAGAAGCTTTTCCAGCTTCTGAGAGGCTTTTTCAGGTTCTGAGAAAAACTTTTTCAGGTTCTGGGAGGAAGTGTTCCAGCTTCTGAAAGAAGCTTTTCTTGTTTTTGGGAGAAGCATTTCCAGCTTCTGGGAGAAGCTTTGTCAGCTTCTGGGAGAAGCCTTTTCAGCTTCTGGGATAAGCTTTTCCAACTTGTGGGAGAATCTTTTCCAGCTTCTGAGAGCAGCTTTTCCAGCTTCTGGGAGCAGCTTTTCCAGCTTCCGGGAGAAACTTTTCCAGCTTCCGGGAGAAGCTTTTCCAGCTTGTATGAGAAGCTTTTTCCGTTTCAGGAAGAAGCGTTCCCAAGCTTTTACAGCTTCCGAGAGAAACTTTTTCAGGTTCTGGTTGAAGCTTTGCAGCTTCTGGAAGGGGCTGTTTCAGCTTCTTGGAGAAGCTTTTTCAGCTTCTATGAGAAGCTTTTCCCGCTTCTGGAAGAAGCGTTTTCAGCTTCTGGGGAAGCTTTTCCAGCTTCTAGCAGAAGCTTTCCCAACTTGTGGAAAAGCTTTTCCACCTTCTGGGAGAAGCTTTTTCACCTTCATGAACAAGTTTTTCCAGATTTTAAGAGAAGCATCTTCAGCATCTGGTAGAGTCTTTTCCAGCTTCTGAGAAAAACTTTTTCAGGTTCTGGGAGAAGTATTCCCAGCTTCTGAGAGAGCTGGCAGAGGCTTTTCCAGCTTCTAGGAGGAACTATTACAGCTTCTGTGAGACTCTTTTCCATCTTCTGGGGAAACTTTTCCAGCTTCTTGGAGAAGCTTTTCAAGCTTCTGGCAGAAGCTTTTCCAGTTTCTGGGAGAAGCTTTTTCAGCTTCTGGTAGAAGCTTTGCAGCTTCTGGTAGAGGCTGTTCCAGCTTCTTGAAGAAGCTTTTTCCGCTTCAAGCAGAAGCTTTTCCAACTTGTGGAGAAGCTTTTCCAACTTCTAGGAGAAACTTTTTCAGCCTCAGGGATAAGCTTTTCCAGCTTCTGGGAGTCTTTTCCAGCTTCTGGGAGAAGCTTTTCCAGGTTTTGTTCCAGCAACTAGGAAAAACTTTTCCAGCTGCTGAGAAAAGCTTTCCAGCATGTAGGAGAAACACTTCCAATTTCTGGGAAAAGCTTTTCCAGCTTCTAAGAGAAGCGTTTCCACCTTCTGATAGAAGCTTTTCCAGCTTCTGAGAAAAACTTTTTCAGTTTTTGGGAGAAGTTTTCCCTTGTAGCACACTCGTTGCAAATCAGTTAAAATAACTGCTCTGCAACCTATATTTGAGTCATAATCAAGTTGCTGAAACTTATTTTGACAGATGTGTATTGCTTGGTTTCCCAGCTTCTGGGAGAGCTGGCGGAGGCTTTTCCAGCTTCTGGGAGAAACTATTCCAGCCTCTGGAAGAAGCTTTTCTTGTTTTTGGGAGAAGCCTTTTCAGCTTCTGGAAGAAGCTTTTCCAACTTATGGGAGAATCTTTTCCAGCTTCTGGGAGAAGCTTTTTCATATTCTGAGGGAAGCTTTTCAAGTTTGTGGAAGAAGCTTTTTCAGCTTCTGGTAGAAGCTTTGTAGCTTCTGGAAGAGGCTGTTTCAGCTAAACTTCTGGAATAAGCTTTTTCAACTTCAGGGATAAGTTTATCCAGATTTTAGGAGAAGTATCTTCAGCATCTGGGAGAAGCTTTACCAGCTTATGGGAGAAGCTTTTTCAGCTTGTGAAAGAAGCTTTTCCAGCTTCTGGGATAAGCTATTTCAGCTTCTGGGAGAAGCTTTACCAGCTTCCAGGAGAAGTTTTTCCATCTTCTGGGTGAAGCTTCTTCAGCAACTGTTTTGAGAAGTTTTCCCAGATTCTGGGAGAAATTATTCCAGCTTCTGGAAGAAGCTTTTCTTGTTTCTGGGAGAAGCCTTTTCAACTTCTTGGGGATGCTTATGCAGCTTCTAAGAGAAGCCTTTTCAGCTTCTAGGAGAAGCTTTTCGAGACTCTGAGTGAAGCTTTTTCAGTTTGTGGGAGAAGCCTTTTCAGCTTCTGGGGAAGCTTATGCAGCTTCTGGAAAAAGCTTTGCCCACTTGTGGGAGAATCTTTTCCAGCTTCTTGGAGAAACTTTTCCAGCTTCTGGGAGAAGCTTTTCCAGCTTCTGGGAGAAGCTTTTACAGCTTCTGGGAGAAGCTTTTGCAGATTCTGAGAGAAGCTTTTTTAGTTTGTGGGAGAAGCTTTTTCAGATTCTGGTAGAATCTTTTCAGCTTCTTGAAGAAGTTTTCAGCTTCTGGGGAAGCCTTTGCAGCTTCGAGCAGAAGCTTTTCCAACTTGTGGAAAAGCTTTTCCAACTTCAGGGATAAGTTTTTCCAGATTTTAGGAGAAGCATCTTCAGCATCAGGAAGAAGCTTTTCCAGCTTATGGGAGAAGCATCTTCAGCATCTGGAAGAAGCTTTTCCAGCTTATGTGAGAAGCTTTTCCGGCTTGTGAAAGAAGCTTTTCCAGGCTTTGTTCCATCTTCTGGGAGAAGCTTTTCTAGCAACTGGGAGAAGCTTTTCCAGCTTCTGGGAAAAGCTTTTCCAACTTCTAAGAAAAGCGTTTCCAGCTTCTGAGAAAAACATTTTCAGCTTCTGGGAGAAGTTTTCTCAGCTTCTGGGAGAAACTATTCCAGCCTCTGGAAGAAGCTTTTCTTTCTGGAAGAAGCCTTTTCAGCTTCTAGGGGAATCTTATGCAGCTTCTGCGAGAAGCTTTTCCAGATTTTTGGACATGCTCTTACAGCTTCTTTTCCAGCTTCTGGGAGAAACTTTTCTAGCTTCTTGGAGAAGGTTTTCCAGCTTCTCGGAGAAGCTATTTCAGCTTCTGGTAGAAGCTTCTGGAAGAGGCTGTTCCAGCTTCTTGAAGAAGCTTTTCCCGCTTCTGGAAGAAGAGTTTTCAGCTTTTGGGGAAGCATTTCTAGCTTCTAACAGAAGCTTTTCCGTCTTGTGGAGAAGCTTTTCCAACTTCTGCGAGAAGCATTTTTAGGTTCAGGGATTAGTTTTTCCAGTTTTTAGGAGAAGCATCTTCAGCATCTGGGAGAAGATTTTCCAGCTTATGGGAGAAGCTTTTTTCAGCTTGTGAAAGAAGCTTTTCCAGCTTCTGGGAGAATTTTTACCAGCTTCTGGGAGAAGCTTTTCCAGCTTCCGGAGAAGTTTTTCTCCAGCAACGGGGAGAAACTTTTCTAGCTTCTGGGAGAAGCTTTTCCAGCATTGGAGAAGCACTTCCAATTTCTGGGAGAAGCTTTTCCACCTTTTGGGAGAAGCTTTTCAGCTTGTAAAAGATGCTTTTCCAGCTTCTGGGAGAGTCTTTTCCAGCTTCTGAGAGAAGCTTTTCCAGGTTTTGACACATGCTGTGACAGCTTCTGCGAGAAGATTTTTCAGCTTTTAGGAAACGCTTTTCCATCTTCTGGAATCGTGCCTCCGTTGGATCCCAAGGGCGCTAAGATCGAATAAATTTCGCTGAACTACAAAGTCGACCATCTACCCTACACTAATTAGACCGTTGGTCCTCTACGGCCTCGAAAAATGGATAATGCTCGTGAAGGACCACCGTGCCCTTGTTGTCTTTAAATGGTAGGTGTTGCGCACGATCTACGATGAAGTGCAGATGGAAAATGGAACGTGGAGCAGGCAAATTAATCACGAATGATCACATCAGGTGGACTAAGGCGGGTTGGGCATGTCGAAAGAATGTTGAACCCGGTTAAAACAATTCTGGACAACGAACCAACGGGAACCAGAAGAAGAGGCAGACAACGAGCAAGGTATCAAATATAAGGTGACCTGCGGGACCCTTCGCAGACTACGAGGTTGGCAAAGTTCAACCATAGACCGAACAGAATAAAGATGGCCTTAGCCTGATTGGTAAGTAAGTAGGTACGGTAGAAGCTGGCAGCAAATATTCCTCTGATGAGCGATGGCCACTCCCTCTACTCCGGTTCGACTTCGGGCTTGAGATGAGTCTCCGTGATGATGGCGATGTCAAAGGTTGTTGATCAAACCAACAAGTTCGTAATACTTGTTCCCGATTTCACAGGCCATACTGCATGCGAGCTGGGTGTAGAAGGGTGCATGTTCCACGTTCGTGTACATTGCGGAACGAGGTTTAAGCGGTAATGGAGGAAGTTCCGTGATCGGATGTCTGATTGTTGGAATGTTCTCGGGAAATCACCGACGACGGCCTTGATGGTGTTTGATTGAGGCTCTTTTCCGGATTTCATGTTGACGGTCCCACAACTGGCACAAACTGGGTCGCTGTTGTACGATTTACTAATCATTCGCGAGATATTTTTGGTATAGAGCTGTTTGTAATCAAAGGTCTCTTGTAAAATAATCGTGCTTTCGTTACTGAGAATTTCTTGCTTTCGTAACTGAGAATTTCTTTACGCCGGTATAATCCTTTTAATGATGCAGCTATACGAAATCTAACTCGTTGTTTCCCCACTTCCTTTTCCCCACAGGCAACTCCGGGAGAACATAATCCACTCGCAACCGATCGAAAAGCAGCAGTCGATGGCATGCCTCTTCGACGCTCTGATGGACGGAATCGAGCGAAATCTACACATCCGGAATCGCGATCGGTATGTCCATCACCATCCAACGGCAACCGCCCACACAACAAACCATCTAATATTTCCTATTCTTATTCTATTGTGTGCCTTCCGCAGGTTTACCCAGAACCTTTCGGCATTCCGCCGGGACCTGAACGACTCCCTCAAGTCCGCCAACTGCGTACCGATTAGCTCGTCGCTGAACGAAATGGTAGTTTCCTAGTAATTTTAAAACACTTGGATAAGTTTGCATATAATCACTCACACACACACACCGACTCTAGCTGTAAAACGCTAACACACATCACACACACACACATACACAGTCACATGTACATGGAAGTATTTTCGCTTCGTATGTCCGCGCGCTCGTCCTCCTCGACCATTGTCGCCGTTCTTTCCGTTTACAAAGTGCGTGTGTTTTTAATTTGTTTTAAGTGTGAGTATGGTGTATGTGTCTCAAACAAGGTGTCCTCCTGTGTATAGAAAAAAAGCGATATTTAAGAGATCGTCTATGTTTTAGGGAATGAATGCGCGGGTGTGGTTGGTCTGGTTGTGGAGCGTGAGATATATCATTTTCTTTTTTTATGAAACCAGGAAAAGAAAGATCGTTAGTTGTTTCATTTATTTTTCATTTTACATAGTCTATCATTCCGACTAGTTTTCGATAACGAATCGATTTTGATTTTATGTTGTTTTTCAACAGCCCAATGTTTACTATTGATTTGAAGAGCGCCCACACTGTTATATTTTTGACAAAAATTGGCACAAAATTATGCGCATCCGTAAAAAAAAATGTAGTCGAGAACCGGATTTGAACCCAGATTGATGCCAATAAGTACATCGCCTACTGTGTGTGAGTGAAAAGCCTTGTTTTTTGTACTAACATTCGTCCAACTCGACTGGTTTCGATTCCCGTTCGACGCCTGCCAGTGCGAAAAATTTTGTGTAGCTTTTTTTAAATCTCATCACATCCAAACTTCGTTTCACTTTCGTCCACGCGTAGAACGAAATAATTTACTAATCCTTCCGGCCATTCTAAAATTGCGTCCTCCTCATCATCTTGTTTGTTTTTTCTTTCTTTTTTCTCAACAGTTTGACTAAAGCAATCTTTTTGGATCCGCGAAAAATCGTAACTGTTATAACTACTACTATTACTACTACTACTACTACCAACCACAGCAGTCTAAATTTGCACATTAGGTTTTTTTTTATGTTTCAACGTTTTGAAAATTTATGTTCCTTCCTCTTTTGATTCGTTTTGAAAATCAAACACACAAAAACAAACGACCATTGCGTTACATATACTTTCTTTCTTTTTGTTTTAGCTGCTAGATAGATTTTCTTGCTAAATTCGCTAGAAAAAAAAAGGGTCGAGTGTTGAATGAATGGTGTGAAAAATTGTCCCATTTTTATTTATCCAAACTACGTTTTCTAAATGTGAGCGCCACCCGAGCGAAGAAGCAGACGAAGTCGAAGAAAAACCGAAGAAGTGTCAGCATTAGGGATTTCTTTTCTTTTGAAGGGAAAATCGTTGTTACAAATAAAAAAAAAAAACAAAAAAGTTTATACAAATGAAATTTAGAAAAGTCCGTAACTAGCATGTAAGTCACGTAAGCAAAGCAACAAATATTCGATGTAATCACTGCTAGGAAAAAAAAAATTGGCCGAAAGCTAACACACTCTCTCAGGCAGGCAGGGCAGTTGGAAAGGGATGATAGAAAAGCTGGGATTTTTTTTTGTGGATGAAAGGAGGCAAACCGAAAACTCCGACTGCAAGAGGGTGTTTAAATTTTGAAATCCGACATTTGTGTGGGCGTTAGCTGATATACAAGAAAGAAAAAATGGTAAAACAAATCTAACAAATAGTAAACAATGTGTGTGAGAGAGCGAGAGAGCTAAGGAAGAAAATAGGTTTTAAGAAATTACTGTTGCTAAATCGCACGTTCAGTGAAAACAAAGCAGGAAACCATATGAAAGCAGAAGGGGAGAAACGTCATTGGACGTCGTCGTCGAAGAAGGAGAAGTAAAGAAAATAAAACAAAAGGCCGATATTAGATTTTTTACGAACGCTCGCTCCAACTCAATCGATGCCGAAATTCTGATCCCCGTCAAACCTTGGGCAGTCCGGCGATGACGACCGATTCGATTCCCAGATGGTTGGATCCTCGAAGCATCTTGAAGTATCCACGTTCGCCCCAATCCTCACCGTACGAGTTGGCAATCAGCCAGTACGGTAAGCCACGTTCCTTGCCCCATCCAATGAGTCGGACGGCGTGCTTTCCAACCTCCCGTCCAACCACATGCCGGTATACTCCGCTCTTGTACAGGTACAGATCCTGATAGACCGAAAACCCGGACTCGACCGGCCCGTTTGTCATGATCTCCAACTGAATCATCCGTTCGTCATTCGGTAGCTTGTACGCAGTCGATCCGTAGTATTTATCCTTCCGATACGTACCATCATATCCGGAGTTGCAGTGATGCGAGCAGGGAGGAGTCTTCTCCGGGTGGCAGTTTTCGAACGGATACAGACACGGCTTGAAAGGGTACGGTTTGCACCCCTCAGTACTGTTGTATGCCGCACCACTAACCAATCCCACGTCCACCCAATACTGGAACGCAGTCCCGTCCAAAAATCCACCGTTGCACCCGTTACCGCAATCCTTACAACATCCCATCAGATCCTCGGCTGCCAGTTCCAGATCGTACTTCCCCTCTGCGAATGGATACACATCCAGATCGGACATCACACTCACGGCGGCCACCGCCCAGCACGCCCCTGCACAATCCCTGATTTTGGTGGGTGTTGGCCAAATTTGGATTTTTCAGATATAATCCTAAATAGGTTATAGAGTATTTTTCATACATCTAGTAACCTAACGTCCGTGCTCCATCACAATATTTTCTATTATGATGTGTCCAACTCAATGGGTAAATTAAACTGAAGATGAGTTTGAAAGAAGGGGAACTTGGAGTAGAGCACACGTACCCACTGGCTGACGCTAAATATTGGCCAACGTGCTTTTGCATATATGTTTGAGGATTTGAGGATTTGATATGCAACACAAATCTCCGAATCCAAGGTAGGGATGCCGTGCTGCATCAGCACCCGATTCCACTGTTCATGAATCTGAACACTTGTGTAATCTCAAACTAGCTGAACTGGGGTGAATTTGGACAAATTTGGATATCAACATCTAGTCTAACTTATTGTTACGCTTAGGAAGTAGGAAAACGGGTAAGATCATGAAACCGTGTCACAAGCACTCAATGTGTAGCCATATAAATACACAAGACGACGTTAAGTGACGTCACTAATCTACATCATTTTTCGGGCTACGCTACAGACCCGCGTGTACCGCAACTCCTACCTTTTCTTCCTTTTTTCGCACCTGCGAGATTTGACATCTTGCCATGGTTGCTATGACGCCCACCCGCTGGCTTTTCTGTTATTCTAAGGGAATAAAGTTAGGTTAGCTTCTGCACGCACGGCGCTATACACAAGTAGAGGCAACTTCATAACCCGTTCGGCGTCCCTTTAAGGGAATGTGTGAGGTTCTTTAAAGCACACGGTTTTATCTCTCAGGTAAGGTGAAGCATCTAAAACCACTTGGTGAAATTAAGAGCGTCAGGGCAAACCGGATTCAATCGTGTCACTTTATGGCTAATAGCGTGATAGTGCGAAAATTAACCGCGTGTGAAAAAAAAAGTAAACAGGAGTAAATCTGACTGCTGCAAGTAAGGAAACCATAAAACCATAGGATAATCTCCGCCCTAATAATAATAATAAAAATTGTCTGGACCATAGCAATAATGGAAACCGAGCTGGTAAGCGTTGACGAGGGAATAGTGGAAGTTTTGAAAATACCGGGAGATGGAAATTGCCTATTCTCATCACTAGCACATCAAATATGGCAATGCACGGCACAATCATCATCTGGACAACTGTATCATAGAACCCTGCGTACAATAGTGGTTCAGTTCTATCAAAACCGGCGAAATGAATGGATGGAACAGCTGCTTGCACAAGCAATTGCCGCATTACCACAAAAAGCGAAGGAATTATCTCGTAGTGAACTAGTGGACTTATTCTTACACTCCCTTTCGAAACCTGGATTCTGGGGTGGAGAAGAAAGCTTAGTAGCGGTAGCTTTAACGTTTGACTTTGCCATAAAAATTTATAGAGAAGGTGGTCGCAGCAGCCTAATAAACGAATCTGGAAATCGTTGCCTAAACATCATTTACCGCTCTTTAGGAACAGCAGAATACAGCCACTACGACAATGTATTAAAGCTACATTCAGGTAACATAAGTTATTACATTTATCTGCGTTTTCTCAGGCGATTCTTCATACAGCCAGGAAGCGTCGTCGTTTGACCCTCAATCAAATAGACCCAAATCGGGGTCCCTCCTTAAACACTCAGGAAACGGCGCGCACACAAGAAGATCTGGAAGTGTCGAACACCCCAAACGCTTATCCAGCGCTTCCTATGCCAGAAGTACATGCATTCCAACAAGTAGTCTCCGCAAACGCCCAAGAAATAACACAGCAAACAATACCTGCCAGTGAAAATGCACCAGTCTCACGTCGTAATTTTGTTGCTGCCACCTGGAACGTATCCGGATGCTCACAGGCATGTGACCGTGAGAAGACAGATCTCTGTCTTATGAAACAAGGAGCACAAATAGCTTGCCTCCAGGAGACGCGCATGGCATCTTGCACAGCTCAATCACCCAATTTCGTCTGGTTCAACGTGAACCAACAAACGCTGACAGCACCAAGAATGGGCGGCGGTACGTCAATACTTATTCGTACCGAGCACGCTGAAGGGAGTAAATTTATCCGTGTTAGTGACAACATTTGTGCGCTGAGCGTGTCCATTTTCGGCGAAGAGTTAATCATATTTTCAATCTACGCAAGGTCGAACGGATCACGAGCAGACCCCGAGATCACACAACTACAGCGCCACCTCAATGGATTGAATGAACACCAAAGGGCAAACGTGCTGATTATGGGGGATCTAAATGCCCATATTGGCTTTAACGATCTATTGCCAGAAGATGGAAACCTCATCGGCCGACAACTCTATCATCCTGAATGTAATGCGAACGGCGAAAGCTTGAAGGATCTCCTACGCTTCCATAACTACAAACTATATAACACATTCAGCCGTTCCGATAGCGTATTAACTACATGGTGCAGAGGATCTCGTAGCTCGCAGATCGACCATATAATCATGCCGAGAATTGCCAGGTTCCAACTACCAAACATCAGGTGCATCGATGTGGCTCCAGGTTTTTCGGACCACAGGCTCCTGTTAATGAGCGTAAAACATCGGAACCCCCAAGAAACGGAAAACGCAACACACACTGGTCCAATATATTCGGTTGGTGGTAACCCCTCAGCTGCAAAGCCCACATATGATGTAAATCAACTAAAAAATCACGCACCATCAAGAGATCGCTATCATAGTGTACTGGCAAACCAGCTGGACACAAATGCAGAAAATACAGAAGATGCAACAACCATATTATCATATCTGCAGGATAGCATAAAACATGCGGCAACTACTTCGCTGAAACCCCAGCGATCTCCCAAGACGCCCAACCGAGCCAGCGCGGGAAAACGTATGGAACAGCTTCGAAACCTACTGCTGAAGAATCCTGGCGATTCAAACCTGAAAAGGAAGCTGAAAACAGCCAAGAAGGAGAAGGAAAATGCCTATAAACAACACCTAGATAGCAAAATAGACAAGTTCTTCGAGAATATTAGCACACACCCAACACTAGAACGGGTTCGCCTGACGTACAGGTATCTGAAGCAGCACCGTCGCCTCCAGAATCAAAGAACGAAAAAATACATTTCAATAAGAGAATGGGAATCTACGCTACAACAAAGTGCAAGCTCACATGACGTTCCACTAATACCCGAAGAAACTTCTCCACCAACTGGATCAGGACCAACGCGAAGTGATGTCGAAAGACTATCTCTACAACTGAAGAATAATACATCGGCTGGCACAGATGGAGTGAAACCAGAACTGATAAGGTACGGCCCAGAGTGTCTAATCCAGCACATTCATAAGTTGCTCTCAATAATGTGGAATCGAAATGATGTCCCACGAGGTGTAATTGAAACCCTTCAAGTACCAATCCCAAAAACGGCTCGTCCCAAAGGCCCGGAGGAATACCGGCGCATAACACTATGCCAATCCGTTTATAAAATATATGCCCGGTTTTTACTAGAGCAGCTGGAATCGTTTTTAGGTGACGTACCCAATTACCAGTTTGCCTACCATCACAACCGCTCCGCTGAAGATCAAATTTTCATTGTCAGACAGATACTAGATGAGCGTTGGAGAAAAGGCAGAGTAACATATATCTTATCACTGGATCTGCGCCAAGCCTTTGATCGTATAGATTTGAGTCGAGTGCCAGAGGTTCTTCGCTCGTTAGGGGTTCCAGCATATCTCATAAACAGAATTGTGAAATGCTGCCTCACAGAAAGAACCTCGCTTCAATGGTTTGGGCAAAGGACAGAGGAATATCACAAGGTGCGCGGAATAAAGCAAGGATGTCCACTATCCCCAAAGCTGTTTGTGTACCTGTTAGACCAAGCACTCATTCAAGTACAGCGTGAAATGCCAGAGCTGTCACTAGGCCAGTCTGGTCGCATCCGTCTTCCCTGCCTACGAGTTTACGCCGATGATATTATCGGACTGCTAACACATCCAGCACAAATTGAGCGTCTGATTTCAATACTAACTCCAGCGTTACAAGCATTTGGCCTGGAACTCAACGTGGCTAAGACCGAAGTGCTCATACGAGACCCATTAGTAACAATGGCACGAGACCCACCACGCCAAGCTACCTTTGGTCCCTACATCATAAGAGTTGTAACGAAGATGAAGTATTTAGGGATTTTCCTAACAAGCTCCTTGAACCGTCGGGAGGCAGTAGCGGAACGAATCTCAAAAGCTTTCAGAGTATACCGCAGTGTGTTGAGCTTCGTTAAAGATTTCAGACTAAGGTGGAAAACAACCGTCCGTATATATCATACGGTAATTGCTCCAATAGTGCTATATGGTCTAAAGGTAACAACAATAACGAAACACAATCGGGATCGCCTTCGAGATATGGAGACAACCATAGTGTCAGACTTGTATCACAGCTCGAACGACAATCAACCGCAGGAGACGGCAAAAGACGATAATGTTGAGAAAATGCTAGAAGGAAAGACAATCGTGAGGAAAATACGAACCGCCCGCTTACTATACTGGGCCCATCTACAACGAATGAACGACGGAGAGGTGCAAAAATTGGCAGAGGAATACATGATACCTGGACCCTTGAAAAGAGGACGCCCATGTTTCACCTGGGGGTCCTGTGTAAAACAAGACATTTCGTGCACACAAATATCAGCTGAACACATTCGTCACGTAGCGGAGGACCGGATGAGGATCAAAGAATTTCTCAATAACATGGTCGAAAGCATATCGGAAGAGGCTCCAGATCAAGGCGACTATGAGGAAGACTTCTTAGGATTTCCTGATTCAGATGAAGAAATCGAAATATGGACAGGGATCCCGGACTCCGACTCCGAATACATAGGAAGCGACGATTCACTCTTAAATAGTGACAGTGACTTCGAATAAACGGCGGTCGACTACTGAACAGAAGCAACAGATCATCACACTGTTATTCACATAATATGTACTATTATAGAGCAATAAAGACTTGTAGGTCAATAGGTCAACAAAACGCATAACGTTAATTTGTTTGACTCTGAGGACAATTTAATTAAATCAGAGTATTTGCCACCGAAAAGTCACTAAAGTCACTATTTTCCGGAAATTGGTCACTAAAGTCACTATTTTACAGTAGTCGTCTCTACCACGGAATATTTCGTCGAAATAAAAGTGTAGATTTTTTTACGTTGGCAACACGTCATGTTCCAACACTGACAAATTTGAGTTATTTAAAATAAGCGGTCAAAAAAGTTTGACGTTTATGTTCGCCCTTTTGCGCGCCAACAACTCGCCGGCGTGCCAATTCGCATCATTATGTAAACATGTCAACGTGTTTTCAAATCGGCTCATCGGTTTGGCAGGTTGACAACAACATTTGAGTTCGGAATTTTTTATTAACTCTAATAGAAATAAATTTTTCCATGCAAATGTTTTTTCGTGATTCAGCCGATTACACAATCGACAAATGCGAAAAGGCGGCTGAAAATCGTGCAATACTTTCCGTCGATGTCGACAATACTTGGCTCCAGCTAAGTTAAAAGTGTTTCAGGTAAATATTATTCCAACTTCATTTCCATCCAGACAAACAAAAAATTATGAACATCAAAACAAATTATTGGTGTTTGGTTCATTTTTAGAAAAGTATGAGGAAATACACTTTCCGCCCTGAACGGTTGAAGAAAACTGATCCGAAAGACTGCCTTGTTTGTGGGCCCGAAAACACAGCGATAACGAAGCGTTTTGTACTATTTTCAGTAAGGCCTTCACAATATCCAAAGGTTTTCAGACTTTTAGCAGCACGCGTGGCGTAAAGAAGGATAGATGAGGACTATTGAAATCAGTTGGCTAAAGTTGTCATGCTAAAGAAGACAACTAGAGGTGAAACTACATAACCGCTGGTATCGGTCGTTGAAATAACACCTATGACGGCATTTCATAGAAATGCTGATGCCGAGCGTGGATTTTCGACTTCGGCAAGGATCCTCACCGACGATTGATCATCAATGTTTGAGAGAAGATCAAATTCGTTGTTGGTGATCAAAGTCGCATTGAAATCATTCAGAAATGAGCCACATCTAGATCCCATCCCTAAAAGACTGATCATGATGGCTAACAAATCATAACGCTAAATATAAGCAAGGAAGGAAGAAGCAGAGCAAAATAAGCAACAAATGAATACTTAAAATTGTTGATTGGAAAGAAAGAAGAGGAGTTGACGATTCTTCACAAGGAAGAGGACGAGAAAGGACGAAAGGCTTGCCCACAATAGATACGTTTGCGTTCCGTTGACGTAAATTTGACAGGAAAACTATGGGAAATCTGTCAAATTCACGCAAACGCATCCGTAACGTATCAATTGTTGGCCAGCCTGAACTGCTGATAAGTACGTTGTCATAAATGTGTTAATCATAATACCCGATTATTTATAATTTCAGATTGTTCATGAAAGCAAAAACGCGTCTCAAAAAAGCCGTTGAGAACCATAGTATTGCTAGAGTGAAGCTGGATCAAGCAATGCTTGAGAGAGTGTCAACTGTGCGAAAGTAACAGTCTTCACAAAAACTAGCTGCCGATCATGTTCAAAAAGTTATAGAGAAAAAAAGGCTTCTTATCACAGATATCTTTGCTAGGAAACCAAGGAAATTGCAAGCACTCAGTAAAGTCACTTTTAATTAATTTTTAACCATCCCAAAGTCACTATTTGGTCACTATTTTCGTTACACATTCGTCACTAAAGTCACTACTATTACACCAGATAACCGTTACCAGCCATGCAAACACTAAACGTTCGCACTACAACTTTAATTATTTGATATAGCCGGTCTTGATATCTACATTCATACATCTTGCTTTCACTGGAAATAATATGTATGACATATGATATCAAGATACACTATATTAATCGGGAAGCTACTCCATATGCTGTTTAAATCCGTTCCGTTCGACATATGCTGCGACACTTCACTTAGACATTCTCAAAATTATTATTAACGTAAGAAACACTTTCAAGCACTGATTGGATTTTTAAGAGAACAGTTATAAGGGAATGATGACTGTAATAGGGAAATCATCACATGCCAACAAACAGCAGGCAGCGATTGCAAAGAAGCAAACCTCAAACAAGTTATTTAGTTATTGGTTATGCTCAATACTGAATCATTTTATGAAATATTTATTATAACGTTTGCATTTGAAAAAATGGACAAAAATTGCCGATTTTTCATGGGTTTACCTTCACCCGCACTGAAGAAACTGCCCATGCAGCATCAATCATAGTAACCCATGAGTCAGCAGACAAAATTTGACAGCTCTATCAGTCGAACACTAACCGTGATGGCAAAAACAGTTCGGAAGTGCGCGCGTCCAAAGAACGGCACCCCGCCGCGTCAAAAACGGACATCGTGCGGCACTTTGTGGACGCCGGATACGCCCGTTCCGGCATCTACAACATCTTGGCACTATTAGACAACAATTAGAGCATCGAAAGAAAGCCCGGTTCCGGACGGCCGACGACCCTGAGCGACAAGAAGCTCCAAAGGATGCTGAATAGGACGACCGAGGGAAAAGTGGCTACATCGCTGCGTGCGCTTGGCCGGGAGGTCGCTTCAACCGGCCAAACAGTGAAAAAGTACCTGGCGAACATGAACATACATGTAAGAAAGCGGAAGTCGCGTCCACTGGTTTCGGAGCTGCAGGCAATGACGCAGCGGCAGCGGCTGAATAAGATGGTCAACTCGATTTCCCGGCGAATCGCGACGTGGCGGTGTGGTGATGGACGACGAGACCTATCTCACCCTGGATGGCAACGACTGGCAGGGCACTTCGTATTTTACTTCCCCCACGAAGGAAGTGAGCTCTGAGGTGAAGTTCATTTCACACACCAAGTTCCACAAAAAGGTGCTGCTGTGGTTGACAATCAGCGAGAAGGGGATGTCAAAGCCGCTCTTCTTTCGCTCCGGACTAGCCGTGAACGGGGAAATTTACAGTACGAAATGCCTGCCGGAAGTTGCGTCGTTCATCAAGAAATACCATAAGGGCGAAGACGCGGTGTTCTGGCCGGATCTGGCGTCGGTCCACTACTCGAAGCGATCGGTGGAGGAGATGGAGCCGTTGAATATCGATGTGGTACCCAAGCCGGTGAACCCGCCCAACGTCCCCCAGCTGCGTCCCATCGAGAATTTCGGGGCCAACCTGAAGCGTAAGATCTACTCCAACAATATTGTCGTGAAACTGAGGAGGAATTGATAAATAAAACGAAGAAAGAACACGAAAACATGCCTACACGCATGTCTTCGTCCGCCTTGGCGAATGTCCCGGTTAACTGCCGGTAGGCCGCTCGCAAGGGCATAGAATCTTTTTGCAAGTAAGCTTAAATAATTACCTTCCATGGGAAATTTATCAAAAGCAATTATCGGTCTATCTGTAAGCTTTTTTTTTTATCACCATCCGAAAAAAGTTCACTTTTTTTTAATGCAAACGTTATGACTTACGGTTTTAGCGCCATTACTCGCTCTCTGAAAAGATAAGAATGTCCGAGAATGCCCATCGTCATCTAGCTGCTGGGACTCTAGCATTGATTAATTAATGTCCTAGCGGCTTGTACGGCTCATGGTTAATGTTGGTTAAAAATCACGAGGATTCATTTCACGAGGATTGAACAATTTGACCATTCAACACTACGAGAACTCGGCCACGTCAATTATAACAACTAAAACCACGAAAAATCGGAAGTTAATTTGAAATTTTCACGGGAGAAAAAATATATGCTGTCATCATCGAACAAGGCACACTTCGATCTAGCATCAATACACACATTTTAGTATGTTATGAATAAATTAGGCCACAGTTGGGAACATGTGTCCCTAAAATTGGGTCAGCGGTAGTCTTGTGAAATCACTGGTTATATTTCTATGTGAATCGTTAATTGATTACGCGTGACTATTTTCTGAATATCTAGCATGCGGTGGGTGTTGGCCAAATTGGGATTTTTCAGATATAATCCTAAATAGGTTATAGAGTATTTTCATACATCTAGTAACCTAACGTCCGTGCTCCATCACAATATTTTCTTTTGTGATGTGTCCTACTCAATGGGTAAATTGAACTGAAGGTTAGTTTGAACGAAGGGGAACTTGGAGTAGAGCACACGTACCCACTGGTTGACACTAAATATTGGCCAAGGTGCTTTTGCACATTTGTTTGAGGATTTCTTAAGCCTCACAGGTTTCCGAGTCCAGAGTTCGGATGCCGTGCTGCATCGGTGCCCGGAATTTCAAACACAAACTAGCATGCAGTTATGAGCTTGTAAATTTATCATAATAGTATATTAGCGATAATTCTGAGAGGGCTGATTCATCGATTTCTTTTACAATTTTTCCAAGTTGTAACATGCCGCTCACTTGCATGTTAGGCGGTGGGAATGTCTTTCGTAAGTAGAACAGCCGACTGAGTTCATCAGATATAGCTCGACTGGGCTTCAGCTTAATAAACAACTTAGTATTATAGTCATTTATTGAATGAAATGTTCTTACTATTCTCATTCAATGCTCATTTCAGCCAATAGTGTTCGACACATAGTTATCACCAACAATCGATAGCCCGCAACAATAACTCTTTGTATCTTTTCATAGAAATTGCTAAGCTCTTCAAACATCCGGGGGTCTACAAGGATTCTACTTATATCTTTGTTTTTAATTTTGTTTCTTTTCAGGCAACAAATAATTTATTTCTACCAAATTTTGAAGACATTATCTAATATTTCTCTATTTCTCAAAAGTTAGGCAAAAGGTGAATGAATGTACCGGAAACTAGACGGACACATGCGGAGTTGGGTACAGGCGACTCGTGAGGTAGTAAGTGCTTTCAAGAACGTGGAGCAAGGCAGGTAATTGTTACCCATTGTATCTATATTAGTAAAATTTATTTTTAATATCGGTTGAATCGGTTGTGTTTATACTTTGTTCCGCAATATTTTGTTATCGGGCGTAGCGTTTTGTCTGTTGTTTCGGTTCCCAGTAAACCAGTTTACACGTATATCCCAAAATGCAAGCGCGATATACATGTATGTACGTATGTTAAATCGTATATAATGCCATAAAACTCCTTATACGTGTAAAAGTGGAGGCGATATAACTGCATTGAATGAAATTTAGATATCGACAACGATTTAAAATCTAAATATATACGACTTGATAGACATTCTTACGATCAAATTCGTTGAGAGTACAATGTTTTCAATGTGCATTGTTACGATGCTTTTCATTAAACTCTAGGACTTTGCCGCTAAATAAAAGTATGATTACAATTGTCTATTGTTCGTTGCACGAGTGACCGAGAGAGCATCAGAAGTCGTGGTTCGCCGGGTAAGATCGATCGGTGGTGAGGTACATAATTAATTGTGATTCAAATTATTCGTTCGCCATACTCGTCGGGCCACCCTATCACAAATAAACCACTGTCCCATTTTGTAAGGGATTCCAGCGGCATCCGGACTGTTGGTGTAGATCGGTCCAAGTTGGTACTCAAGCGTTGAGATGAATTACCATGTTTTCCTAATGAAATACCACTATCACACTCTGTGAGTGGACGCAATAGCATCCTTACTGTACTGTACCGGTCAAAATCGGCTATTCAGCATTATTAAATATCACTTTGTTTTACCAATGAAAAACCACAATCACACTTTGTGAGTGGTCCCAATAGCATCCTTACTGTTGGTTTAAATCGGTTCAAATCGGAAATCGGTACTAATTACACTTGACAGCTTATCGTTTACCAAAACGAACCCTGCTGCCACCCAATCCTGCTATCCATAATCCCAGTGATTTCTCGTGGAAGTGTAGAGGTGTTCTCGGCTTCTAATAAAGCGAGTATCACGTCAACATATTCCTACCCATTCCCTACTTGACCTACATTCGGGCGAGGCCGGCGCCGGTATTGCCTTATATTGGGATCACCAGTTTTTACACATTGAAGATGTATGTTAGTGCTTGGGATCTGTTGGTTCTCTGTGTAATAACAGCTGATCTGGCAACAACGGAGTAGCAACCTCGGGCGGTCAATCATGCTCACTATTTTCTGTATATCTAGAATGCGTTACTAGGCATATGGATTGAATTTAGCCAAATTTAGATTTTTTAAAGATCGTGTCAGTTAACCAGGGAAGTCATGATAGCTAAAAAAAATGTGGGAAAACGAAAATCTTGCTAAAGTGTACATCTATTAATTCTCGAGTACTTTTTCAAACAGACGTATCTGATTTTTTAAACAAAGAGGGGAAGTTAGATTCAAACGTAAAATTCTCAAAACTCTCATCACCATCATGAAAGGGTAATGTTATTCCTTGTATTGGTGGCCCTAGTTAGCACGAAATTGCTAAAGTTTTCAAGAATTTAACGTTTGAATCTTACCTCTCCTTTTTGTTTACAATATCAGATATCAGTCTGTTTGAAAAAGTACTCGAGAATTGATGAATAAAGTCTTAACTGCTTTAGAATAAATCAAGCAACATGATTTTATCGATTGTTGTTCGAGTTATTAATTCACATGCCTTTCGCTGATTTTAAACTACTTCTATTCAATTTTTCATAGCCTGCTGTACACTAACGGAACTATCAACACTTTCTCTTCATGTCTTTCGTTCTAGCAAAATTACTGACCACTCCTGGGGCATCGTGATGAGAAAATAATTCCTCCTACATCACTATAAACGTATGTTCAAAGAAGCATTCTGAAACTCATGCAACCAATTCACCTCAGTTTCGATTCTTTTGTGGACAAGAGAGAATAATGCTTAAATCATAATCAAAGATTCTACCCAGGGAAGGATATGTATGACAATCTAGTGGTGTTGACCTAGGAAAACGTCTTTTACCGGGATTTCTCTAAGAAAGCAAAATTCCATCGGTTACTACTATGATCTAATGTGATCTTTATTAACCAGTGAAACTCCGCACTGTTTTCGCTAAAAATGAGCCTCATAATATCTACTGGAATAACCATAGTTCTCCCTTTCAACTATGGAAGGATGCAATACTCGCTACCTCGAAGTCTCGTCAAGTTACCTGTTTAGCCTGTACTCTTCCTCCCGTGTTTAAATCTTTGGCAAGCCAGCGGCGATGGAGCTCTCAATACCCAGATGATCTTTTCCGCGCAGAATCTTGAAGAATCCATTATCTCCCCAGTCGCTGTTCCAGGAGTTGGCAATCAGCCAGTATTTGTTTCCATCCTCAACGCCCCAACCGACCATACGGATCGCATGACCGCCGAGCATCTTGCCCGTCACGTGCTGATAAACACCTTCCTTGTAGTTCAACAAATCCTCGTAAACTGTGAAGGCACCCTCTACCGGTCCATTGGTCATAATTTCCTTCTGAATCTGCTGTTCGTGGCTTCCAATAGAATAGGATGATTTTCCGTAGCGCTTATCCTTGGCGTAGGGAACATTGTAGCTGGCTTGGCACTTCTTGACACACTTCGGAGTCTTGCCTTCTTCACCTTCGCACGACGGACGGGTTCCGTTGACGTGATGCTCGCACGGGGCAATTGCGTACGGTTGGCATCCCTGATCCGATCCATAGGGCCCTCCACTGACCAGTCCCTTGCGAACCCAGTAGCTCCAGGCGGCACCCGGGAATCCACCGTTGCATCCAAAGCCACAAGTATGACAACAGGCTACCAGATCTTCAGCCGATACACGGAAGTGGACCTTTCCTTCGGAGTGAATGCAGATACGATCGGACATGGCTTCCACGGCTCCGAATGCCCAGCACGATCCACAGGATCCTTGATCGCGAATCTCACCAATGGTGGGACAATTTGGCCACTGCTCACGTGAGTCAAAGTTCTCCGGTAGGTCCTCGTCGTCCTCGATTTCATGCACATATAGTGGAGGCTTGAACTTGTCCGCATCCTTGTGGACTCCCATCAGCCCCCGGATGAAGCTCATGGACGTTTGCGGCGAAAAGTTAGGTCCCGCTCGCCAGGTCGTTGCCTTACTGTTGATCAGCTCGATGAACTTATCCGACAGCGGATGGACGCGCTGACCTTGGGCATGATCGGTGGCGATCAGTAATGCCACGGCTGCTACCGCGAGCAGATATTGCTTCATTGTTTGTCTTCGTTGGAATTCTGAAAAGTGACGTGAGAATAAATGCATCAATGTGGGTCAGGTCAGAATTGATTGTTGTTTGCGAAGGGAAAATTTCTTCGACGTGTTGATGATTGCGCCACGCGCGTCTGCGGGAAGAATTCCTTTCGGAAACGAAAGAACGAAAACAATCTACTTGCTGATAAGGTACAGGTCAATATGTTTACTACCGATGCAACGTTCTAACTGTGTTGCAGGACGGGACCCCGGTGGTTTTTTCGACACTATCGAGTGTTTTTTGTCGGTTAGGATTATCTCGCCCAATGGCCTTTGCTTTGGCACGTGTTCGGTTGAAATCTATTAATCTAAATTTTCAATAAGATTCCGATAAGTAATCAACATATTCAGCTCATTTGGAAAAAAATTTTCATCGACTTGGCGACAAACTCGCAGTGTTCTAGAGGAATTGTGTTCAACTGCACTTAGGTCTCCCATAGTACGGTGAGTGGTATCGTTCACCCACTTCGATTTACTGCATATGCTAATGCTTATTGGTTGCCTGGGCAGATCTCTCTGGAAGCATCCAATAATTATTCTGGAAGAATCCCACATCTACTTTGGATACAACCCAGATCAATGTTAAGATTACACAGGAGACATTACAAGCGTTTTTAGAAGCGCCTCGGAACTATACTGGAGCCATTCCAGGACGATCCTCGATGCATCGCAGAACTACTTTGAAAGCAATGCAGAACAATTCTGAACACATACATCAGTAAATCTGGAAGCTGTCCAGAAAAGTTCTAGATGCATCCCAGAACTAATTTAGAACCATTCCAGCATTCCTTTTGAAATATCTCAGACCTACTAAGGCGCATCCCAGATCTTTGATGCATCCCAAAACTATTCTGGAAGCATCTTAGAACTACTTTGAAAGCATCCCAAAATTACATTGGAAGCATTCTAGAACAATCATGGAACCATCCCGGATCTTCGGGAGGAATCCCAGATCCCTCTCAATTCAGAAATATTTTGGAAGCATTCCAGAACGATCCTGGAAGCATTCCATATTTACTTTGAATGCATCGCTGAACAATTTTCCAAAACGAACTTGGAAGCATCCCAGAACGGTTCTGGAGGCATTCCAGGACATCGCAGAACTCTTCTTGAAGCATCGTAGAACAATTCGGAACACATTCATCTGTAAATCTGAAAGCTGTCCAGAAAAGTTCTAGATGCATTTCAGACCAACTTTTGAAGTGTTTCCGACCTACTCTGGCGCATCACAGAGCTAATCTGGAAGCATTCCGAAACGATCCTGGAAGCCTCCCAGAACAATTCGGGATGCATTTTAGAACTACTCTGGAACTGACCTAGATCTTCTGGAGAAATCTCAGATCCTCCTCATATTAGAACTTTTCTGGAAACATTACAGAACTATTGTGGAAGAATCCGAAATTTTTTCGGAACTATACTGCCGTTATAAGCATAACTGTCCCATGTATGTAAGGAACCCCATAGAACATAGGACAACTATGCTTATAACGGCAGTATACTGGACGAATTCTAAATCTTGGAAGCATCAGAGGACTGCTTTGAAAGCATTGCTGGACGATTTTAGATGCATAAAGATCCTCTGAAAGCATCGCAGCACAATTATGAAAACATCCATCAGTAAATCTGGATGCTGTCCAGACAAAATTCTAGACGCAGCCCAAAACTAATCTAGAAGCATTCCAGACCTACTTTTGAAGCATCTCCTATCTACTCTGGCGCATTCCAGAATTTTCGATGCATCATAGAACAACTCTGGAGGCTTTCCAGAACGATCCCGAAAGCGTCCCAGAACAATTCGGGAAGCATTCCAGAACAACTCTGGAACTGTCCCGGATCTTTTGTAGGAATCTCAGATCCTCTCTGGAAGCATTCCAGAACTATTGTGGAAGAATCCCAGATTAACTGTGGATGTATCCCAGAGCAGAATTTCGAGACTGTACTGAGGCCATTCCAAACCAATCTTGGAAGCATCCCAGAACTGTTCTGGAGCCATTACAGGACGATCCTAGTTGCACCACAGAACTACTCTGGAAGCATCGCAGGATAGTTCTGAAAACATCCATCAGTAAATCTGGAAGCTGTCCAGACAAATTCTTGAACTAATCTAGAAGCATTCCAGACCTACTTTGGAAGTATCTCCGACCTACTCTGGCGCATCTCAGAACTTTTGGTGCATCAAAAATCTACTCTGGAAGCATTCCAGAATGAGCCTGGAAGCATCTTAGAACAATTCGGGAAGCATTTTTTACCAACTCTGGAATTGTCCCGGATCTTCTGGAGGCACCCCAGATCCCTAAATTGAGTTGTTCCACTTTTAACGAAAATTGAGTAACTTTTCCGTGAAAAAAAAAAGGACAGTGATACAAATGAAAGAGAGACTGTTTTGAGCGTGCATAAGGTTTTCAAGAAGTTATGGCCCAAACACAATGTGTTGGACACTATCATAGTAGTCGGACAACAAGCAACTACAGTTACCGTGGACAGCCTGGCAACGCGTAGCAACCGGACATATAAAAGGCAGTCAACAAACTGCCAATGTTTCATTCTGTACTAAGACTTCAAGAAATAAAGAACTATTTGAATATTGTATCAAGTACAACATTTGGCGACGAGGAAATTATCGAATTCATCGCTTTGGAGGAAGAGCTGCTGTTTTTCTCAAGATGGCAAAACCTGGAAGTGACGAATTTCAAGAACTCTACCAGCAAATCCTGCGGCAGAACAAGCAGATGGCGGAACAAAACGCTCGGATGATGCAGATGATGGAACGCTTCGGCATTCAAGAAAGCGGTTCCTCCAATCGATCATCGGGTAGCCCGGAGTTCATCATCGAATCTCTGGCTTCCAACATCCGGGAGTTCGTCTACGATCCAGATAACGGTCTCGTTTTCGACCGGTGGTACCGGAAGTATGAAGACCTCTTCCTCAAGGACGGAGCGAAGTTGGACGATGCGGCAAAAGTGCGGTTGCTGTTGAGAAGCCTCAGCGTAATTGTGCACGACAAATACGTCAACTTCGTGCTCCCAAAGCACCCTCGTGAGTTTTCGTTCGAAGAAACGGTGAAAAAGCTGAAAGAGCTGTTCAGCGTGCGGATCTCCTTGTTCAGCAAGCGGTACCTGTGCTTCCAGCTGACCAAAAATGATGCAGACGATTTTTTGTCGTACGCTGGAACGGTGAACAGGTGCTGTGAAGACTTTGAGCTCAACAACATCACGGCGGATCAGTTCAAAAGCCTGATTTTCATCTGTGGGTTACGATCTTCGAAGGACGCTGACATCCGAACGAGACTCCTATCAAAGCTCGAGGCTAACGCGGAAGGTGAATGCACCCTAGAATCGCTCATAACGGAGTGTCATCGCCTTCAAAACCTCAAGCACGATGCTGCCATGGTGGAACAGAAGAAACCGGTTAGCTCAATCTGTGCAGTCAAGCAGAACAAGCCTCCACCGGTCAAATCCGTTTCCAAGGAAAGCAAGAAGACGAAGCTTGATGGTCCCAAAACACCCTGTTGGCAGTGCGGCGCAATGCACTACATCCGCGACTGCACCTACACGAAGCATGTTTGTCGGGATTGCAAGCAAACCGGCCACAAAGAGGGTTATTGTGGCAGTTACACTTCAAAGGCGGCGCAAAAGAAGAAGAACGTCAACGGAATATTCTGCATCAACCAGGTTAGCTGCTCTTCAAGACGGAAGTTCCTGACGGTGGACATCAACGGGTCTCAAGTCACCCTCCAGTTGGACACCGCGTCAGATATCTCAATCATTTCGAAAAAGCAGTGGAGTAAGAATCTGGGGTCGCCATCACTGACTCCTACTACACGGAGTGCCAGGACAGCATCGGGTAATCCTCTTCATCTACTTGGAGAACTGGAATGTTCAGTCACACTCGGAGGTGTCACCAAAATCGCAACTTTCTACGTGACCAACAGTTGCATCAACCTGTTCGGTCTGGACTGGATAGAGCTATTCGGACTATGGGACACTCCGCTGTCTGCAATTTGTAACCAGATCCATGTTGCTGCTAGTCAAGACAATCAGATCCAACGGTACAAAGCTGCGTTTCCAGAAGTGTTCAAGCCCGGCCTTGGACTCTGCAAGAAGATGAAGGCGAAACTCTTTCTCAAGCCCGATGCCAGACCCGTTTTCAAGCCCAAGCGACCAGTTCCTTTCACGTCCATGGAGAAGATCGATGCAGAGCTGGAGCGTCTTCAATCCCTGGGTATCATTACGCCAGTGGATTTTTCACAGTGGGCTGCTCCAATCGTCGCAGTAAAGAAACCAGGAGGAAAAGTACGTATCTGTGCCGATTACTCTACCGGGCTGAATGCTGCTTTGGAGCCCAACCACTATCCACTACCGGTTCCTGAAGACATATTCAGCAAATTAAATGGATGCCGGTATTTTAGTATCATTGACCTCAGTGATGCTTATCTTCAAGTGGAAGTTGACGATGACTCGAAGCAGATGCTCACAATCAACACTCATCGAGGTCTCTTCCGTTTCAACCGGCTCGCACCTGGGGTAAAATCTGCTCCCGGGGCTTTCCAGCAGCTGATGAACAGCATGATCGCCGGCCTTAAAGGAGTGGATTCATTCCTGGACGACATCTTGGTTTCCAGCAAAACCGAAAAGGAGCACCACGAGTACCTCAACGCTTTGTTTCAACGGCTTCAAGCTTACGGTTTCGTTCTACGGGAAGAAAAATGCAACATTCTTCAGCCGCAGATCAAGTATCTTGGACACATCGTTGATGCCAAAGGTCTCCGTCCTGACCCATCCAAGGTAGAAGCTATCGTCAAGATGCCACCTCCCAAAGATGTCACAACTCTACGTTCATTCCTTGGTGCAGTGAATTTCTACGGAAAGTTTGTCCAGGAGATGCACCAGCTACGACGCCCACTCGACGCACTGCTCAAGAAGGATGTCAAATTTGTTTGGAATCAGGAGTGCCAGAAATCGTTCCAGCGGTTCAAGGAGGTACTTCAATCGGATTTGATGTTGACGCATTATGATCCTGCATTAGACATCATCGTTGCTGCCGACGCATCGCAGTCCGGTATCGGGGCATGCCTTTTTCACAAGTTCCCAGATGGTACACTCAAAGCCATCGCTCACGCATCCCGCTCTCTCACTCCCGCGGAGGCAAACTATGGACAGATCGAGAAGGAAGGTCTTGCGTTGGTGTTCGCCGTGACAAAATCCCATCGCATGCTGCTAGGACGCAGGTTTACTCTCCAAACGGATCATCAACCACTACTGCGGATCTTCGGACAGAAGAACGGAATTCCGGTTCACACGGCCAACCGCCTTCAACGTTGGGCACTGACACTTCTGTGCTACAATTTTGGAATCGAGTACGTGTCCACTACGCAATTTGGTTATGCCGACGTACTATCTCGCCTTATCAACAGTTACGTTAAACCGGATGAGGATTTCATCATCGCCTCCATTGAACTGGAAGATGACGTCGAGGTTCCACTCCAAGAAGCCATTACCTCGCTACCTGTGACATTCAACTCGGTACGTGGCGCCACTCTCAAGTGCCCCGTTCTCCAACAAGTGGTCCAGTATATTCAGCGTGGATGGCCTGCCAAACTCGACAGCATCGCCAACACTGCCGTACGCCCTTTCTTCGCTCATCGAGATGCATTGTCGGTAGTGAAGGGCTGCATCATGATGTCCAACCGTCTGGTGATTCCGGAAAATTTTCATCGGAGAATGCTCAAGCAACTCCATAGAGGACATCCTGGAATGGAGCGGATGAAAGCTGTTGCACGTAGCCACATGTACTGGCCGAGAATTGATGAAAACATTGCTGACTTCGTCAAGAGATGTGACAGTTGTGCCACACATTCCAAGTCACCACCCAAGGCTCCGTTGCATTCGTGGCCACTCACACAATCTCCCTGGGAACGAATTCACATCGACTTTGCTGGCCCACTCAACGGTCTATACTTCCTGGTAGTTGTGGACGCTTTCTCAAAGTGGCCAGAAATTCGCATCGTACGATCCCCGACTACAGCAGTAGTAATCGAGTTCCTGAATGAACTATGTGCACGCTTTGGTATTCCCAACGTCATTGTCTCCGATAAAGGCACCCAATTTACGTCGGAACAATTTGCGGCTTTGTGCAGGAAGAACGGCATTCAACACTTCCGAATCTCGCCGTATCATCCACAGTCCAATGGTCAGGCGGAAAGATTTGTGGACACCTTGAAGAGGTCACTGCACAAAATCAACGAGGGGGAAAACATCACGGAAGCGCTCCAGACTTTCCTCCAGGTATACAGGACTACCCCCAGTCGTGTTCTGAATGGCAAGACACCTTCGCAGCAGATGCTTGGCCGAAACATGAAGACAGTCCTGGATCTCCTTCACCACAATCAACCGAAGCCTGTACTCCTCAATCATCGCCAGGACGAGCAGTTCAATCGGAAGCACGGCGCAACTCCTCGTGATTTGCGTAAAGGTGACAAGGTCTACGCCAAGGTCTACAGCAGCAACAACAAGTGGCAGTGGGCTCCCGGCGTGATCATTGAAGTCATCGGTCGTGTCAACCACAATGTGCTGCTGGACGAGTGGCATGGACGGAGGAAGCTTATCAGATCACACACCAACCAACTCAAGATGCGTTTCAGTGAAGAGGAAACAAGTGCAGCAGATTTGACACCACTGGATATGCTGGTGGACATGTTTGGTCTACAATCCGCAAAAACATCTGAACCGCACTCCCAGCAACGTCTAAATCAAGTCGAACAGGACCCCATTGCATCAACCTCAAACGTTCATTCCGAGACGCAACCACGGCCTGAAATTGAAGTTGAAGAATTGCCCATGGACCCACAATACGAAGAAGATTCCAGTCAACATGAACGAGCTGCAGTCATTTCCGAACCAGAAGTAGGTCCCAGCCAGATCGAACAACCTGAATTGGAACAAGAAGAAGATGTCCAACCATCAACCGATCCTGTTCAAGAAATACCATCGGTCCGGCCGCAGAGGATGATTCGGATGCCTTCAAGATTTGAACCATACCTGTTCTGGAAATAAGAAGGGAGGAATGTTGGACACTATCATAGCAGTCGGACAACAAGCAACTACAGTTACCGTGGACAGCCTGGCAACGCGTAGCAACCGGACATATAAAAGGCAGTCAACAAAATGCTATTAAGACTACAAAAAAAAAAAAAAAATTAATATATTATAAAAATAAAAAAAATATTTAATTTTGAAATTTAAATTTAAATTAAAAAATTAAAAAAAAAAATAAAAATAAAAAAAAAAAAAAAAAAAAAAAAAAAAAAAAAAAAAAACCTTCGTTTTAATAAAAAAAAATAATAGAAATTCGTCTTTTTTTCATTAAAATTCCTTATTTTAAATTTTCCCCTTTCAATTCTAAATTTTTTTATTTCCCCTTACCCCCCATTTTTTGAATTTTACATAGATTTCGCCGTTGTTTTGAATATTTTGGCAGTATCGCCTCTTACTTTACGCCAAGTTTATGTTTTGATTTAAATTACGCGTTTCACTTTGTCAACAATCAATATGGCGTAAACCGCTCAGTAAATTGTTTTGATAATAAAATAACACTACGTCCTTTGCGAAAACAATATTTAATGAAAACATTAACGCACAATCAGGACTTCAAGTTCCAAAATCATTATTTAGTGGTACCGTGAAGTACCCTAATCCTGCGCAGCGTATAATTATGCGCATTTTTCCAAAATTTTGCAGTTAATTGCAAGATTGTCAAACCTTATATTTTATCCCATAAACAAGAGGGTAACATCTATTTACATGTAGAACTAAATTCAAAGAATATTCAACTAAACATTAGTTTGGAATGTTTTAAAATGCGCAAAATTAGGCTATTAGGTGCGCAGAATATGGGTACTTCACGGTAATAATTAAACATTTGAACAAAAAAACATTTTGTTTACAAAATCAGAAACGTCGTTAGGAATAAGTTGTCGAGATTTCCTAGTATCACCGAAAATTACAAGTTATTGAAAATTTCAATAATCAGATTTAATCTGACGTTAGCGATGTGTGATGATGTGTTTAAGATTTCCTCGGATTATGAAAAAACTAAAAGAAATCGTGGATAAACCGACGTGTGTAATGCCCGCTTAACATTCTCCCTCCCAATCAGACGTCGCGAATGCCAAATTATTATAAACGGTGCGAAAAAAAAGCCACACGTCACAACTTTCCATTTTGTCCTTCGCCGTGAACTAACGGGAGCCTGTCGTCGTCGCTGGGGTTGGGAAGCAGCCTTAATCAATCGTATTTACATGTTTACTTACTGCAGGTGATAAACACTCCGCCCCAATGCTGCAATGGAGGCCATCGGACCAAATGTGAATAAGGTCAACCATTGCTGCGGAGTTCTCCCCGATCGAGTTCAGCTGTTTTCCAGCAATGCACTACTGCTCGGGGGGTTAATGTAAACATTGATTATTGACTGTTTTAAAAATTTTCTTTGTCCAATCGTTTCCCAGGGAATATTTCTTATATTGGTGGAGATGTGAAACTTTTTGTTTTGATTGCCTCAGAATATACAGTTTTAGTTCAAATGCAATCGACACCGAAGATGAGTCACGGCAACTTTCATGTTTAGTGCGCAGTGGCGAGTTTGATAAGCCTTTTCACTGGAATGTTGTATCACAGAACACCACAGCTGAACACTTGGCGAAATTCAAGTTACAATTTATGCAAATCTGATCTTAATTGGAATTTAAAGAAAGGAGGAGCACAACAATAATCGTACTTACCTCAGCTGCTACTCGATGAATAATGAATATCGATTCGAAAAGAAGTTCACCCGTACCTAGCGTTTCAGCTGACTCTCCTGAATTGTATTAAAAAATGCCGATTTGGATTTGATAGGGTTTGGATTTCACCAATACCAAGCCGGAGGTTCGTCTGAATCTCTTTGTTTTCATCGCACACAACGTAGGTTTTGTCCTTCAAGCAGTATTTGTTATTCAGGTGTTGGTGAAATTGCTATGATTTGTGGTGTTAGTGTCACAAATGAGATTCATGATTTGCACCAGTGTTGCCAATACATGTCAATTGATTCATTATTGTTTTCGCACCATTTTTCATACAAAAAAAAAAATTCTGTTAGGAAAATACAGTTTGAACGTAAACGACAATGAGGGTGGTTAATAAAAGATTTTGTTCAAAATCACTAAATCATCTCTAGAAAACACAGCGTGGAATTGACTGTCACTAGCGCAAAAAACCTATTGAAGTTTTAACCGCATTAAATAATGAATTTATTAAAATTATCCCCAAGGAAAACAATTAATTTTTTTTAGTGTTATAGTGATTTCACAACTCTGATAAAAAAATTACCTCAAACGAATGATATCACAAATCATCCAACCATTTCTTAAATGGTTTGAATGATACTCCAAATAGGTCGTTAAGAAAAATAACCATACGAAATTTACTAGGGAACTCGCATAACGAAAAACAATTAGCTATATAGTCAAAACTATATTTCGAATGTAAGATATGTTATCACATTTTATGTTATTGTTATCGAATAGTTTAATCTCATTTTCACCATATAACCTCTACATTAACACATATTGTTAATATATGCCATATTGTCATTGAAAGGTTTTTTATTGTCTGCACCCAGTCTGGATTATATACCAACTTTTTGACATAGAGTACAGCAAAAATTTTGTTCGTGCAAATTGCCATTTTTTTATGGTAACCTAACTTAACCGCCTATTCAGCATTTTGTTATTTGGCCTTTTACCACCTGACATATTGATAAAACTATATAAGAGGTTGTTAGTTTATAGATGTCAACTATAAGGGTAAATGTCGTAACAATAACGGAAACGGTCGTCAACATTAAGGGAAATGGTCCAGGAATGGTTTGTGATTATGCGGGAAGGCCCTTCCTTCATCCATGTGTGCAAATATGGCTTTCCCAGTTATTTGTAATGCAAAGAGACTAACTCGTTGATACTCTGTTTAAACAATTATAATTGATTATGATTAAACTTACATAAGAAAAAAAAAAAAAAAAACACCACAACAAAAAAAAAAAAAAAAAAAATAAAAAATAAAAATAAATCCATTTTTTTTTTATCTCATCAGAGCTCAGTTGTCAAGGCCTGCATCTGTTCCGATTGATCCAATACTCGCACGCTTTTCAGACGAAGGTAACCAATGTCGGTCAGATAGGCACTGTTAACGTTTGAGTATCGGGATCAATCAGCAAAGCATTTAATTTTAAGAGGTTGACTCACCTGTTGAAGTTTGTTCTTACCTACCCTCCTTCGAATGGGGTTGATAGCATGTCGTTTAGATGACATTGTTGATTCTCTGTTTGTTGGTGTTGTTGTCATCAGTTGACTGGAATTGCTGAGTTTTTTTTGTTCATTTCGAGTTGTTTGTCTTGTTGTTCTTGGTGGTTCCCTTATGAAAGCATTTGCCATCTCTCAAGTGTGAATGAAGCTTTCCTGTTGACTCCAGTGTACCAAAAATGAAACAAATATATAGTCATTAGAAAGTGATATTATCAAAACGAAATGGCTATTCAGTATGGTTCAACGGATGTGAAATGAGGAAACATCGGAATTAAACATGTTTAAGGTATACCACGAGATGATTAATTCAGTTTCAAATGGATTTGTTAACCATGCGTTCTTATATTTTCAATAAAGCAACTCAATCAACTTATGCAACATCGACTCATGTTCTATGCTAATATTAAAAATGTTCCGTCATGTCACATCTTCAAGTGATCTGCGTAAGCCACCCATCCTGTTCAGGCCCTTTTGAACTGAACTAGATGAGGTGAAATAAAGAGCCCAGTATTTTAGAACTAGGATCCAAATAACAATGACATGATGAATGTCATCACTTACTTCACTTGACTTCCGCCTCGACCAACCTGGCGGAACGTCACCCAATTCCTTACTGAATCAAAGTACAGTTCAAATAGTAATCATGCGTTATTGGCAACAAAAACAGGAGAGAGAAGAGAAGAAAAAAGTAATTAGAAAATGAACAATAACAAAGTAATTGTTAATGTGAGTTGAAGAAAATAATTATAATAGACACTTCCGCCTACCACCAAGAGTAACAATAAAGCATGAAAGAAAAGTTAGTAATAATACATAACTACAATATAACTAATCTACGCGGATGAACGTTGGTTTCGGGGTCTTGTTAGTGCTAGAATTGTTAGTATAGACCCGTACTTAAGCCCTGGCGGTCCCTCTAACAATAGAGATAGGCAGCTGTAGTTAAATCATGCGCAACTGTTTCTATAGCTATGTTAAAGGTATGATAAATCAAGTTTCGAAAAAATAAATAATTTAAATTAATAGAAATATCTCAGCTATAATTATTAGTATTAATCAAAAGACTGATTATAACGACACTTGACGAATCATCGTCAAACCCTTCATCCTTGGCCAGGGAATAACAAACAACAAAAAAAAAACTCACAAACAAAAAAAAAACAATTTTTTTAAATAATAAAAAACACTTCTTGACCCCCAATAATTCTCGGGGTTTGTTCGCACGGATTCGTAGTTCGGATCCGATTCGTTGCCGGCGAGACATTCGTAATTGGAGAAAGTTACTGTTGCTGTTGTTCGTCGGGGTGTTAAGCTGCTTCATGTTGCTTATTGGGTTGTCCGGCGAGCTGGTGCTATCGGTGGAAAGAGTACTTTCTCAGAGCGTACTACTATAAGGCTAAAACTTCGAATGTAATCTCCATAAAAAATATACCACCGAGTCTCACCTTAAAATCCTCGACAAATCCCTTCACCACAGAACAATATCCGTGAGCAGCTTGAATGTTGTCCCGGACGGATGAAAAGAACAGGACGACTTTGACAGGTAAACCCGATTCTTTTTTTTAAATATCAAACGAAGACGACTTGCTTTTATGTTGGTGGATTTGACAGTTCTACAATTTTCACGGTAAAAGGAATCACTTTTGAATTTACACACTGAACCGAAAAAATACACTTTCAAATCAAACGCAAAATCACAGAGAGCAGACGTTCATCTTCGGTCTGCTACTTGTGTAAAACTTTAAACCGCCATTTCAAATGTATGTCGTTATGCTCCTGGTAGGAGGCGCTGCGGTTGTGCGATAACTGTCATGTAAATGTTTATCAATAAAAAGCCTAGCACAGAACCTGAAAAAAAAATGTTTGTTTTTCTCTGAACTTGCTTCTTATACCGGCTGCCCATATTAACTTTTACACACGTTTTTCAAGAAAAGGTATATGGACATCAATTTCTGTTTTCTGTGGCAAAACTTTCATAGTGGATAATTTTACTTTTAATTTAATGAAAAATAAACTCTTTTCAGAAGTAAAGTGCAAAACTTTTAATAAAACAAGATCTATTTTTTGTGTGTGTTGACTCATGGAATCAAATTAAAATTTTAAATTGATTCAACCAAAGCAGCTCTTAAATCAAACTGATATTTTGTTTGGAGAAAATATAACTAAAAATTTAGTTCGAAACAAACTATGTTTTTGGTGAAGTTTCCCAGAAGTAGATAATTTATCATCTCCATGCGAAGCGCTAGGAGTGGACGGTAATTTATTGCGTTTTCAAACTTGATCTTTCAATTTTCAATGCCTGCCGTTGCCCTATACGGAACTATCAATACACTTTCTCTTCATGTCTATTTCGTTCTAGCAATAAATTACCGTTCACTCCTAGCGCTTCGCATGGAGATGATAAATTATCTACTTCTGACAAACTTCATCAAAGATCGTTACTTCCGCGCTTGGGAGAATACAAAAACAACAATCAACAATCAACAACAATCCAATAAAAAGTAATGGCTCGAAAGCCATAACATCTGGTTCCTCCAGAAATCGTTAGGTTTCAAAAAAGTAATCGTTGAGCCCATTAATAATAAAAAATTTTTTTCCCTTCAGTTCTGTTGCGAATATGAAGCCCGCAAATACCCAAACTCCCGGATCATCGACATCTAGGTACAAATGTGCGAACGACCAATAGAGTTGCTCGTCCTGTCAGGTATAGACTTTTTTTTGTTTCCCCCGACAGAAACAAATATATAAAAATTATTATAAATATATAAAAAACAATAAAAAAAATTATAAAAACAAAAAATTTTTTTTATAAAAAAAACCTTAAAAAAAAAAAAGCCCCAATAAAATTTTTTTATTTTCTTACCAGAACTATAAATATAAATGCACTTTTCTATTTTATTACATTTATAAAAAATATTCTCAATACACAAAAACTCTGGGTCCACACCCACAAAAACGAAAACTCCTTTAAAATTCTTTTCTTATCCTCCCCCTTCCTTCTCCTTTCATACTATCCCCAATCTCTAAAATCTTCTTTCTTCTACGCTTCCCCTCGCACACAGCCACAAAATATCTATCTTATGCCCCCCTGTTAAACGGAAATTTTTTTTCACCTTTTTTTTTTTTTCAAACAGCATTCATTTTTCATCTAAAATTTTTTAAAACAAACCATAAGCGTTCCAGAAAAAATAGATCTTGTTTTATTAAAAGTTTTGCACTTTACTTCTGAAAAGAGTTTATTTTTCATTAAATTAAAAGTAAAATTATCCACTATGAAAGTTTTGCGTTTGATTTGAAAGTGTATTTTTTCGGTTCAGTGTGTAAAATTCAAAAGTGATTCCTTTTACCGTGAAAATTGTAGAACTGTCAAATCCACCAACATAAAAGCAAGCCGTCTTCGTTTGATATTAAAAAAAAGAATCGGGTTTACCTGTCAAAGTCGTCCTGTTCTTTTCGTCCGTCCGGGACAACATTCAAGCTGCTCACGGATATTGTTCTGTGGTGAAGGGATTTGTCGAGGATTTTAAGGTGAGACTCGGTGGTATATTTTTTATGGAGATTACATTCGAAGTTTTATTACACATAACAAATTACCTTTTTTTTTTTTTTTACCCTTCTTACACCAAAAGAAGGGTATTAAGATCGCTTGAAAATTCGACTTTTTATCCGAGGCCCAGAGGGCCGAGTGTCATATACCATTCGACTCAGCTCGACGAACTGAGCACATGTCTGTGTGTATGTATGTGTGTGTGTGTGTGTGTGTGTGTGTGTGTGTGTGTGTGTGTGTGTGTGTGTGTGTGTGTGTGTGTCGTTACAAATAATGTCACATCGGTTTCTCAGCCATTTGTGAACCGATTTCAGTTCTGTTGACGGCAAATGAAAGCTACAACATTCCCATAGAACGCTATTGATTTTTTTTTTATTCGGACATTTCGTTACGAAGATATCAACGAAACAGTACTTGACGGCCTATTATAATAGTAATCAAACAGTGGTAGTCTCCGATTACATACTGAGCTATTTGTGTACCGATTTTAGTTTTGTTAGCGCCAAATTAAACTTATAAAATTTTTAAATAGTTGATCAAAATTTCATTAGGATTGGATAATCCTTCATGGAGATATGACCAAAACAATACCTGAGAGCATATAATTGCACATAATTCGTTGCAGTTCAAAACCGGAAAACACAATTCGCACTAATCGATCCTGTTTGCATTCTATAGTGTCGCATCTGTTACGTTTTATGACGCATGAGATAGTCAGAACTGACGGTTAAAAATTGTCTAATACTTCATTTTATATATTGAATATTTGAAACATAGTATATTTCTACAACTTCTCTTTTTACCCTTCTTACACCAAAAGAAGGGTATTAAGATCGCTTGAAAATTCGACTTTTTATCCGAGGCCCAGAGGGCCGAGTGTCATATACCATTCGACTCAGCTCGACGAACTGAGCACATGTCTGTGTGTATGTATGTGTGTGTGTGTGTGTGTGTGTGTGTGTGTGTGTGTGTGTGTGTGTGTGTGTGTGTGTGTGTGTGTGTGTGTGTGTGTGTGTGGTACAAATAATGTCACATCGGTTTCTCAGCCATTTGTGAACCGATTTCAGTTCTGTTGACGGCAAATGAAAGCTACAACATTCCCATAGAACGCTATTGATTTTTTTTTATTCGGACATTTCGTTACGAAGATATGAACGAAACAGTACTTGACGGCCTATTATAATAGTAATCAAACAGTTTAGTCTCCGATTACATACTGAGGTATTTGTGTACCGATTTTAGTTTTGTTAGCGCCAAATTTAAGTTATAAAATCTTCAAATAACTGGTCAAAATTTCATTAGGATTGGATAATCCTTCATGGAGATATGACCAAAACAATACCTGAGAGCACATAATTGTGAGATGAAAATATACTCGTTGCAGTTCAAAACCGAACAAGACCACTCAACCCAATCGATGCCGCTTGTATTCTATTGTTCTGCATCTGGTGCGTTGTATAGCACATATAGCGGACTAGCCACACTATGCGACTCTATAGAATTAGAGTAGGATCGGTTGGCTCGAGTGGTCCGGTTTTGAACTGCAACGAGTATATTCGAAAATTACACAAAGTCTCCATTCACTATAACTACACAATTTTCAACGAACATGTACTTGTTATGCATCTTGAATCCATATCGATAATCAAAATTGACGCTTAGGATTGTGTAATAATTCATTCTATGGACTGATTATATGGAATTTCTAATATTTATGTTATTTTTCCTTTTATATACCTAATATAAACAGGTCGTTAAAGACTATTTATGGCAATCTTTTAATCACATCGATGAACAATACGTTCAGGATTGACAAATAATTCATTTTATAAACTGAATGTATGACATATCGAATATTCCTGGTTCTTCCTGGAATTTCTGATGAAAATATGTATACAGTACCATATTGGCCACATTTGAGTTTGTAATTCTGGTGAAGTGTAAGAAGGGTTCAGTCTCACCATCGGTGGATTAATTCAGGTTTTTGCAGTGTAGGACCACCCCCCCCACAAACCTTAACACCTTTTTCAAATATCTCGACGTGCTGAATTTCTATAATAATCGTTCTTCAAATAAAGCTTGCTTCAAACAGTTCAGTGGATTACTGTAATGCAAAAATACTGTCATTGTGTTCGTGAGATGACGCACAGTCTGTTTTTTGTAAACATGCGTGACGTAGATCTCCAAAAAACATCAATTTACAATATCAGCAAATCACAAGGTGGAATGTTTATTTTCGTTAATTGGTGTAGTTTTTCAAAAGAGTTTCGGCTGAAAAATGCCTTCTTTGTGCACTAAAAGGATGCGGACAAAAACTAAACTTGCTTTGTTATTATTCGCTTGTTTTCTGGAGCTTTACGTCACTACCCGAAATCATGGATTGTTTACTCATTTTTCGTTACTAATACCGACAAACACCATGCTCTTCGCCACCTGTATAGACCTCATTGATTGCATTCTACGAGCTATCTGATCAGCTGATTATTATTACTTTCACTAATGAAATTCGATAGGCTTCAGCGGCCCAACTGCTATGAAAGAGCTGAACCTGGAATTGCGCGGCTATCAATAATGGCCCATTGTCATTCTTCGAATTATAAATCGTTCGTTCCGGTAACTCTTCTATTGTTTTCCAATAAATTAATAAATTTCAATTTTTATCACACTCAGTATTGAAAATATTTTATTTGAAAATAGGTAGGTATAAGCACTTTTTACTCCGGTTTTTTTTTTTTTTGAACTTGGTCAAATTTACGCAAACGATCCGCAACGTATCAATTGTGGGCCAGCCAATATATACAATTGTAATCAAAATTTGAGTAAAATGAAACGGGGTGTTGATAGGAATTGGTCAATCTATGGTTCTCAAGACGACCGCGAGAGGGCACGATTTGAGTGCCTATCATTTTGTTTGGTGATCATTGCTAGCGCTGCTAGCAAAATTTGAACCGTTCCTTTATCGTTCGGCTCAAGTCTGTTGCATTGGGGTTGCAGCCATTTAGGATAATATTCCTCAGCTCATCGAAACTCACCGCAAATAAGAACAAGTTAATTCGTTTCCTGAATTAATAATATGATTCAAAATTCCAGAATCGTTCGGAACGTTTTAGAACACCAAAAAACACTCATCGTTAACCGTATGCTATGCCTGCACTTTGTATTTTGCATCATTTCCATTAGGAATTACATCAAACAAATTTCCGCTCTACAAATTAACAAATGCCACATTCCATTCTGCATCAACCCGGCGCTACATAATTATGGAAGTCTTAAATAAAGCACCAAACTAGTGTTTGGAGTTTCTGTATGTCCCTTAAATACGTGAAGAATTCAGTTCATTTAAATCATCTACTTAAGCATACAAGACAGAAGAAAAGAAATCGAAAAAACTAATTCAAAATGCACTTCTACCTGTAGTTATCACGCACTGCCGTCAGCAATCCGCGCGCATCTCTCACTTGCTAGCTTCCTGCTTGTTGACCACCCGCTTGGTAGCCCTAGCCCGGATATTCTCCATCGTCTTCAGGGTAATCTTGCGGGATACGCTCGGTGAGATCAATCCCAGCATGTCGATGCTCAGCTGCAGCAGCGAATGCGGATAGTATCCGGTCGTGTGGCGTGAGGTGCCCAGCGTACTGAGAGCATTGGAAACGAACGTCTTCGGCGAACAGGCCATCCACGTGGACCGTCGAATCTTGGACATGTTGGTGGCAACGGGCCCGGGCAGGACGGACTGAACCAGCACACCATGCTTGGCATATTCGGTGGCAAGATCGTCGCTGAACTTGTCCACAAAGGCCTTGGAAGCAGCGTAGACCGTCAACATCGGAGCTGGGATGACGGCCGACAAGGATGAGATGTTGATGATGACACCCTTCCGGCGTTCAACCATGGCCGGCAGGAAAAGGTTACACATCCGCGTGACGGAGAAGATGTTACACGTGATCAGATTGCTGATGAGCTTCTCCTGGTCGGGCAGTTCGAGGAACCGTTCCGGGTTGGCGTAGCTCATACCGACGTTATTGACCAGGACGCCAATCTCCATGCCCGTGGTCTGCTTCGCGATGGTCTCGTAGATCTCCGGTCCGCTGGTGAAATCGACCGCGATTACCTTGGTTTGGACTTTGCTTTCGGCCTCTGCGGAACGCAAGGGAAATTAGCGTGGGAATTTGTGGGAAGGATGCTGAGGTGGCTTACCAATTTCCTTGGCGACTTCTTCCAACTTGGACAGAGTTCGGCTGACCAGTACCACATTGAGACCGTTTTTGGCGAGCTGTGGTAGGGAAAGGAGAAAAAAAGATTGAGTAATAATTAAGCAAGCAATAAGACGGATCTTTGAAAGTGCATACACGTGATGAGTGAAGTAGGAAATGTGATTTAATGGACAGTGCTGTATTTATGTGAGTATGCATTTATAGACTCATAGTGTTGAAAGTGCAGAGATAAATAAACCTTTGCCTCCTATGATGCTGCACTTTCACCTAAAGGTATACGTATGATTGACTCTATTGTTTGCTTCCACTCCGAGCGTACGGCTAGCTGAAAGGAAATATTTATGACGAGTAGCTAAATGTTTGGACTGCATAGGGCCAAACAGCATTTCCGAACAAAAGGCTGGTCCCCGTTAGGTCTTATTCCACTGTTGCTCCTGATAGTAAAAAATGTTTTATGGATCAATCTCTTAAAAATAGTAGCCAATTCAAGCTGAATAGTGCATTAGGTCCTAAGTAACATTGAGAGATTCTCTTAGTCGACTTTTTCTCTTTTTTTTTGCGGGTATCTAGCTGGAGCTGCGTGACGGCTTGGTTGTCAAGACTAGACCCTGTCCCAACGTCACCTCTACTACGACCAATACCTTAGAAGCACTAGCCTATGTTGTCAACTTGAACACTAGATGAAGTAATTAGTATTGGACCGTAGATTTTCCAAAATTACAGTTTCAATATTCCCGCGATGATGTTTTGTTATACAGTCGTAAAATGGAAGCTCAAGTTAATACCCCATTCCTAGATGTCACGGGCTTTGTTTAATGATTTCTAATGTTTCCTGGAGATGATAATCCGGGACAAAGTGCCGTCCCTAAGTGCTAAGTCATCTCCAGGCCGTATGCAGTAGTAACTAGATTTCAAAAAGATATGTAAATTGCCAAACAACAATTCTTAGGGACGACATTCAGGCCATTGAGGTAGTCTATGTTGACAACTAGTAGTACTGAAGTCAACCCCAAAAAGTATTGCAACAAGAGTATGCATTATATTAATTATTCATACAGCGAATGATATTTCTAGACAACGCTCAATTGCAATGGTGTGCCTATGTTGGCTATTTACAGCACTGCAGTATCTTCTAATAATAATCCTAAAAGTTTGAATTAGTATGTAACGAGCTTTCATTTTAAAGTGTGTTATAAGGGTCAGTCAGTCAGGTTGTCTTATGTCAATGGCGTTCATTTTACAGCCCCGAGCTATTTAGTTTTATTTACCCTGACAGCAGAGGAATAAGAATAAATGAAACCATGATTAGTTGATTGACATTGAATTGAACTTGAGTTAAATTGAAATGGAATCAAAATTACACTAAAAAATGAACTTCACGTTTGCTGGAACAACATTGGCTGAAGTGTGGAGTGATCTGACCATTGATGGTTTTCCTACAGTGGCTGAGTATGTTCATTCCGATTCTTCCGAAGTAGATCCTGAATCTCTCGAGCTCCGTGATCAATCTTGGTTCGACATGCACGTTAGAACAAGCCAATACTGTTTACAAATAGTGAAATGTGACGACAGGTATTTCTTTATGCAATGTAAACAAATTATCTTCCTAAAATTAGTTCGAACTGTTCCCAGGAGATGCTGTACACCAATGAGAAGCTCTTTGTCTACGGTGTTGCAGAGAAGATTTTTGCCACAACCAATTCCGTTAGTTCAGAGATCAAAATCAATGCTTTCTATCGGTATTTGTACTGAGCTCAATCGATCCATGCAAAATTTTGCCTACAGTGATATCTGGTTTCAAGCTTCTTCCATATGATCTTTATTGTCCATCGCTTAAAAGTTCATCGAAAGACAGAGTTTGTGTCACAGAGACGATGTTATAATATAGAGACACGCAGAGAGAAAATCATTCAAACTGGTGCCCCGGCTACCGAGTGATATTTTGTTATTTGTTTTATGGCAACCCGATGAATTGCATTTACTTCGAGTAACTTTTGTTTTTCAATGAAAATCCATGAATTCGTCAATGTTTGCGCTTTGTTTTCCGCGACATGTTCTAATTATTGAGTTTCGTAGTTAACGAGATGAAGTGTAAGCGAAATGTTGTGGGAATGTGCAAGATAAGACGCTAACTAGTGTTAGCTTTTTCCAATTCCCCAAAGATGTTGCCATAAGGGAAAAATGGATTAAATTTGGCCAGCTTCCTCCAGATTACCACGTTGAAAACTCTTGGCTGTGAGCGTATGTATTGAAACAATTTATTGCTATTCAAATAATGTTTATTAGATAATACATTTCAGCTCCATTTCAACTACGAACGTGATTTTTATGTTGCATCCAAAGGAGGAAAAATATTGACCGTCTTGGAGCTATTCCAGAGTACGTGAATGTTCCAAATTTAAGCGGAAATGTTGGAGATAACCAAGTTTGTGCCATTATCTAGACTGCAATTTATTGTTGAAGATTATAATATTTCGATTTTATGTGCAGGATTCTTTGGTGAGTGAGGAGATGAATAGCGGTGTGTATAATCCGAGCGCACAACATGAAGTTCTACCAAGTAGCTCTAACGAAACCATAGGTTCGGCAATTACTGCATTCCTCTAATGATCGACATGAAACATCCGCGAGGCCTGAACGACTTATGAAATGCAACCGACTCAGGTAATTTAAATAAATGAAATCAAGCCATAAACGATATTTTAGGGCAATTATACTTAATTACGTTTTGTGTAGTCTATCAATTTCTTAGACTTATCCGAAGATTCACGCGGCAGAGAAATCAGCAGCATCAGAAAAATATGAAACGTCTTCGTCAAAGGCTTCAACGTTCAAAGAAACATTCCTTTCATGATGCCGCTACGAAACTGTTCAATCCGGAACAAGTCCGGCTATTACAAGGAGATGTTAAGTGAGTACGACAATGGACGATCAATTGTTGACAGCTTCGAAATAAGATTTGCATGTGGAGGGGGTTGAAGAACTGTCCGTTTCCGTCGATCCGTACGGCAAGGTGTATCTTCAAAAATCTGAATTTGATAGTGGAATTCTGACAGAGGTTTTTGTTTTGTAAAAAATAAGGTTCAATGCATGTCTAAGCCGGAAAGGGATTGCGGTCTTGTGTTGGATGAAATGTCAATCGACCAAAGTTTCTGGTATTAGTGTAAAAACAAAAAATACTTCGGTGACGTGACTATTCCTGGCCAAAGTGGAAGGGCAACACATGGTTTAATTTTCATGCTGGTTGGCATATACAGTCGATGGAAGCAAATCGTCGCATATTTTTTCACCGGAAATTCTATTCCAGACGGATTTTTGAAATCAGTGATTGTGAACATTATCAACAGGTGTCACTGACATAAAGTGAATTTCACAACATTGGACTGTGGCCCTTATAACATTAAGATGTGGAATGATTTTGGGCTAAAGCACATGAAGGGCGAAGTATTAGAAAACTTTGCACTACAACACCCTATCAGGACGGGTGATGCGTTTGAAATATTACCAGAAGCCACTCACATTTTTAAAAACTGTGTTCAGGGTTGGGTGAAGAATGGGTATATTTATCTCTCACAGTAGTTTGTTGATGAAAATGGCTTAATAGCGAACGAAGCAGACAGTTATAATCTCAGGGACCTTGTTCTTGTTGAGAATGGTAAATGGCTTAAAAGGGCATCTTGCTTGACTTTCAAGGAAGACAATTTCCTTAACGGCAGTACTCTGGATGCCATGAAAGTTTCGAATTCCTACAAGCTTGTCAATCACGACGTGGCAGCAGCATTACACTTTATAAGTCAAGAAACTGGTCGTAAAGAGTTGTTCACCACGGCACTTTGGATTGAAACAGTGTGGCGTTGGTTCAAACTGATGACTTTCCGTCAGTGTAATCTTGCTTTGAGGCTTCAAAATTTGAATATGAACAATCAAACAGTGTCATTTCTAGGAACGTGTACCACCGTACATTTATTTTTGATTGCAAAGTTGGGATCAAAAAGCGGTGGAAGCCATGGCAAACAGCTTCAATTTTATGTACGAATTCAATTCTCCAACTTCAATATCAATTTTTATATACTGAACAGTAAACAGCGGTTTACACTGCAAGATTTACGCAGGATTGCTTGGAAAACAATTTTTTCCTTGCTAAGATTTAAGCAAAAGTGACCTACCGCCTTACAATTTAAAGATAATCTTAGACTTCTTTCGGTCGCTCAGTTTATGTCAGAATATTATTGGTGCCTCCTATGAGCATCATGAAACACCGTGGTTGATGAATTCCACAGCTAGTATCAGAAATTTGAAGCCATATGCAAATAGTAGTACTAAAATGATCCGAGATGTAGAAGAAAATTTTGAGATGGGATATTCAAACGACGTTTTTGAAGATACAGTTTTTGATAACTCCGAAAGAAATCAGAATTATCATATTGGAGGTTACATATTGAGGAGCGTTGCCATGAACTATACTGTATGTGCAGCATGTCTCTCACCTTGTGTAAGTGAATTACCTTATCTGAAATCTTTCACTCAATTTACTAGTTTGAAAGATTACACCGGCAATGCGTTGATTTATATTACCGAATCTATATACATATGTTTTTCGTTGCACTTGAGAGCGGGAGAACATATCAGGCTTGATAACAAAAAACAAAAATATTACAACAGAGTTGACAGCTTTGATGATGTTAATCAGAATCGAAGTCTTTGAAGATTGTCACAACATCCGTAAAAACATAATCGAAAGATTTTTTACCTTCAGGTTAAGAATTTTTAACCGTATAAAATAAGGTCGAACAAAGTGGACAGCCGTTCAATGGCGTTGTAACTGTACTATATTCGTTCTGTGAACGATCATTCGTTTTTTTTTTTTTTTTTTTTTTTTTTTGTTAAATCATTGTTTTAAACCTTACCCTTTGATGAATAAACTTTCTTTTATTCATGGAAAAACATTTATCATTACTATAAAATTTTCACATAATCCCTGGTTGATTTTTTATTCTGAAGTTTTCATATTAATCTGTTACCCTATTCAGTACTGCGATGTAGTTAGAATATTGATCTGAACAATTTGACTCTGAGCCTGGCGTCGGTGATGTAGTGGTAAGCGTGACTGCTACTTTGCACCCCAGTGGGGGCAATCCCAGTCGACTTCGGTGGTTTTTCTGAGGGTCTTCCTTCGGAAGGGAAGTAAAGCCGTTGGTCCCGGCTCACAGTCATGAGTAGTTAGGTAGGGTCCAGGTGGTGGAGTTGTCTTCCTGGCGTCGGTGATTGTCACACCATGTAAGGAAATAGGACGACGGAAAAAAAATTGACTTTGAACACACAAAAAAAAACAGAGATTGCTTGTATATTTGTACATACGTCTCTGTACATTTCTTGTTTATTGAATGATTACTTAATGTAGAATACGATATTTATGGTGGTTTTTTAGTTTAAATATTTTATTAGATTACAACAGCATACTACAGTAAGTTTGTATTCGAGATCCCCAATATAAAAGATCCTAACTGAATTAAATTTAAATCTTTTTCAACGGAACCTCGTTTACAATACTTCCCATGCATTGTTTAGCACGGTTATCATGTTTATTTACTTTGCTCGATTGGTGCTCCGTTTGACGGCTCGATTGGTGTTTCTGGCTTCACTCTCTGCGTGTCTCTATAGTATAACATCGTCTCTGATGTAAGTAGGCGATCCTGCCTTACGTCAAACGAGGGCCAATCGATCAGGAAGTACTAGATTGACGAAATTATCTACAGTGTAACGAGTGCATTTGACATTGAACTGTTCGTCGCGTCGCCGCCTGCTAGTGGACTTACGCACGTTTCTGGTTTGTTTGCCCTTTAATTGTTAACCGGCCACATGGCACTACGCGACCGATAGGTCGCATGCTAATGCAAATTACCCTAACTACCTTTACCATGCAACCGCTAACTGTGCAACAACATCAGCGAGTCAATTTGAACTGTGTATTTTATGCCTACTGGGAAAGACACTAAAAAGTACCTTTAACAAACGCTTTTTTTCTAGTATGCAGAGGAAAAGATGGATGAAAGTGCATTCCGCATCTAACTCAAGGAAGTTATGCGAATGCAGGCGAAAAGAACAAATAACAACTGAGACAGTCTGCCGAAGTGGCATGGTACTAAATCAAACAGTAAATACGGTTTACGGTTGATCGATTCGATACACATGCACACACACACTTCGAGAGATGCACTTTAGTATAAGATGAAAAAGTAGGCGAGTAGAGATAACTTACGGCTTTAGCGTAGGCTTTGCCAATTCCATCGGTTGCTCCGGTGACCACTGTCGTGAGTAGAGGAGAGAAATGAAATAGAAAACAGAAGTTAGTAGACGCTCAATGTATGTGACACGCTAGTGGCACGATGCTTGACCAGGATCAGATCCGCATTATCGAACAAAACAGGTCTACTACGTTTCACAGTGCACATTTAATTGCCAGTTGGTACCCGGCGAGGAAGTATCCGGCGAAGGTTGGATTAAATTAACGGGTTTTCTGGCGTTGTTTAGCAGAATGTTTCATGCTTTCAGTAAAGACGTCACTTACGGAGGTTTGAACAGGGAACATAACCTCACTTCGCTTCAGTCGTATTGTCAGTATTGTGTACATTTTAAGCTAATTCGAATCGGCATTCAGTGAAATTGTACATAATTGTAATGCAGCACTACATATTTCGCAGTTCTTTTTTGCTTAAGTTTTACGAAATATTTGGACGAGCTAAAAGTTTTCTAAATTTTGCTTCCGAAAATTGTCCTCAGATAGTGTCAAACAGTGCAACATGACGTCACGGTGCAAGAACAAATTATGAACAAATGATTTTGTTGAAATGAAATATCACAGTCCTCTTATTGTCTACCATCGATCAAATTCCGTTACCCGGTAGGAAATGACTTCGATAAAAACCTAATTGTTTCGATCGTAAAGTAAACACCATTACTGGGAAACATTTAGTACGGTTATTTACAACTTTACTTGAGGTGCGCGCGTGTGCCTAAGTACATTTTTTTTTATTACTAGGCGTCACCCTGGCAGATGATCACCGATGATCATACTCCTCCATTACACAATTGTACGTACTCGATATTGGAGGTCAAATAGATCACAGATAGATTCTCTTCTCGACCTTTGATCATCTGCTTCGGTCTCCTACAGGATTACAACGTCGGTTATGATTAAAACGTGTTTATAGTGGCTGCCCGAATTACGGTTGCTATGGCGACGATCGTAGTGTGCCATTTACGGATCATTTACAAATCACGGAGGTATTACCAATCAGACCAAGGCCGGTGTGGCCTCTGCTGTACACAGAAGTTGTCTCCATTGTAATCGGTCCATGGCTGTACCTCGCCAGCCTCGCTGTCTGCGAAGAGTCCGCAGGTCGCCTTCTACTTGATCTATCCACCTTGCTCGTTGCGCGCCTCTTCTTCTTGTACTCGTCGGTTCGTTTTCGAGAACCATTTTAACAGGGCTGTCATCCGACATTCTTACGACATGCCCAGCCCATCGTAGTCGACCGATTTTAGCGATGTGTACGATGGGAGGTTCTCCCAGCAACTGGTGCAATTCGTGGTTCATTCGCCTCCTCCACGTTCCGTCTTCCATCTGCACTCCACCGTAGATCGTACGCAGCACCTTCCGTTCAAAGACACCAAGGGCGCGTTGGTCCTCCACTAGCAATGTCCATGTTTCGTGGCCGTAGAGAACTACCGGTCTAATTAATGTCTTGTAGATGGTCAACTTTGTGGTTCGGTGAACTTTGTTCGATCTTAGCGTCCTTCGGAGTCCAAAATAGGCACGATTGCCAGCCATAATGCGTCTTTGTATCTCTCTGCTGGTGTCGTTATCGGCGGTCACCAATGAGCTCAGATACACGAATTCGTCTACTACCTCGATTTCATCACCGTCGATCTGAACTCGTTGTAGGAGGCTAACATTGTCTTCTCGTGAGCCTCTTCCCTTCATGAATTTTGTTTTTATCGCATTAATCACAAGCCCAATCTTACCAGCTTTAACCTTAAGTAAAAAATACGTCCAAGAAAGTACGTCTCAAACGGCCAAAACCATCACCCTCGGCAAAGCCGACTTAATTTGGACAGACTTCCTGAAGATCCGTGCCACTCGTATACATTCCAGCTCTTCGAATCACACCCTCCAACGCAATGTTAAACTCAGCATCTAGAAAACGGTTTCGGGAGAACTTTCGTCGTCGGGAAATTCTCCGTCGGAGTAGGCTAGGTCCACTGCCGGGGACTAGTCTGAGTAGATCGTGAAGAAGCACCGGTAATTGGTCGTCGGGGCGCCTGTGGACTGGAATTCATTTCGCTAGCCAGAACCGCAGGACCGACCTAGACATCTGCCCGGATTGCATCGGTTTCGGAAGTACTTCCACCGCCGGGGAACTCTTCGTCGGAGTAGGATGGATCCACCGTCGGGGACTATTCTGAGTAGTCCGTAGCGAGTCACCGGCATGAGTCGTCGGGGCACCAGGGAACCGGAAGCAATCCTCCAACCGGAATCGCTGGACCGATCTCGACACTACCGGACAACATTGAAGCAAGCATATTGCGTTCGTTAACGGTTTCGGGAGATATTCTTTCGTCGGGGAACCCTCCGCCGGAGTAGGCTATCTCCACCGTCGGGGAGTATGCCGAGTAGCACCGATTGTGACAAACCGCCAGTTCAGGGTCGTCGGGGCGCCAGTGAACCGGAAGTCACCCTCCAACCGGAATCGCTGGACCGACCTCGGCATCCAACTGGTCAACAAGAAGAGTAGTACATCTACAACCGGAGTGCGCAGCTGCAGAAGTTTTATGGTGATGAGATCAGCGAACTAGCGCGACTAGCTAGGCCTGGCAACAAGAGAAGTGCATGAGCACAGCCTCCTCCCGAAGTAGTCACTTCCAGTGGAATCCGGGGGATACAGGCAACGTCAGACTCTTGGTGGAGTTTAGAGGAGTAGGGTTCAGAGTAATCTTCTCTGTTCAGAGTCCCTCACTCTGGCACACGATGGACGAATTTGGTAGCTGGAATCGGGCTACCGAACGTATGCTGGGTCGGCGTAAAAGCTTTACCACCAAGTAAAAAGAAAACACACACACATACAGACACCAATGACATTTCGTTAGCGGGGTTGGTGACATTTTTAGATTTTGCTGTGCGTATACCTTAATGAAACGTTTGCACAGTGCACAGTTGAAATTCGATGAAAATTTATTTAAGCTAGTAGAATACTTCCAAAAAATGTTTAAGAGCAAACATTGATTGAAAAAAGACAAAAAAAATTAACATCAGATCTCGACATTTTATACTTGTTTGGGTCATTTAGCAGCGAAAAACAAAATCGATTTTAGATTTTTCCTTTGGTCCCTCCTTGGGAAAATTTCAAAACTTTGATAGATTAGAGGCACCTCTAAATCTTGTCTGATTGAGTTCAAATTTTGCATTGGGTGATATTTTGGTGTAAAGAAGCATGTGAAGCAATGCCTTATGGATTTTTTTTCATGCATTCCGTGGCACCCCGTATGTGTGCATGTATTTAAATTGAAAGTTCAACCAGTTTCAGCAAGTACATTGATGTAACATCCAAATTAATCCGATGTAATTCACCTGTATGTTTCATATTTTTTTGGTAGATCTATTTCATAAGTTGAAGAACAAAAAGTATGTGTGATTACAAATATATATCATTTGTTGATCTAATTGCAAAACCTCATGTGTTGGACACATAGATATTATCATTACTTTTTTATCAGTGTACATTCTTTAGCGATTGACATTGAAAATAACATTAAAAAATGCATGGTTTTGCTGAAACTAATTGTGTTCATTTCACCCCTAATACCCCTTCTTATGGAATTTGCTAAATCACATGGCTAGTCGCTCTGGGGAAAACTATCTCATGTTAGAACATAAAATCGAAATTCCATGGATAAGTCTAGTCTGTAACTACCTTATCAATGGCATTGACATTACAAGAGTATTTTAAATGGAAGACTTTAGTCATCACTCCCACACAAAATGGAGCTGACTCAATCCATATGATCCTATCATTTTAAGATAAACCTCGCTGAGATTATTTCTAAAACAAGTTTGCTAATTTTATGCTAAACAGATTCCGAACGATTTTTATGAGGGGCTCGTTTCTATTTCGATTGTCCACTTCCAAAGGGGGTGAGAAACGTATTTCCAGGAACTGCTGTCTTGCTTCGCACTAGTTTGAAGAACAAATCCTCGAATCCAGCTGAACCAGTTTATTTGATCACGTTCTAGACTCGGTGAAATATTGTCCCGTGTCGGTTGACGACACGTTTTTAAAAAATAAAATAAAATAATAACTATACTATTCTTGATCAGCTTCAGTCAAGAAGTCATTGCCAATTTTGAGAGGTGATTCTGAACCAGCTGGCATCTAGCCGATAAAAGATTTTTAGTTTTTTTTTTGGTTTTCGAAATGGTTTCTCAGAGATGCGTAAGAATGCCCGGTTCAAAACTGGTTTTCATCAGAGAAAAAAATAACCGACGCTTTCTTTGCATAATAATCAGTTCGGTCTGCGTCAGTGACATTTAATCGTAATAATGACAGTAGACGATATACATTATTCAGAAGAATTTTTCTATCTTTTTCAATCATGGGGTGAATGACCTCCCAGAGTCTGATTTTCGACATATCGCCGTAATGAATTGAATTATTCGATCGCTTCGATTTCAGCACTACTAATTGCTCTAAATTATTCGATTGATAGCTCTGTTCGTTTTCCTTTCAAATCCCGCCAAAAGTTGTCCCCGAGCCTCCATAACAAATCAATGGGTCAGTAAATATGTTACAAAAACTGACCCAGGTAACCAAATAAAACGAAAGCTGAAAATAAACCGCATTCGTGGGCTACTTTGATGTTTGGCTCCCGTATGACAGTTCACCTTGAAGTCGGCCAGCAAACTTTTGCCAGCCCAACTAATAACGAATGGTCGAGATTTGAATCGACCGAAAAACGAAACTGGTCTCCTTTATGACGGGTGGTGTTCCGACACCTTCTGCAGAATGGAGAATATCTTGCTGGCGGACAGTAGAAAGTAGAAACGGAGCTGGTATTATCTAATGTGGGTCGGTTGGATCATAATTGGTGATAGCTATTAGCTCAACTTGCTTTTCAGTTTGGAGCCAGGGATTGGAAAAGAGCAAACATTATAAGCAGAACTCGTGGTCGCTGGCTTAGGGCAGATTGAAATTATGAGCTGAATCGGTTTTTTGACATGTCACTGTGTTCAACATGATTGATAGTTCAAACTTCAGCAACGAGTGAATGTTTTAAATATTCGACATGGGTTTTGACACCATTCAGTTTAGCTTGTTAATTAAATTAGAGAAAAAAGAGAGTAAAACACTGGCCAGACTGAGCAGTTATAACATGTTATAAGCCTATCTTTTTTTTTTTTAATCAGTTCGTTTATTTATTAGGCTCAGGCGTGTGTAACACTTTGTGGAGCCGATGTTTTCAATATTGTAGTTAACAATTTTTCTTTTTCGATTTTAGTAAAGTGGGGTGCCAATTACTCGTGGCTAGCTCGAGGTTAATGGGTCACATTATTGTTTGGAAGGGGCTAGGCAGGTAACTTATTTCAGGTATTTGTTGCTGCTCATGGTTGCGACATCTACCAGATCCTCGGTCCCTGTAGTCCCTCACAGGAACTAAGCTGCAGATGGGTGATCACAGCTTGCTGGGCAGGTACAAGTAGCACGGAAAAAAAAAGGATAATATAACTGGGACACAATGGCAGGGAATTTACTAGAGTGAAAGGGAGGGGAGTGATGACATTACACTCTTAGATCACACAAACAAAGGAATTCGTAAATCGCTTGCATGTAGGGAAGATGATGCATTCCCAAAACATCTCTTACTTCGCGGAAGGGTTGTCTACCTCGGGCCACAAAGGGTATCCAATAGTCGTGCTCTGGAGGCATCATTACGACGTCAATGCCAAACTGCGTGATCGATGTCACCATAACCGGTTCCGCACCTACATACATTGCTATCGACGAGGTTAATTCTGTAGAGATGGGCGTCTAGCGAGTAGTGGTTGGACATAAGTCTTGACATCACACGAATGATACCGAGACTTACATCCAGACCTTTGGACCACGATCTCGACGAAACATTTGGAATAATGGAATGTAACCACCGCCCAAGAGAATTACTTGTCCAATCGTTTTGCCAACTTTGAAGAGAACTCTGACGTACTAATGGGAAAAATTCATCATGTGAAATTCTTCTTTCAAAAATCTCGCCTTCTTGTGCGCCCACCTTTGCTAGAGAGTCCGCCTTCTCATTGCCTGGAATTGAGCAATGTGAGGGGACCCATGCAAAGGTAATTCTAAATGATCTTTCGACCAACGCACACATCTGCTCCCTTATTTTTGAAAGAAAGTAAGATGAGTGCTTAACTGTTTTCATCGACTGGAGGGCCTCAATAGAACTGAGACTATCCGAGAAGATGAAATAATGGTCTATGGGCATGTCGGAAATTATCCCCAATGCGAAATTGATTGCTGCCAGCTCAGCAACATATACGGAACAAGGTTCCTGAAGTTTCCGGAAGGCAGATGAGTATTCATTGTAAACACCGAAACCAGTGGATCCATCAATGCGCGACCCATCAGTGAAAATTCTTCTATTGCAATTGACATGTTGGTACTTTTCGATGAAAATATGGGGAATTAAAATAGATCGAAGTTGATCTGGAACTCATTGAATAGCCTGTTTCATGGAGAGATCATAATCAATGGAGGAACTGTGATAAGGAAAGCGTACACTAGGAGGGTTATAGCATGGAAGACTAATATCGGATGACATATAGTTAATATAGATTCGTAAGAATCTTGACTGGGTACTCAATTCGAGCATTTCTTCGAAGTTTTCAATCACAAGGTTGTTACTGATTCCACACTTGATCAGTATTCTAGATGAGAGCTCCCAGAAGCGGTACTGTAAGGGTTTCACTCCCGCCAGAACCTCCAGGCTCATATTATGCGTTGAATGCATACAGCCAAGAGCAATACGTAAACAACGATATTGAATGCGTTCCAATTTAATGAGGTGGCTGTTTCTTGCCGAGAGGAAACAAAAAGAGCCATATTCGAGAACTGAAAGAATAGTTGTTTTATAGAGTTTAATAGGGTCTTCCGGGTGAGCACCCCAACATGTCCCGGATATTGATCTTAGAAAATTGATCCTTCGTTGACATTTCTGTTTTAAATACGCAAAGTGATTACTCCAAGTGCATTTTGAATCAAACATGACTCCAAGGTATTTGAAGGTCAAAGATTGGGTAATGTCTCTTCCCAACAGCTTGAGATGCAGTTGGGCAGGGAACCGCTTTCTAGTAAACACTACCAATTCGGTTTTATGCGGTGAAAACTCGATCCCCAAATTTCTGGCCCAGATGGACAGATTATCTAGGGAATTTTGCAACGGTCTTTGCAAGATTTCCGCACGTGGACCTCTAAAGAAGATCACAGCATCGTCAGCAAGTTGTCTTAGCGTGCATCTATTTTCCAAGCAATTATCAATATCTTTAACATAAAAATTATAAAGCAAGGGACTTAAACATGAGCCTTGGGGTAAGCCCATGTAGCTAATTCTGGAAGTTGTCAGTTGACCTAGATTAAAGGTCATTTGTTTTTCTGACAGTAAATTATACAAAAAGTTATTTAAAATTCCTGGTAATCCACTACTGTACAGACTATCTGCCAGTATATCTATGGAAACTGAATCAAATGCGCCCTTAATATCCAAAAATACTGATTGCGTATTTGATAGTAGGTTGTTTGATTCAACCCAACGGTCAAGTCTTGATAGGATCATTTTTTCTAACAATTTCCTTAAACATGATAGCATAGAGATCGGACGGTAAGAATTGTAATCAGACGCTGGTTTCCCAGGCTTTTGAATAGCTATTACTTTAACCTGCCTCCATGCGGGTGGAACTATATTTAATTCCATGAGAGTGTTATACAGGTTAAGTAATCGTCTTTTAGCGATATCGGGGAGATTTTTCGATGAAAGAAGTGCCATTGAAAATTCCAACATTGTGAATGGTTCGGCCAGAGAACCGTTATTTCGGGTAGTATCCCGTAAATTCGGTTGTGTTGGGACAGAGTCTGGACAAACCTTTTTAGCGAAGTCGAATATCCACTGTATGGAGTATTCTTCACTCTCATTGGAGGATGAGCGGTTTCGCATGTAACGAGCCTTTCTCCAAAGCGTTGTCATCGAGGTTTCTCTAGATAGTCCCTCGACAAACGAACGCCAGTAATTGCGTTTCTTTGCTTTGAGTAAGTTTTTAAGCCTTTTTCAAGCTTGAGGTACTTATCAAAAAGCTCACATGTTTCATGTCTACGATAATCTTTAAACGCATCGGATTTCTCAAGATACAACTTAGTGCATTCATCATCCCATCCAGGGGTGGCGGGTCTTCTTTTGAGGGATGCACTTGTAACACGTCGTTTCTGAGCTTCTAATGCACTTTTGTACATCAGGTCGGAAAGGAAACGATACTCTTCTAATGGTGGAAGAGGATCGGTAGAATCAATACCAAGGGCTACCGCCGATGCAAAATGTTGCCAATCAATATGCCTCGTGAGGTCATAAGGAACATGGATTGACTGGTCTGTTTTGTGAAAACTATTTGTGATTGAGATAATAATTGGTAAGTGATCACTACCATGGGGATCATTGATTACCTTCCACAGACAATCTAATGATAGTGAATTAGAACACAAAGATATGTCAAGTCGACTCGCCCTGGCAGGAGGTTTTGCTATTCGTGTCGCTTCCCCAGTGTTCAAGATGGTCAAGTTGAAATCGTCGCATAAGTCATAGAAAATACCCGCTCTGTTGTCATCGTATTGTTCGCCCCAAGCAGTACCGTGGGAGTTCAGATCGCCCAGAATAAGAACTGGAGATGGAAGTAATGTAATTGAACTCCAATGTTGACGGCGGTTTATTGATGCCCTCGGAGGGACATAGACGGAAGCTATGCAAAGATCTTTATTCTTTACATTAATTTGGCAAGCGACGATTTCAATGCCTGAGATTATTGGGAGTGAGATTTTATAGAAGGGGTAGCCCTTTTTGATCCCCAGAAGGACGCCACCATATGAATCATCTCGGTCCAGGCGAATAATGTTGTTACAAGCCTATCTTGATGACGAATTTCTTGATGAAATTATTTCACAACCGTTATAACAAGTTATAACTCTGTAGTCTGAACAAGGCATGAACAAGGCATAAAGCAGGTTGCAGTAGGCAATGATACAAATTTGTGTTGGACATCTGCCCCTTTAAAGTCGCTTTTTTGGCGCGTCATTTTTACCCTTTTTAGTAGAATGTAAGCTGGGTTCTCAGCAAAGGGTTCCATCAACTTGATTTGATGAACTCATTTTAATTCGCTGCAAATCGAAATTAATCAGCTTGATAAAAAATGCGCAGCTATTGAATTTACCTTTAGGGCAGGAGTGTATGGTCGTTACAAAATAGAACTGGATTTATAACAACTTCAGCAAGGCGTTCTAGTTGGATAATTTCGAACAGTTTCATGTTAAAATTTAGAACTGGAATACTACGTTGTTCTATTTTTGTTCAAATTTGAAACGCGTTTCATCCAAGTTATATTTTTTTTGTCATTGTGGTAGTGTCTATGGAATCAAGTCAAACGTCAAACTTTGAATCAACGCCCGGTCGTGGATCTGTTTGAATCTTGTTTATGTTCTACCTTTTCGTTAATAATTTCAAGTTGTAGCAACAAGTCTGAACTCGCTGACCATCATATCCCTATTTCTTTGTTATTATCATCATTTCGCAATTTTTTTGTTTTAAATTTTTTTGCGAGAATTTCTCCATATTGTGGAATATTTTAATTAAGTATAGAACCGAAAATGGTTTAGACGAATATTAAGGGGAATTCCAGAGAAGTTCTGAGAGGAATCCCAAAGGAATTATGAGGGAAAATTCCAGAGGAATACTGGAGAAATTCCAGCGGAATTTTTAGAGGAATTCCAGAGGAATTCTGATGAGAATTTAAGAAGAATCCTGAGGAGAATACTAGAGAAATTCTAGTAAGAATTCCTGAGAAATTCTGAGAAGAATTCCAGTGGACTTCTGGAGAATTCCGCAGGACTTCTGAAGACAGTTTGAGTGGAATTTTGAGAATTTCAGTGTAGTTCCAAGATTATTTCACTAAGGAGAACTCCAAAAGAACTCTTAGAAAAACTGCGAATGAATTAAAGGGAGAATTCCAGAAAAAATCCTATGAAGAATTGCAACTGAATTCTGAGGAGAATTCTAGGGGAATTCTAAAAAAAATTTAAGGGAATTCTGAGGAAAATTCCAGACGATTTCCGAGATTTCTAGAGAAATTCGAAAGGGATAGTAATTCTGAGGGAAATTCCAAAGGAGTTTTGAGAGGAATTACAGCGAAAATTCGAGGAATATTCCTAACGAATTCTGAGAATATGCCCACAGAAGTTTTGAGAATCAATTATACACACACATTCAAGTCTTTAGGTTTAGATCAACATTTGGAACTGCTGCTGAAGAGAGGGTATGTTTGTTATATATAATTTCCAAGAGAAAAATTTATAACTGACACATCTAGAACTACAACACTCCAGGAGATGCTCTTACTGTCCTTCAACTCAAAATGCCAAATCAGTGCAACTGACGTAATAAGTGTGTTGCAATATTGATCACAAGTACAAGTACAAGTCGAAAACCTTTCGCTGTGAATTGACAGCATATCGATTGAAATTTGCTGCGCTCGATTCCAGTGAGAAACCCCTTTGTTCTCAGCTTAGTCAGACCATGCTGGCGATGGCCAACAATCAATAGGAAACTGCACAGAAAAAAGTTTGTTAATCAATTTTCCCCCTATTGTAGGTTAGGATGACTCTGGCAGTATAGTGATTTTGATTTTGAACCGACACCTGTATACAGGAGTTTTTGGGGCCGGGGAAGGTTCTTTAGATAGTAAGATACCCCTCCATGCTCTGAAAGGGGGGGGGAGGGGGCTCCCATACAAATGAAACACATAGAGAGAGAAATATTGCAGTGGTAGTTTGAGACCCCTCCACCCTCTGAAAAGAGGGGGGGCTCCCTGTTGAATGAATCACAAATTTCTGCATAACTCGAGAACTGATCAAGCAAATAGAACCAAATTTGGCAGGTGAAGGTTTTTGAAGGCAAGATATGTTTCTTTGTTGGATTGAGACCCCTCCGACCTCTTGAAGGGTGGTTCCCATACAAATGAATCACTATTTTTTTCAAAACTCAAGAACAAATCAAGCAAATGGAACCAAATCTGGCATGTGTAGGTTTTTGTAGTCAAGAAATAATGCTATGGTTGTTCAAGATCCCTCCCCCTCTTTAAGAGGGGGGGCAGTCTCTCATACAAATGAAACAGAAATTTCTGCAGAACTCGAGAACTATTCCAGCAAATCAAACTACATTTGGCATTTGGGGGTTTTAAGAGGCAGGATTTCTATATATACAAAAATGAATTTCTGTCTGTCTGTCTGTCTGTCTGACCCTTATAGACTCGGTAGCTACAGAACCGATCGGCGTGAAAACTTGTATGCAGCGATTTTTTAGGCTGAGGAAGGTTTTTATGATTGTTTGTGTCCCCTCCCTTCTCTGGAAGGGGGGCGCTCAAACAAATGAAACACAAAATTCTGCATTACTCGAGAACTAAGCAAGCAAATGGAACCAAATTTGGCATTTATTGTATGGTGCATTTAAAGCAATTATTGTTTTTTGACCCCCCCCCCCCCCCCCCCGGGGGGGGGGGCTATCATACAAATGAAACACCAATTTCAACCAAAAATGAGAATTATCCAGGTAATAATAATTTTATTTGGCAAATCATATTTGTATTTGTGTTTTATAGGATATTTTACTCTCGTTTAATCAACATATTTAATCATAGCCAAGACTCCTAACTTTTCCTCGAACATGACCCATTAGTTTCTGCACAGTGGTACTTCCCACCATTTTGACCACTCTTGGCCAATCTTTTTAAAATTTTTGGATGTCATTCGCTGGTTTTATGAATTTTCGAAGCTTTGCTTTGATTAAAGCCCAAAAAGTCTAGATTGGCCGTGCCTCCGGGCAGTTCAGCGGATTCATGTCCTTCGGCACGAAACATACATTTTGACTTTTGTACCATTCTTAAGTGTCCTTTGCGTAATAACATGACGCCAAATCAGGCCAAAACACTACTTGACCTTCGTGTTGCCTGATCATCGGCAATAATGGCTTCTGGGGACATTCCTTAACGTATTTCTGAGTGTTCATCGTCTCCGTTGTGATGTACGGACTAGATGTTTTACCACACTCGCATATTGCCTGCCAAACCATAACCTTCTTACCGAATTTTTCAGTAATAATTGCCTTCCCCGTTTCGGGGATGTCTTTGTCTTTGCTTACAGTATAGAATTGTGGTCCGGGAAGCGTTTTGTAATCTAGTTTCACATACGTTTCATCGTCCATTATTATACACCCAGAATTTCTACACAATAACGAATCGTAGAGTTTGCGGGCCAGTGGTTTTACGGACGCGGCCTGTTTCGGGTTCTTTTTGTGTTTTTTTTTGCTTCCGGTATGTTTTTAGCCCAAGTCGTTCTTTGGTACGCATGATGTTACTCGACGAGGTCCCTAGTTTTTTCGCAACATCCCCAACGGAAGTCGCTGGTTTTCGCTTGTAGGCATCCCTGATCTTTTTATCGATATCCGGACTAACAGGACCGGATTTCCGACCACTTTTCGGCGCATCTTCAAACGTACACTGTTCTCTATATTTTCGAATCGCAGATCGTATCGCTCCGACGCTTACACCCTCTTCCTTGGCCAATTTTCTCAAGGAGAGTCCGCTCACAGTGCACCATTTGTACACGATACTTTTTAGTTGTTCCGGAGCAAGACCGCGCATTTTGCTAGGTACCACAAAACCGAGCACTTTTTTAATGCTATGTCATTCAGAAATGTTCAAACAAAAGGACGCAGCCAAAATATGTTGAAATATTTCATTATATTCAAAGTGACCGTTAAAATAAGGTGTGCTTATACTTTCTGAAACAGTCGTTAATCAAAACAAAAAAAAACAATTTCCCGTGGAGATTTTTGAAGGGAAGAAAAGTTTTCCTGGTGGTTTGGGGACCCTCGCCCTTCTGAGAGGGAGGTTTCCCTACAAAAAAAAAAAAAAAAGCCAAACAAGAGAAAAAATCAGGTTACTAACACAAAAAACGTGTATTTCTCGGGTAAGACGTATGTTCTGATAGAAGTTTGAACCCCTTCTTAGTCAAGAAAATACTCATCCTGAAAAGACACCATAATCGTGCCAGTTATATTTAAATTTCCATTCATTTAGTTGCAAGCGTAGCAGCGCTCGCGCCGGTTTCAGCTAGTTACCAATGAAAATAGCTGATTCAACATTTACTATTATGTCGGAATAGTCCTTGTAACCATGACAATAGTCAAGAACACCATGAACGTGGTGAATTCGACCATTTTTATGATTATGGTAACCATTATATGCAATAGTCATCTTGAACATAATTTAATTGTCGGTACAACCATGGAATTATTCTCAGTATAGTGATTTGTGTAAGTTTACAAATTAAAATACTTTAAAGATATTTATTTGTGCGTCTTCTAAAAACCAACCAAATGGAGAATAATCCGAAAAAAAAACAAGAATTCAGCGTATCGTTTATTAAAACGAGTAAATCTCCTACGTGCTTTTTTTTATTTGGGATGAAGGTTCGACCGCCAATCTTTGGTGCCGCAACAGATCAAACTCCAGCAAGGGCAGCTTCAAGGAGCTGGGATGAAGGGTAAAGAGGGTAGACTTATTTCAATAAAAATTAACATGCTAGTCTAGAGAGTGATTTATAGCATGCTGCAAAAAAAAAAACCGAACCAATGTCATCTTTCCGTTCTCGATAAAAATAAGACTTCTAATGAAAATGAGTCCAAAAAAAGCGAAGCGAGTTTTAGTTTGGCTGTGTAAACAGAAATGGATAAAGAACATTCCAGACTCATTGTAGAGAATTGGCGTCTTCAGTTGCCGGACTAAAAAAATGGTTGAGAATGTAAAATGAAGACATTTGAAATAATCACATTAGTTCTAGATTGTACCGCATAGATGGCGCTGCAGCCTTTCCTTGCCATTTCGCCATCTCTGCGGAAATATCTGGAACTAATATGATAATCTCACAAAACGATAAATGGCATACTGAGATACTTTGCCGAAGACGGCAACTCTAGCGCTTGATTTGGAAAAGATAGACTGCAGCGCCATCTCTGTAGCAAGATCTGGAACTAATATGAAAATGTTAAAAGATGACAAAAAATAACATACTGAGAAACTTTTCTCAAATTTTTGCTAGTACTCGCGAGCAAATTCCTTTAATTCTACTGGAAGCTTACTATACAGATTTCGAGTGCTCTGACTTGAAGGGAACATCACAGTAGGTCAAGATTATTTATAGTAGGTTTGTTGGAACCGTAGTGTGTGAGGTAGGGGAGGTACTTGAGTGTGTTTATGTGTTTGTTTGTTACCTAAAATGTTGTTTGATACCAAGCAAGGATTATTCATTATTACTTCGTTTGAAGGTAGTCAAATTGGTGTTCTGTTGTTTGAGTTAGTTGATTTTGTGGATAAAGGTATAAATTTAAACAGCCACGAATATCCGTATCCTTGACCAATGCTAAGCAAGTTTTTGGGATTTTGTTTGTGGATTGCTATGCTCACCACTTTCTTTTTCATCTTTTATTTAAAATAAAAAACTACAATGAAATAATTCCGCGACATTTAGTCGTGATTTGTTCAGCTACTTTTGATTTAAAATAAAAAAACTACAATGAAATAATTCCTGCAGTTATTTTGAATTGATGGAAAATGATGCTCATTCCATGTGTGTATGGGAAAAAAAACTTGAAATTTTCAAAAAAATATAACTCAAAAACGGCTCAATGAACATTTGAGATTTTTTGATATATTATGTAAAAATGTTTGAAATTTGATAAAAAATATAAAAATAAATAGACGTTATGGTCCAACATTTCGAAAATCTATAAAAAAAACAAATACTTTGACCATTTTAGCAAATTTAAGTACATTAATTATTTTACATCAATATTTTGAATAAGAACAAAAAATAATGAGCTTTCTATTCATAGAAAGACATTGCAAATCAATCCAGTGGTTCAGAAGCTATGATATTTTTTTAAATAATTTTTTTTGAAAAATATCGATTTTTCTGGTAACCCTATATCGAACATGGTCATCCTAATAAAAATATAAAAAAGAAAAAAACAAAAAAAAACACAACTACTCCGAAGCATATACAGGGTGTTCGGTTCCTTAGTGCAAATATTTTAAGGGGCGATAGAAGATCATATTTGAAGAAAAAAAAATTGTTCTACGCATATGATCAAATCTCAAAAATCACTGAGTTATTAAACTTTTTCTGTTTTGGTCTATGCTTGCCAGAAATTGGCTCTAACTCTAAAACTATGCCAATAAACACAAAACTGTTACCTTCATCGAATAGTTTGGTAAATTCCCAATTTAATAGCGTCCTTTTTACTTTCAGTAAGTGGCATTTAGACACATTTCAGGGATAAACGAATCTAAAACTTTTGTTTTTCTACGGATTTTCCCTTATTATTTCAAAAAATACGTAATAAAGTTTATCGTTTTGTCTAACCAAAAGATGCTTCTCAAACCGCTCTACAACTTTTTTTTTGACACCAACTTTCTATCTTGTTTAGTTTTGTCGCAAATTTGTACTAAACACATCTGGTTGGGTCGTTAATCAACGGTTGCGTAAAACACGGATTCAACCCACCGTGCGTTGCTGTTGACGTCTGTTTGCAGCGCGCATTGCACACTTGATCGCCACGTAGAGTGACGGTATGAAAGAAGAAAAATCTAAACAGAAACTTACAGCTGGCAGAAAACAAACATGTATTCTCCAGAAGAGCTGGCGGATATTCATCTCTGTTACTGTTTTGCCAACTGTGTGGCAACGACAGCCCAACAAGAATATGGACGTAGATTTCCCAACCGTCGACTGCCAAACGCAAGTATGTAAAAATAATACAAGTATGTATGACTTGTAAACTTACGTTGACACAGGAACCTTCACGTCTACACACCGTCGGTTCCGGAATGGAACGTTATTTTGGACTGCAAATGAAGCCGACCAGCCCCGCCGGTCGCTGACGCCGGCCAAGGAGGAGAGAATTTTAAGAACTGTGAGAAACGATCCCAAAACCAGTACAAGGCGAGTTGCAGCTCAGTTACCGGTCTCTCACTGGAGCGTATGGAACGGTTTAAACAAAGAGAATATGCATCCGTTTCATACGCTGCAAGTTCAGGAGCTTCTGGAAAGAGATAAACCACTCCGGCTTGAGTTCAGCAGGATTATGACAGCGAAAAGGGATGAGGATGCATTTTTCTCGAAAAGCATCCTTTGGACGGACGAGTGCACCTTTACCCGTGCAGGATACTTCAATACCCACAATGACCACACGTGGGCAATTGAAAACCCAAGAGTGGTCAAAGAAACAAGAACACAGTACCGGTTTTCCGTTAATGTATGGGCCGGTATAATTGACCGACAGCTCATCGGGCCGTACATTATCGAAGGTTCACTAAACAGTGTGAAGTATTTGGAATATTTAGAGAACGAGCTTCCAATCTTGCTGGAGGATATCCCACTTGCTGTGAGATGGCGCTTGGTGTTTCAACAGGACGGAGCTCCACCTCATTCCATAAATGCGGTAAGACATTTTCTGAATGCCAACTTTCGGGAACCGTGGATTGGACGGAATGGGCCGATTCCTTGGCCCCCAAGGAGTCCGGATTTGACTCCCATGGACTTCTTTTTATGGGGGTGCATGAAGGAAGAGGTGTATTCGGTGACAATCAATACTCGCGAACAGCTAATTGACCGAATTTTTATTGCTGCCCGAAAGATACAAGAGAAAATGAATAATATTAACCTTGTGGAAGAGACCGGAAGGAGGATCAGGAACTGCATCCAACAAAATGGAGGACACATTGAGCAACTATTGAAATAAATTTATGAAAGAAACGAAGATCAGTGTTTTAATTTGATTAATCACTGGAAAATACCTAATTAGTTCAATGAACAAGTTCAATGTACAATGGTATCGAGAAAAAAAGAGACATTTTCAATTTTCATCATGCGTTCAATTGAATCGTCCGCAGCTTTATTTTTTTTTTTGTCACACTTTTCATACCGTCACTCCACGTGGCGATCAAGTGTGCTATGCGCGCTGCAAACAGACGTCAACAGCACCGCACGGTGGGGTTGAATTCTTGTTTGCGCAACCGTTGATTAACGACCCAACCAGATGTGTTTAGTACGAAATTGCGACAAAACTAAACACAATAGAAAGTTGATGTCAAGGAGAGAGTTGTAGAGCGGTTTGAGAGGCATAGAGGTTATACAAAACAATAAACTTTATTACGTATTTTTTGAAATAATAAGGGAAAATCCGTAGAAAAACACAAGTTTAAGACTCGCTTATCCCTAAAATGTGTCTAAATGCAACTTACTGAAAGTAAAAAGGACACTATTAAATAGGAAATTTACCAAGCTATCCGATGAAGGTAACAGTTTTGTGTTTTATGGCATGGTTTTAGAGTTAGAGCCAATTTCTGGCAAGCATAGACCAAAACAGAAAAAGTTTAATAACTAAGTGATTTTTGAGATTTGAGCATATGCCTAGAACAATTTTTTTCTTCAAATATGATTTTCTATCACCCCTTAAATTATTTGCACTAAGGAACCGAACACCCTGTATATATATAGTACAGCCCAATGGGGTTGTGCGCAAAGGTGACGTTGGACTACGCAGCAATCGAATTTCCATACAAGTCAGGGCCATCCGCTAATTGATTTAAGTCAGCCCTAAAAGGGCAAAGAAAATTCTATTCTACACTCTTTAGAAAGCATTTGGTGGCTCTTAAATATGATTCTACGATGGTTCAGAAGGCCACTATCTCTAACGCGTAGAAGATAGTTATGGATCTGTTGGTTCATTGGTTGTTCAACGCGCTTTGCCATTTACTCTGGGACGCGGCGTTTAAAGCAATGCCATGTTCAGCCGGGCGCGGTAATTGAAATTAATTTCAAACAGCACAAGAGAAAATTTCAACCAAATAAGCTCTTTAGTTGGCAAACTAATTTGGTCGTCCTGAAGAGGACGGATTTAGTCGACGGGGGAGAAACAGTTCGCGATTGAACTTGGGCTTTCTTTCTTAATTCATCTCGTGGGATGATTGATTCTTGTCTCGTTGTCACGGGCGGCTTCAGCAGCCATGTTTCTTGCAGCGAGGTTGACGGGAGCATCGGCAACAACAGCCAACTGCACCAACGCCTCTCTGGGCAACGACTGCTCGCCGCCGCCAACTGCGATCCTAAGACCACTGCACAGCTTAACGACTGTCGTAAGACTGAATCAAAATGTTCTGCTAAGAGCTATTAGGTAAAGGCGTTGGATGCTAGTGCACGAAAGAAGGCGGTTCCAACGAAGGCAATGTGTTACAAATTGCATCAAAGGGGATGAACTTCAATTATTGTACCACAATAATTAGTTTTAATTATTACACCCTAGACGGATGATTTTCTTAACCGAAACTTTCCTAATTTGCTTGCCACCACCAACAACTAATCCGCTATGCATAGCTAGGAACTACAACGAACTCAACCACATGGTCAGTTTCAAGTGACGCAGTTCGGCTCGAATTCCGTTCGTTGGTTGTTCAACTTTCTTTGTCATTTACTACGGGACGCAGCATTTAATGAATGCTATGTTCAGCCGGGGCGCGGTAATTGAAATTAATTTCAAACAGCACAAGAGAAAATTTCAACAAAATAAACTCTTTAGTTGACAAATGATTGATTCTTGTCTAGTTGTCACGGGCGGCTGTTTCTGTAGGCTTCAGCAGCCATGTCTCTCACAGCAAGAATGACGGGAGCATCGGCAACAATAGCCAACTGCACCAACGCCTCTCTGGGCAGCGACTGCTCGCCAGTGCTGCTGCCAACTACGATCCAACTGCTGATCCTACAGCTCCCCAGTAAACACAAGATCGCATATAATAACGGATATGAGTATAACGTGGAGGCGATATGCGTACATTTAACATGGAGTTAAATGAACGAATGAACGTATATCGCCTCCACGTTGTACTCATATGCGCTATCATATGTGATTCTGTGTTGTCTGGGTTCACGACCGCCGGAAAACTAAATCAAAATGCGAGGGTGTACCCGTTATATAACATTCATGGCTGCCTAGGAGACGTTCCTTACTTAAATATGAAGTCTGTGCGCGGAAAGTACTGTGTATTTGGTAAATTTTCTATGAAAAATCGATATTATAAGACATCACTTAATATTTGCGTTAATTTTATTAGTTGCATGTTAAAAATCAATAGTTTTGAATATTGAAATCGAAGCGTAGAAAACGTCCCGATCGATTGGTGCAAAACATTTTCGGAAATCAATCGTGGAATGACTTTATTATTAACGTTCAAAACCTATATATTTTTCGTGACGCTCCAAATTTTCGCAATTCGAACATGTACCCCAGTATTGAAAACACAGACGTAGTCCTACCCTAACAACTAATAGTAAACATACATGTAAAACTAACTACAATCTAAGGTTAATGTTAGTTAAAAACACATTAATGATTTTCATAAATTCGAGATCTCGTGGACCCAAAATATCGCGAACCGGTACATTGGGTTGTCTACTTCGAGCCCGGAAAAAGAATCTTAAACCTCAGATTTGAGCTCAGCACAAGACCAAATTACGTGATCCGCGCGTCCTGGTAACCTTGTCCACATTCACAGAGATTGCTGTCTCCCAGCCCAACACGGAACAAATGAGCGCCTCATGGAGCGAATAGCCTCTATAGAACTGAAACTATCCGTGAAAATAAAGTAATGATCCGGTGTAAGTGAGGCAACCGTTTCTAACGAAAAATGTATTGCCGCCAGTTCAGCAACAAAAACAGAACAAGGAGCTTGATGTTTTCGAGTGGCACTATAAAATTCATTGTATGTTCCGAAGCCAGCGGACTCCTCTATCTATAGACCCGTCAGTGAAAAACGTCTTAGCGGAATCAACTTTGCCAAACTTTGCAGCAAATATCACCGGTGCAATCATAGGACGATGATGCTCTGGGATTCCACGAAGTTCTTGCTTCATGGACAAATCAAAATAAACCGAACTGCCGAAGTCGGAGAAGCAAACACGATTGGGAATAATCGGCGAAGGGCTGACATCCTGAGTTATGTACAAATGGTACAAAGTCATGAAGCAAGTTTAAGGATTCAACTCGAGAAGCTTTCAAAAGTTTTCGATCACCTTCACCAAGTTCATAACTTCACACCTACTGAGGAGCAGGAAAGACAATTCTGAAAACCGATCCGAAAGTGGCAACACGCCAGCTTCAAGACTCATCGTATGCAACCTAACGCGATACGAGGACACCGATACTGAATACGTTCCAGTTTAATGATGTGCGACCGAGCCGCTGACTGAAAACAAAAACTACTAAGAATGAAATTTAATTAAACATATGGTCTACTACTGATTGACGCCAATAAATAAATAAACTACCGTATTCTATGACCGACAAAATCGTAGTCCGGATGTGCGGATGTGCTTCCCGCCAGGTTTCGGTATTTGTTCGAAGAAAGTTGATCCTCTGCTGGCACTTTCGCTTCAGATACTCAATGTGGGATCTCCAGGTGCACTTTGAATCGAACCAGACCCCAAGATATTTTAATGACATAGAATGAGTTATGAGAGGTGTAGCCCAAATTCGAGCTTTGGTTGTGCTGGGATATGCTTCCTAGAAAAAAACCACCAACTCAGTTTTCTCCGTAGAGAATTCGATACCTAGGTTTAGAGTCCAAGTAGACAAATTGTCTAAGGTATCCTGTAAGGGTCCTTACAGATCGACTCCATTAGGTCCCGTGACACACACTACACAATCATCTGCAAGTTGTCTCAACGTACAGTTGTCATTTAGACAACCGTCAATGTCTTTGACATAAAAATTATACAAAAGGGGGCTTAAATAGGATCCCTGGGGGAGACCCATGTAGCTAAATCGGGAAGTTGTAAAGTTTCCATGAGCAAAGCTCATGTGTTTTTCTGACAGGAAATTGTACAAAAAATTATTCATTAATGGAGAAAAGCCTCAAGCGTGGAGTTTATCTGAAAGAACTTCAACAGATACTGAATCATAAGCCTCTTTGATATCCAAGACTACAGAAGCCATTTGCTCTTTTTTAGCAAAAGCTAATTGAATATCTGTGGAAAGCAACGCGAGACAGTCGTTCGTTCCCTTACTCCTTCGGAAACCATTTTGTGTATCTGAAAGCAGGTTGTTCGTCTCAACCCATTTGTCCAGACGGAAAAGCATCATTTTCTCCAACAACTTTTGAATACAAGATAACATCGCGATGGGTCGATAGGAGTTGTGGTCGGACGCGGGTTTACCAGGTTTTTGAATTGCAATAACTCTCACCCGTCTCCAATCAATGTTAAGTTCCAGAAACTGATTAAACAAGTGCAAAATGCGCCTCTTAGCGACGTCTGGAGCCGTATTGCCACACGAAAGGAGCGCGAGAGAGAGTTCTAAAGGGTGTCCACGATGAAATTGCCACACTATGAAATTGCTCTAACTTTTTAACCGTTGGGTAGAATTTAATGAAAATTATTTACATCCTGCAAGTTTTAAAGTCCTGTGATCAAAACTCGCGGAAATGGAGTCGAAAGAACAGCTCGTGCGTGATAAAATCTTGCGCATTCATCACGAGAACAAGGATCTCTCGCATCGTTCCATCGCTAAAACGTTGGGAATCGCGAATTCCACGGTGTCGCGAGTGATTAAGCGGTTCGAGGAACGGTTCACCACCGATCGGAAGCCCAGAAGTGAAGGAAAAAGTATTCCGTACAACACCAAAAATCACAACCGCGTAGTTGGGGCCTTCAACTGAAATCCGAACGCCTCCGTTCGGGATGTGGCTAAGAAGCTGCACCTAAGCCGAAGTTTTGTCCAGAAGGCCAAAACTAAGGCTGGGCTTCGAACGTTCAAGGTACAAAAGGCCCCTAATCGCGACGAGAAGCAGAACAAGTCCGCCAAAACCCGTGCCAGGAAGTTGTACCTCAACATGCTGATGAAAGTTGAATGCTGCATCATGGACGACGAAACATATGTGAAGGCCGACTTCAAACAGATCCCCGGCAACCTGTTTTTCACGGCCAAGGATAAGTTCAGCGTTCCGGAGCATGTCCGCACTCAGAAGATGTCCAAATTTGCGAAGAAATTCCTGGTTTGGCAAGCCATCTGCACGTGCGGGAAGCGGAGTGCACCTTTCGTGACCCAGGACACGATGAACGGACAGGTGTACATAAAAGAGTGCCTCCAGAAGCGGCTGCTTCCTCTCCTGAAGGCCCACAACGTCCCAACAATCTTCTGGCCGGATTTGGCCTCATGCCACTACTCCAAGGACGTGCTGAAGTGGTATGCGGACAATAAGGTCAATTTCGTGCCGAAAATGTTCAACCCTCCCAACACTCCGGAGCTCCACCCCATCGAGAAGTACTGGGCGATTATGAAGCAGCACCTTCTTAAACGACCTAAGGTAGTGAAGACAGTCGAGGAACTGAAGAAAGTATGGGTTTACATGCAAAAAACGGTTGATTCACAGGTTGTGCAGAATCTTATGGCCGGGGTTAAGGCCAAGGTGCGGGCATTTGCGTATGGACTGTAAATAAAATACGAGTAAAATGGTAAAATGAAGTTTAATAGTTATTTCTCAATCCCTGAAAATTTGATGGCAATCGGATGAAAACTCGAATTTTGCGAATCAATTTTGTGTGTGGCAATTTCATCGTGGACATCCTTTACCATTGAAAAAGGTTGGTTGATCTCGTCTATCGAATTCTCGGTTTCACGAGGAATGATCCGTGCCGGCATAGAATCTGGACAAACTTTTCGAGCGAACTTGAGGATCCTTTGGTCCGAGTACTCCTCGCTCTCGCTTTCGTAGTTCGGTTACGCAATCTTCGCGCCGTGTTCCAAAGAGTATTCATTGACGTTTCACGCGAAAGCCCATCCACGAATTGTCGCCAGTAACCGCGTTTCTTGGCCTTGATGAGGCTCTTAAGTTCACGCTCGAGGGCCGTCTATACTTCGAAGTGCTCAGGTGTTCCACGTCTACGGAAAACTTTAAACGCGTTGATATTTGATTTTTTTTATTCTTTTAAGAATCAACAGACTATTCTATAGATCGAAGAAAACAGTTTTAATGATCGAAGTGCCTGGTTTGATGATTTCTAGAATAAATGGAATATCTTGTCATAATACCACTAAACACATATATTTGAATACAATCCTATTCTGCTTATAATCACATGCCAGTCTTTTATGGAATAGTAGTTGAAGTTCAGAAATATTATTTTAATGTAAATGTTATACAGAAATTCTGAAAAACAAATTGAGCATTACAAGTATTGAATTGTCATGCTGCTCCATACTCTGAAATGCAAAAATAATTTGAAGTTCAAAGATGTCCCAAAGCGTGCTGAAATTATTAATTAAATGTGAATGGGAAATATAACCTGCTTGAACACGATCTTCAGTCGCAACCACTCACTTCCCTAATATTAAGTTGACTTCATTGCCCAGGCTACGCCAATCAGCTTTTCCATGCTGAAATGCTGAAAAAAATGTGTAGATAACTACAGTAGAAAAACTAATCAATGTGATATAACCACAATGGAACTGACTCTTAGCTTCGGGTCTTGGCAGAGAATCCCTACTGAGCCCTTGCGGCACGTCAAGCCGGTCAGTTCAGCGGAAGGGCAAAAAAAATGACAGCTAGATTTGATAACAAACTTCAACACTACATAACCAACGTGTTAACGTTGGCAGAAGGCACGAAATGCTTCTAGGGACGCCACTTTTTACCAAATCGTAAATCGCATTTCAAGGTATAGATTGCTCTTTAGGACGCTCATCTTGCTTGTTGCAGATGTGAGTTCCAATAGTAGGATTATTTGTTGAATGTAGTTGTACATGTTGAAAGTTTACGAAAAAAAGAGTGTTTTGAACATCGCATGTGAAGGGTTGCGTTGATTCTTTCTTATTCTCTATTTTGTAATAGGGCATAGCGCGTGATCTATAGTTTTCGGTTATCTTTTATTAGGTGGCGCGAGTGATCGAGTTGAATGAATAAAAACTATTAGTTCACTATGTTTGCCATATCACCATGGTGTCGATGCTTTGTTTCAAACTGCTTATTTATCGGTTATAGCGCAATATTTTTAATCTCGGTCTTCTATTGTTCGGCGGCGCAAGTGATCATGTGAGCACGAAAAAAAAACAATAAAGCTGCTTCCCGGAGAGATCTGGTGGTTCGCCGGGTGTGGTGTGCCGCTGGTGAGGAGCATAATTAGTTGTGATTTATATTATTCTTTTGCCATACTCCTCGGGCCGGCATATCTTGGAACAGGTTAACCACTATCTTATTGTGCGATTGGCTGCAACCGCTTCTTTATTGTTGATATGAATCGATCCATTGGCTATTAAGCGTTCATATAAATTAACTTGTTATCCCAATAAAAAACCACCATCATACTTTATGAGTGGCCAGAAATGGCATCCTTAATGTTGATTTAAATCGATCCAAATCCGTTCGCTCAAATACCTCTTTTGGGTATTTTCGTAACTTGTCCGGGGGTGAGATTCGAACTCGTGACTTTGGCGTGAGAGGTACAGATGTTAACCACTACGCCGGGGTCGCCCCCATAATAACCTTGTTTTTTCAATGAAAAAACACCACCACACTTTGAGTGTGGTCCCAATAGCATCCTTACTGTTGGTTTAAATCGGCCCGAATCCGGTACATGGTGGGGTGCTCACCCGGCACACTTCATTAAACTTTATAAAACAACTATTCTTTCAGTTCTCGAATATGGCTCTTTTTGCTTTCTCTCAGCAAGAAACAGCCACGACATTGAATTGGAACGCATTCAATATCGTTGTTTACGTATTACCCTTGGCTGTATGCACAATATGAGCCTGGAGGTTCTGGCAGGCGTAAACCCTTACGGAACCGCTTCTGGGAGCTTTCATCTAGAATATTGATCAAGACCACACATACTTTTCATTTACCACATAAACTTCAATTGTGTACCTCGGAGGTTCTGCTTATGTGTGAACAATTCAATATTTTGTGGGATTTCGCATGGGTTTTTGCTAATAAATATGTGTGGATTATGTTTCGTGTATGTTTTAGAAAGTTTTGTATTTTAATTTTGAGATATAACTTTGTAAAACATTATATTGTCCATAATCCTAATCTAATACAAATGCAGCCAGTACGAGAAAGCATCCAGGAAAAAATTGGGTTAGATGACGCCCAATTATTTTTTTTGTCAATTTTTTGTCATTTTTTTATGCAGCACATCAAAGAAATGATACAAGCGTCAAAGCGGCCAGGCCTCCTGCGTTGCATTAACTGCAAAAGATGATTCTGTAAAATGAGTTGGATCCAAATGAATAGATTTGAACCACAGCGCATTTTGTGAATCTATAGGGGAGGAAGGATGCGTGGATATACCGTACCATACGCTCCGAGGTAAAAATGATAAAATAATATTAAAAAATAAATCATGAGAATCTGAGTATTGATAATAGTCATAATAATAAGAATAAAAATGTAAAATCAATGTGCAATGTCATAGAATATTGTATAAAATATAGTGAAGAGATTTTATGATGTAAAATGATAAAAACAATTATACATTTTTGCAGATTGTCGTCCTGCTGCAATTGTAGAAGAATGTGCGTATCTATTATAAACCTAAAATTTAGATAATGTATCGTAGCCACGAGAAATAAATTGAAAATTATTTTAAAAACTAGGAAACTTGCAAAATAACCTGAAATGATGTATAAAGAATAGTATATCTAGAACTTCGATGTGCTGTTCCGTTTCCTTGCACCGCTATACTCATTTGTAGAGGATCTCTTAGGTTTATGTATTTGATGACATCCACTGGTTGGTCACTGATCTTATCTAATCTAATTCAATACAAACGCTGCCAGTACGAGAAAGCATCTTGTAGACAACTAGGCTAGATGACGTCGAATTACTGCTTGCAGCACATCAATGACATAATACAAGTCTCAAATCGGCCAGGCCCACTGCGTTGCATCAACTGCAAAGAAGAATCTGTAAAACGAGCTGGATTCAAATAAATAGACCTGAACCACAACGCATTCCCAGAAACTATAGGGGAGCAAGGATGCAGGACTCACCGCACCACACGCTCCGAGCCATGTCAAGTTGAATATAATAGAAACTTTACATTTTTGTATGACCCCATTAACCTGAAATTGAACATAACAGAAACCTGCAAATAACAGAATTTTGAACAATATATAGCATATAATGATAGGATCTCATTTGTTGTATACAGAAAACCTGTAATTACTAGGAATATATTGATTCGTCAATTAAATTGTATGTATGTATGTATGTAGGAAGCCACCATCCTAGCGTGGGCCTTGCCCTGCATGCGGTTCCACTTAACAGAAAGATCATGCTTTGTTACCATTCTAAATTCAACATACTGCTGTATGAAGGGCCAAAAAGGGTTGGGCAGGCCCGTAAGCAGACACACTTACGCGAAACCTGCGGGAATAAAAGAATCTCCTTCCAGCAATATGATCCGATAAAACGAATAACAAAATACGCAATTCAGTTAAGCTTTCCACTAGATGGTTTGTTTGAGAAAGGCGCGTCAAATTCATTACAACTGTTGGAGTGGAATGTAACAATCATAAATGAAAGACACATCCCCTCCTAGACTCCGGTTGGCTGTCCACTCCATTGTCCAATTGCAACTTCAATGATGCCCTGGTGCACCCTCCCATCCCAGTATTGAAATGTATTAAATCAATGAAATATAATAAGGTTCATGCAATATAATTATAATAAGGTTCATGAATATAATAACGAAATAAGTATTTAAAGCGTGTAAGTAATTTTATACAGCAAAATGGGTAGCCTGGGCTGGATAATGTTTTAGAATTGTACACCCTGCATGTAGAAATTTCTAAAATAGTGATTTCCTTTCTGCTGTTTCTATGGAGTAATAACATGTATTAGGATATTTTAACAGAATAATATCCGACGTACTCTGTGCTAACAGTTAATATCAAAATAATGATCAATAGATGTTAAAATTGATAAAATTAGTATCTACAACAGCCGAGCCTGTAAAGAGAAATAATAAACGAACAAGGAAGCCTAAACGAACTTTAGGTAATAAGTACTTATTTCTACTGCTGATTCAATTGCAGCTTCTTGTATTCAAGGCACTAGATACTTCTCAATCGAAAGAGGAAGAAGGAAGGATTAAAATGATCATTGGACATATAAGACAAAACAATCTATACCTATGAAGTGAAAATAATAAAATTATGTTTATGCTAATATATAAATCACGAATACAAAAGTAATGATAAAAATAAAATCAATATACAATGTCATACAAATTGATATACATAATACAGTGAAGGGATATTATAAAATGAACTGATACCAATTCAATTTTCATTTACGTGTCTGCATATTATTGTCCTGCTGCAATTGTAGAATAACTTAAGTAACCAATATGAACCTGTTAATTTAGACAATATATCATAGCAATGAGAAAAAAATGAATTGAAAATTATTTTACAATACTTGGTAATTTTATGGATGACCTGAAATAATATATCATATATCATATAAAGAATAGTTTACCTTAAGTTTTGATGTGCTGTTCCATTTCCTTGCTTCGCAATAATCATTTGTAGTGGATCTCGTAGGTACTACAATGATTTTAAGTAATAAAATTGATTTAAATTTAATAATATACTTTCATTTCATATCTCAACATAAAATAATATAATGACGTAATAAAATATTAATATGAGCATGACAGTTAACGATAAAAGAATGAATATCTGTAACTAAGCTGGCCATCCTCTCAGCAATAGACTTCTTCTTTTGCAGCAACTGTAGTATTAACCGTTAATATCTAGTAAGATTAATATTTGTATCCACAATAATAATAATAATAATAATAAGAGAACATAATATATTAATGTACACAACATATCTGACATCCATTAGTCCAAAGACATCTAATGTAAACGTTATGCTGAAATAATTAAAAACAAATTGAGCCTTTAATGCAAATAATGTTGCTCCATGCTCATAAGGTAAATGGTTTGGAACCCAAAAATGTTCCCAAACCGGGCTGAAATTATAAATTGAATGTAAATCTTCGCACCCCCTCACTTCGCTATTGTCAAAATGACAACATTGCCCAGGCTACGCCAACCAGCGTCTCCATGTTTCAGCTGGCAGTCTTTTGTGATCATATGACTCGTGGAGGCGTGAGGTAGGAACTTGTGAGGACCAGAGGTCGGTCGCACCCTCATTTGTAGATATCAACTCACCATTTGAAGCCCATATTGAGAGGAGCAATGTTAGATCATACAAAAGAAATCAAATGGAAAATTAAGAGAAAAAATAGTTCACTACTAGCTCCATATGAACAAATGATGCTCGCCACCTGGTGGTGAGTATTAGCATAAGATAGGTAGTTTTCCTCAAAGAATTTCTCACTGGAGCCAACAGTCAAAGTCCAACTCCTCCTGAAAACATAAACACATTTACCATTACCGTTGACAATTTATGCCAGGTTCTCATTACACCGTGCCGTGCACAGGCCGGGGCCCTTTTGTGTGTTGGGTGAAAACGTCAAATAGCACGTTGCAAAGAGAACACTTCTTTATGCTTGCAGAGCCACCTGGAAACATGAGACTGCTGCCAGGTGTGTTTCTTACATACAAATAAGAAACCCGGCTGGCGTGAAGAGTCTCCCGGCTAAGAGACACTCGTCATCACCAATGTCACCAAAGCAGTGTAAGCTAAAAAGGAAACAAATTTGTGAGAAAAAGGAAACGGAAATATTCACCCATTTTTTGACTAGAGCAAGATGATAGAGCGGAAAGCTCTACTTCTGGGTCATCAAAGCTTTTTGCAAAAATGATTATATTTTGAAATATTCCGCGGAGCGAGAATAACAAAAAACAATGCGTCTCTAAAAAATAAAACAAAAACTCTCCCCTCCCCCCCCCCCCCCCCCCCCCCCACCCCCACCACAAAATTCCCCCTCCCCCCCCCAACCCACCTCCCCATCCTAACACAAAACAACAACCACCAAACCACCACCCAAAAACCCCACACCCAACATATAACAACACAACGCAAACCCCCCCTCCACAAAAAAATATGCCCCCCCCCCCCCCTCCCTTTCCCCCCCCCTTACCTCTCTTTTATCACTCCACACTCTCCCAATAACAGGGTGGCCACACAATCTTAATTTAAAAATTCCCGCATTTTTCCCGAATTTTTCCCGCATTTTTGCCTAATTTTCCCGACTGGGAAAATGAGTTAATATGAATTGGATTATTCGATATTTTTGAAGTTTTCGAGGAAATTGTTCAATCTAAAATTCTGACTTCTTTCATTCAGGCAAAATGACGGGTAGCAGCCGCAAATTGGGCTTCTTGCTTATTGCGTAACTTGCTTTGGACTCTCATTTTCAAACTCATTTATAAGTCATTGATCTTTCAAGTTGCTAGAAGCATAAACATCGAAGAAAAATAGTAAAGTATTCGAGTATTTTACTACAAAATTATGCACGTGCGTTGCGTGCATATTGTATCAAGTATTTCTTGATTTATAAACGACGTTGAGAGTTTGTAGACAATTTTCTGAGTTATCAAACTGTTTTTAGTTTGATTCACCACCAGACACTCATTTATTGAAAATCCTCGCTCCATCGTCGCATTTTCGTGCAACAGGATGAGCACCTTTTCAACAAATGTTGTCAAATTTGGCAGCTCCTTCTTGGAATAACCAATCAGTTCTTTCACTTTGTGAGCAACTGCAGCGCTGAGATAGTTTTCTTCTACGCACGTTTCTGGACAGAGCTCCAGACGCTTTTTAGCTATGTCCTTCGATGCGAGCTATAACATTAGGGTTAATACAGATGACGTAACGCGTTAAAGGGTATGTTAATGGAGATTTGTTGAGTAGCTACTTTAAAAAACGACAGTAAAAAGATCTACAGTCGTTGCGGAATGCCAAAACGTATTTGTCGAAATTTTGTGCATATTCTCTCGTTTTCTTGATTGCCGATTTAGAGGCAAATGCGATTTCCATACTAAGGGCTGGCAGAAGATTGCTCTCCGTCATTTCTATTTCAATTAATGATTTTGCTTTGACGCTCGGGCTTAACAATTTTCAAATCGTCAAAAAGAAACGAAGCCATTGGAGATTCGGTCCGGGAAACGACTCGACCGTTGCTGCAGACATGATGACAAAATTCAACTTTGGTCCCAGCATCTTATCGTCTACCGCATCAACCACAACATCGAACACTTTTGATCGGAATAGCTTCGTTTGAAATTCGGATGACTTTTCTTAAGCTTTATTTCTTCCTGACTTCGTCTAAAAATCTTCTCAAATGGGGCAACATTTGTAGTGCTCTTCCAGCACCTTGTTCATTTTCCACTTAACGAACTTCGCAGAATTTCAGTTGAAAAACGATTTTACATCATTTTTATCAAAAGCTCTCCATAGGTAGGTAATTCTAGTGATAAAAAATATCGTCATGCATCAATTGGTCGACATTTTGTATTTCCGGAGAAATTTGCGAAATGGGCGAATCTGCTTTTGTAAACAAACATTTAAATTCGTTTATAAAAAAATCTGATGTATTTGGTGTCTTTGTTAGTGCTGTAAGTTGACTGGCACAATAGGTTTCTGTCCACTGCAGTGACAAATATTTGTCTATTATACAAATGGACTGAAACTTTATGGTATTTTAAAAATGACAGCAGTATTACTACCCCTAGAATTTCAGGAATGCAAACAATTGCGATGATTCTGTCAAAAGAATCACCTAAGGAGTTCCAGTCAAGTAAAATAAAAACAAAAGTAAGTCATGTGCTTAACCTCACCTTTCACAGCCGTGTAGCCAAATTTTCTAAGCGGTACGTTTTTGAACAGGCTGAACAAAGCCAGCAGAAAATGATCCACATGCCAATGTCAAACACTGTTTCACTCCGTCAATGAGATCGTTCGACCAAGTAGATGACAAAAACGCTACTCGAATCGTTTGAAAACGGTGTGAGTATAGTTCCTTCCATATGACAAAAATTCCCGATGGATTTTGAAATTCACGACTTTTTCCCGCATATTTCCCGATGATTTTGGATTTCCGCATTTTTCCCGCATTTCCCGATTTTCCCGAGTCTCCCCAAAAACCCCCCCCCCCGCCCCCCCACAAACACAACAACACTATATCCCCCCCCCCCCCCGAAAAAAACCCCACCCAATTTTTTTTTTTTCGGGGGGGGGCACAAAAAAAAAAGGAGAAAACACCCCCACACACACATTTCGCGGGGAATGTTTTTTTTCCCTCCCTTTCACACAAAAAACCCAAAATTTTTTTTTTTTCCTTTAAATTTTAAATAAAAAAAAAAAATTTTTTTTTTTTTTTTTTCTCGAAAACGACGCAGCAAAAACAAAACACGTCAGTTTCAAAGCACGGCTTGCTGCGATCTCCGTAAATCAATATATTGTCCTTAAAATTAAAAACAAAATGTTTCGGTAAAAATGCGTTTTTGGAGGTTAGTTCTTATAAAAAGCTCTCTATCTCCAATTGGGTGAAATCAGCAAAGTTATTTTTATTCACATTTTCTACAAATTTGCTGAAGACATCAACTCTCTATTATCTCAAAATCCTAAAAAAGTTGAATTTTTATCTCACTGTATGTCATGTCAATCATGATTTTTCCATAGACGGAATCGTTCTAGCTCCACTATTTAGGGAGCTATCAGTTGAAAGCGTTAATATAGACTTTTTGACCACTGTGCGATGCCGTGTTTCATATGAAGGAGGCCAATATTTTTTGTAAACAATTTTTGCAAAGCATTTCCCGTACGAACCACAACCATTACTGAAGTTATTTTCAGTTATATTACAACTCGTGGATAAAAATCTTTGCCGGTGTGGAAACGGTTTTGATAACATCCGTTACGCAGTCTGGCAATATACGGATAATGATGCCGTCAGAACACGCCTTTTGAATACACTAGAGGCCCATAGAAGACAACCTTATGTTTCTTGACACCACCATCATCTGGAGCCTAAGTTTAAGGAACAGAAAATGAAAAAAATGCGAAAAAGTATCTAGTGTGGCAAGCCATCTGTTCTTGCGGTAAAATCATTCAATTTATCACAACTAGGAATATAAACAGTGAAATTTACATCCAAGGGTGTCTTAAAAGTGTCTGTTACCTCTTCTGAGACAACATTCTCAAACAATTCTGCTTTGGCCAGATTTTGCATCTTACCACTACTCAAAAGTGACTTGGAAATGGAACGAGGATAATAAGATCGTTGTGGTGACATAAAATCCTGCAAATTGTTTAGAAGTTCGACCAATCGAGCGATTTCGGGCAATTTGTCTGATTGTCGAAAAATGGGAGAAGAATCAAAATCAGTTCAAGAGCTCAAAAAGAAGTGGACAAAGGCTAACAAGGCCAGGGGGGAGACAAGCTTGTCCAAAAGTTAATCAAATCCCAATCAAAATTCCGTAAGTTTTTTTTTAATTTAAATGTTTGAGAGCGGAGATGTTGAGGAATGTACTTGAGGAAAATGAAGGTTGGAAAATAAATGGGTTGGTATAAATTTTGGGCTCATACTATTCATCTGATGATAGAAAATTTGAGTCCGAACATTTCTTTTCATCCCTTTATGCATAATGCTCTAGTTATAAAACGTTTTAAACAGATTTTAGCTAATACTAATGCATTAGTTCACGTATCATAAAGTATTTTAAATAAACGTTGTACCATACACAAACGTTTAACAAATACCGAATCTGCGGGAGGTACTAAATTTAATCAATTTATACACCTATTTTATATCCCACATAACCATCAATGCTTTGCCCCACGATGACTCATTATGTGAATAACATACCTCGTATCCTGATTAACTTACCCCGAATTTGTGCCACGAATATTTGTACGCATCAATAATATTACAATTTGATTTTCAACATTAAGCTATTGAAAATAACGTTAATACAAGGTAATTTCTTATAATGTCGATTTTTCAGAATAAATTTACCAAATGCACAGTATAATCCTAACACAGACTTCACATTTAAGTAAGGAACGTCTCCTAGGCAGCCATGAATGATATATAACGGGTACACCTTCGCATTTTGATTTAGTTTTTCGGCAGTCGTGGAGCTGTGCAGAGGGTCCTCCCTTAGCTCAGTCGGTAAAGGCGCAGCTACAAAGCAACACCATGCTGGAGGTGGCTGGGTTCGATACCCGGTCTGGTCAAGGAATTTTCCGTCAAGGAAAATTTCTCGACTCCCTGGTATGCGTATGATTTTACTTGCCACACAATCATCGAGGTGTGAATGTAGTTCGCCTCCCCGCGGTGCACCTTGGAAACGTTAAGCTCCCCTTAACGGCTAAACGAACTACGGAGGGAGCGTCATACGACGCATTGGGGTGGATGCCAGTAAAACCCCAATTATGGCAACTGGCTGCGAAAAGATTCACGAGTGGTACCATTGTATTCGGGCTGGCGCCTGTGTCGTCTCCCTCAGTACTGCCGGGTGACACCGAGTAGGAAATGGCGAGGTTCCCGCGGCACAGGTCATCTTCGTCCCATTAAAACCATGGCAGGCCTCCAGTACGTTCCATTCTCCACCGCCCGACCTCGCCAGTCGGGCGGGAGTAGGCTCAGATGACCTATACCTGTCTTGCGCTGATCCGGCTCTGAACACGGTTCCCCATGAAGGGCCGTGTCAACCCTCGCATGGCCTCCCTGCTTGCATAGATAACCATGGGATCACAATAGCGACTACTCCACGTGGGCTTGGATAGCGGCTGGAGGGGGACCCAACAACATGGAGGAAACAAAAAAGACCCCAGAGAGAGCGAATCCGTTCGCTAAAGGCGGCCTAGTGAGGTCCCCACCGCGTAAAACGGTGGGATCGGGCGTGAGCGACACCTGCGGTAGTGCTACGGCATCGGAGGCAGGTGGCACCAAGCTAGGCGTGGCCATGGATGGGCCAGAACTCATCCGGGCCATGGATAGGATGCGGGAAACCCTTCCTAAGGTGATGGAGGTCTCGGAGCAGTTGGATGCGATCATCGACTTTACGTCGTCGCGCAACAACATTGCGAAAGACCTAAAGTTGAGCCTTCTTAGGCTACGCATGACAGTGCAGGCTGCATGCAAGGAGAGGGAGGAGCTGGAGGCCAAACTGCTAGCCGAGCAAAGTGCCAAAGAGTTGGCACGGCTAGCGGCCACCGAAAGGGCGAGGGACATTGCCTCGAAGCAGACGCAGACGGAATCATCCGTCTCCGTCGGAGAGTCCACCCTATCCATGGGGGCGGGGACCTCCAAGCGGGCTAGGCAGTCCCCGGGCGAGACGGCACCCGGCACTTCTAAGAAGCGCATCGTGTCGGAAGCCCCAAAGGGGAAACGAACCTATGCGAACGTGGCGGCGGGGTCAGAGGGTCCATCCTCGCGACCAGCTTCGGCCTCTCGCAAAGAGAGAGGCCCCGGCGCTAAGCCCAGCGCGAAAGGCGCGTCGACCAGCTCACGTGTTGTCTCAAGCGCCGAAGGGGGCCCGAGCGGCAGGGTCCCAACGACAACCACAGCCATAACCAGCACGGAGGCAAATGCCAGTGCTAGGAGGGGGACAAGCGATGACCCCAGGCGGGGCAGGGAAGCCCCATGGAATAAGGTGAGGAAAAAGAGGAATAATACCAAAAAAGAAAAAGATAAGCGACAGGTGGCCCGCAAGCGTAACCGCGGAGAGGCCCTCATCGTTAAGACCGAGGCGTCAAAGTTCTCCGAGGTCTTGAAAGCGATGCGTGGGGAAGCTAAACTTGCAGGCCTAGGCGTCGACGTGCGGAGTATACGCCGTACCCGCACCGGCAAAATGCTCCTGGAGCTTAAAAAAGCGACAATGCTTAAGGGCCCGGCGTATAGAGACCTGGCAAAACAGGCCTTAGGTGAGGGTGTGGAGGTGCGCGCCCTCGTCTCGCAGGTGACGATCCAGTGTAAAAACCTGAATGAGATCACCGAGGCAGACGAGATCTCCACTGCACTGAAGGAACAGTGCAAGGTCGAGGTTGCCGCCGCAGACATACGTCTGAGGAAGGGTCCACTTGGGACCCAGGTGGCAACCCTGAGGGTAGCGGCAGTCGACGCAGACACGGCATTGAAAGTGGCGAAGGTGAAGGTGGGATGGTCAATATGCCCACTAAGCCTGCACCAGCCGCCGAAGGCATGTTTCAGATGCCTAGAGAGCGGGCACATGTCCTGGGAATGCAAAGGCCCAGATAGGAGCAACATGTGCAGAAGGTGTGGCAGCACTAGCCACAAGGCGCGGGATTGCAAAGTTCCCTCCAAATGCTTGATGTGCGCCGGGAAACCGGACGATAAGCACGTCATGGGGGGGGCAAGTGCCCGGCCGCTAAGGGTATACCAACGAGCCAACCGTAATGCAGGTAACCCAACTAAACCTGAACCATTGTGAGGCAGCCCAGCAACTGCTGTGTCAGACAGTTAGTGAGTCGGCATCGGATATCGCCATAATTTCCGTCCCATACCGCATCCCATCCGGCAACGGGAACTGGTTTGCGGACAGGTCTAATATGGCGGCATTATGGACGACGGGCAAGCACCCGGTTCAGGAGGTTGTGTCCAACACAAACGAAGGCTTCGTGGTTGTAAAAGTGAATGGAGTGTTCTTCTGCAGCTACTACGCACCGCCAAGGTGGTCGATCGAACAGTTTTCCAATATGCTCGATCGGATGACGACGGAACTAACTGACCTGAACCCGTTGGTTATAGCGGGGGACTTCAACGCTTGGGCGCTCGAGTGGGGGAGCCACCTTACCAACCCTAGGGGCCAGATTCTTCTGGAGGCCTTGGCTAGGCTCAATGTAGACCTAGCCAACGTGGGTACCAAGAGTACCTACCATAGAAACGGAGCGGAATCGATTATCGATATAACATTTAGCAGTCCTGGGCTAATTAGCAATTGGAGGGTGGATGATGGCTACACCCATAGCGACGACTTGGCGGTACGTTATTGTATCGTCCACAATACAAGGCAGCGTGCGGAAGGAGGAGCATCCACTCCATTCGCCCGCAGATGGAGGACGTCCTACTTTGATGTAGAGGTTTTTAAAGAGGCGCTTGAGAGGGAACGAAACTTACACGAAACCCAGGAACCTTGCGGTGAAAGACTCGTTACGACACTTACACGAGCGTGCGATGCGACCATGCCGAGGGAAGTCAAACCGAGGAATGGAAGATCGCCGGTGTATTGGTGGACGGAGTCGATCACCGACCTCCGAACAACATGCCTCCACGCAAGACGGAGGGTGCAAAGAGCGCGGTCAGACGCCGATAGAATCGAGCGTAGAGGGGCGCTAGTCGCAGCGAAGGCCGCACTAAAGATGGAGATAAAGGCCAGCAAGCGAGCCTGCTTCAAGGGTCTGTGTCAGAAGGCCAATACGAATCCGTGGGGTGACGCCTACCGGGTTGTAATGGCCAAAACCAGAGGATCGGCGGCTCCAACCGAGCGTTCACCAGAGCTGCTGCAGGTGATCGTTGGGGGACTCTTTCCGAGCCACGACCCAAGTCCATGGCCCCCCGCCGCCGTAGACGTGTCCCATGACCAGACTTCCAGTATCCCAGACCTTAACGCTGTCATAGCGACGGAAGGGTGGACGGCTCAGCCGAACACCCGTGACCACGTGGGCACCGACAACGGCACAACGGGGGTTGGCGACGAGGCGACGGTGACGAATGATGAACTCATTGCGATAGCAAAGTCGCTAAAGGTAAACAAAGCGCCGGGACCGGATGGTATTCCGAACCTGGCCATCAAGACGGCTATCTTGCTGGATCCCGAAATGTTCAGGGTGGTGATGCAAAAGTGTCTGGACGAGGGCGTCTTCCCGGACGCCTGGAAAATTCAGACCCTTGTGTTGCTACAAAAGACAGGGAAGCCACCAGGAGATCCATCGGCATATAGACCAATATGTCTGTTGGATACAGCGGGTAAGGTGCTCGAGAGGGTAATCCTCAACAGACTGACAACATACACGGAGGGTATACGCGGTCTGTCAAGTAATCAGTTTGGCTTCCGTAAAGGGAAGTCGACGGTGGATGCCATCCTGTCCGTCACTAAGACGGCCGTGGTGGCAATCCAGCGCAAGAGGCGAGGAGTACGATACTGTGCGGTGGTCACCCTTGACGTGAGGAATGCGTTCAATAGCGCCAGTTGGGCGGCTATCGCCGACTCGCTTGGGTTCCCGAGCGGGGTAAAGATCGTCGGGTTCGCAGACGATATCACCCTGGAGATATGTGGTGAATCCATCGAGGAGGTCGAGTTAACGGCCTCACACTCCATTGGCATTGTGGAGAGATGGATGAGCTCCAGGCAATTGGAGCTAGCCCACCATAAGACCGAGGTCACGGTGGTGAACAATCGGAAATCGGAGCAACATGCGACGATTAGTGCAGGTAACTGCACAGTAGAATCGAAGAGGTTCTTGAGGTATCTTGGGGTTATGATCGACGACAAGCTGTCCTTTGTCAGTCACGTCGATTACGCTTGCAAGAAAGCGCATGATGTCGAATAGCTCGGCGGTGCAAGGGAGTAAGCGTAAACTCCTGGCCAGTGTCGCCCTCTCCATACTTAGGTACGGCGGGCCGGCATGGATCACCGCCTTGAGTACCAAGAGCTACGCAAATAAGCTCGAGAGTACACACAGGCTTATGTGCCTAAGAGTGGTGAGTGCATACCGAACGGTATCACGTGACGCGGTCTGCGTCCTAGCGGGGATGATGCCAATAGGCATCGTCATAAAAGAGGATGTAGAGTGCTTCGAGCAACGTGGAACAAGAGGTATCCGAAAGACCACTAGAGCCGCATCCATGGTTAAGTGGCAGAGGGAATGGAACAACTCCACCAAAGGTCGGTGGACCCACCGACTAATCCCGGCATTAACCGGGTGGGTCGGTAGGCGACACGGTGAAGTGAACTTCCACTTAACGCAGATATTGTCTGGCCACGGCTGTTTTAGACAATACCTGCACAAATATGGGCATGCACAGTCCTCCGCATGCAGTGAGTGCGCGGGAGTCTAAGAAACTGCAGAACATGTGTTTTTCGCATGTCCTCGCTTCGACGGCGCGAGATCCGGCATGATGGCCGTATGCGGTCGCGACACGACTCCGGATAACTTGGTCCAGAGGATGTGTCAAGACCGGGACGTCTGGGACGCGGTATGCGTAGCAGCCTCCCAGATCGTCCTTGATCTCCAACAAAAATGGCGAATCGACCAAAGGCAGGTCGCAGGGACCACCTAACTACTAAAGCCCTAAGTAGTTAGACATAGTGGGTGCTTAACAAGCACAATAGCCCCCTCCCCGAAGTAATACCGAAAGGTGGTTCCGGGGAGGGACCAGGGCTAAAGGCACGGGTGGGTTTTTAGTGGGTCGAGGAGTTGGCACCCTCATCCCCACACCCTGAGTTCTCCAGGTGTCTGGTTGCAGATTTTCCATCCCGTCTAAAAAAAAAAAAAAAAAAAACACAATCATACTAATGCAAAAATGGTACTTGGCATCGAAAGCTCTCAATTAATAACTGTGGAAGTACATTTAGAACACTAAGTTGAGAGCAAGCAAAAAGCTAATTATGAAAGCAATAAGCTTGAAATGCTAAATAAGAATAAGAATAAGAAGGAGCTGTGCAGAGTGAGATCTGCTTTGAGAACGCATTTGCGGTAGCAAGCACCCTGGAGGGTGCATTGGCGAGCAGTCGTTGCCCAAAGAGGCTTTGGTGCAGTTGGCTGTTGGTGCCGGTGCTCTCGTCAACCTCGCTGCCAAAAACATGGCTGCTGAAGCCTACGAGTTGACGGGAAAAAATCATCCCACGTCACCTGCAGATGGCCACCCGCAACGACGAGAAGCTGAACCAAGAATACCAAGAAGAAAGCCCAAGTTCAATCGCGAACCATATTTTCCCCCGTCAGCTAAATCCGTCCTTTTCAGGACGACCAAATCAGTTTGCCAACTAAAGAGTTTGTTCGGTTGAATTTTTCCCATGTGCTGTTTGAAATTTCAATTTCCGCCCCCGGCTGAAAATAGCATTCATTCAACGCCGCGTCACGGATTAAATGACAAAGCACGTTCAACAACCCACGAACGAAATTCTTGAATGGATAATTCGAGCCGAGCTGCAACACGTCAGACCGACCATGTGGTTGAGTTCGTTGTAGTTCCTAGTTATGCATAGCGGATTAGTTGCTGGCGGTGCCCAGCAAATTAGGCATATTTCTGTTAACAAAATCATCCGTCTAGCGTGCACTAATTAAAACTAATTATTGTGGCGCAATAACTGAAATTTGTCCCCTTTGATGCAATTTGTATCACATTGCCTCCGTTGGTACCGCCTTTTTTCGTGTCATAGCATCCGACGCCATTACATAACAGCAGAACATTTTGATCCAGTCTTACGGCAGTCGTGGAGCTGTGCAGAGTAGCTTGGTAAAAGAATGTGTGCTCGATCGCATACTACCGTTCAAATGCCCTTCCGCTCGTTTTCAACTTGCATCTTTCAATTTCACAGCCTGCCGTACTCTAACGGAACTATAAAAACTTTCTCTTCATTTCTTCGTTCTAGCAATAAATTACTGTCCACTCGTAGATCCTCTCATGTTGATGGGAAATTATCTGCCTGTGACAAATTTCATCATAGGTTGTTACTCCGCGCATTGGGAGATTACAAAAACAATAATCACAGTCTATTCTATAAGTAGAAGAAAGCAGTTTGAGTGATCGAATAGCCCGGTTTGATGATTCCTGTAATAAATGAAGTATCTTATATACCACTGTTTATATTCAAATAAAAAAATTTTAAACGTTAAATTCCAAGCCAAAGGAGGCGTAAACAACGAAATTGTTTGCAATCTTTCATGGGCCATAAAACAATGTTAGCAATCTTTCATACAAAAGGCTAGATTCAGGCGTTATCTGGCTTAAATTTACATATCCCATTGATTTCTTCCAAATCTAGCATACCTTTTATGTGCATTAGATAACGCCGAAAATCAAATGTTTCTTTTTGTCTATGTAGCTGCCATTTGTGGCTTAATCATTCCAAAGAGTACTACCAAAAGGTGAAGTTCATATCTTCTGCGTTCCATAGTTTTGGCCTTCTAACCGTTTGATACACTGGAGTTTAGTTATTTTTTGCTCCTCGCCATTGTTTTCGCCGCAGTGGTGATCGTTTTCGTTCGCAGTTTAAACAGTGCATTTACGAGAAATAGCTAATAATCCATCGACAAGTGATCAGCCATTTCGCATCGCATCTCCGCTTTGCACGCACACCAGCAGTTCATCGTGTATAGCGTGCATTCATCCATCTGCCAACTACCACCGACCAGCAACATCATCATCATCGTTCAGCTCCACGCCTAGCCGGTACACGCGGCCACACATCGTCGCTCGGCAGCAGCAGCACATTCGTCGCCCGGCTGCAGCAGATCAGTGATACATATAAGATAAGTTTTTGTTTCTTTCTCTTCTGAATACATTGTAATTTTATTGTGTGTGTGTGAGTGTGTGAGAGTGTGTGAGAGTGTGTGCTTAGCTTTAATTTGTTTTTCTGTGTTTAGTTATATATAATTGCGTCAGTGGTTGAGCGTCATAAGCTCCCACGAACGAGCCATGGATGATTTATCGGAAGATGAATCATCTATGGCGCAAAATGATGGGATAGCTAATAAAGTTACCCGATCACGTGCTTATCCAGATGGTTCAGCTGGTCCTTGGGTTGTCTATTTTCGGCCCAAAACGAAACCTCTCAATATTTACCAGATTTCAAACGATCTGACGAAACGATTCTCGGTGACCGAGATAATTGACCCAATAAACTAAGGGTCGTTGTGTCCAACCTCAAGCAAGCTAATGAGATTGCTGTCCCTCAGTTTTTTACACTGGAGTATTTAGTATACATCCCAGCTCGAGGTATTGAGATAGAAGGTGTAATCTCCGAAGCGAGTTTGACCCCCGAGATCCTGAAGAAGCAGGGGGTTGGTCGCTTTAAGAACCCTCTGCTTCCTTCAATCAAGATAATCGATGTGTAGAAACTAGGCACAGTGTCGATTAGTGAGGGTAAAAAGAAATTTACCCACTCAGACTCGTTTTGTGTGACCTTCGATCTACGTCGAGTTGGGAAAACTTCGACTACCTGTGCGGTTGTTTGTAGCTCGGGTCATGATCTGCCAGAAATGCAAGCAGATGGAACATCCCACGTAACAAATTCAATTTTAAGGTACACTTGAAGAAGTTCTCAAGACTCCTTTGATAAAACCACGCATAAAACTAGATATTCTACATAACATCGATAAAACAGCCATAAAACCCTCAACAGTTCAAAAAGGCCCATACTACAGGAGGTTCTCATGACTATTTCCCAAGATTCGCTTAAAACTTGATAGTTTTATCGGTACATATTTGTAATGACATGCAGGACATGCTTAAAACTCTATATGTTTTCACCTTTTTTATCCTTAAAATCATAAATATACAGTAATATTGCCTGGTTGACGTATGAAAATGGGAAACATTTAAGGACATATGAAAATGGGAAAAATTTAAGGAAATTTTATCGATAGGCCGAGTTCTAGATCCAAAGACCTACTTTAGTGCACTTTCCCCTAGTGTATATATTTATGTAAATGAAAAATACTACAAGCATTCGTATCTATAATAAATGATCTTCATTCGGTTGATCCTGAAATGCAAGAAATGTTGTAAAGAGTTACAGTGTAGAGCTCGGGGGTTTCGCGCTTAAGCACGTTTTCGTTCGTTTTCAGCGATAGCAGCAATTCACCAAAATCTTGATTTGAGGTATCCTGAAAAAGTTTGTTGAATCTATTGAAATTTTGTAGAACTAACATTTATTCATTTTAATTCATTGTTGCCATGGTTACTATTTGCTGCTTGATGCTGATTTTATAACAGCAATCCGCTTTTATTTTTGCTGGCCTAATAGTTATTGCTCCTGTGTAAGGAAAACAGGGAAGATTTTATTGAAAGGAAGTTTAAGACAAATGGACATAAAAAAACATTAAATGATGTTTAAATCATTTATGAAGTAAAATCAAAAAAACAATACTATCAAATATGGTAGTGTGAGTTATGATCAAGTAATGACAAAGATTGAACTTTAAAATCAGACACTAGCCAAACGGCACACAGCACTGCATGAGTGGCAGGAGTTCCGTATTATGGGATGTGAAATAAAGCGTGTCCGTATTCAACTTTGTCTTACTTTTTCTAACTTTGTCAAATAATTAATCCAAATTAACGCACAATTTTCTGCCAGTATGATATTTTGCTGTCAGTGGAGACATTTATCAACGCCGCAAATTTACTTTAAACTTACAGTCGTGACAAAAAAAAATGCGAAATCTTATTTTGGACAAATGGCTAGAAAATCTAAAACGTTCTCAGAAAAGTGTCGTGAATTTGGTTGGTGTTACTCAGAAAACGGTCTCAAATTTAATCTGTATGTGAAAGCCGATTTTTCAAAAACTCCTGGAAATAAATACTACACCAAAAAGGATAAAGGAAACCTGGAGCCCAAGTTTGAGGAACGGAAAATGGAAAAATTTGCGAAAAATTATCTAGTGCGGCAACCCTGATAAAAAAATACCTTAAACGAACGATATCACAAATTCTCCAACCATTTCTTTAATGGTTTGGATTATACCCCAAATAGGTCTTTAAGAAAAATAACCATACGAAATTTATTAGGGAAGCCATCTGTACGTGCGGAAAAATCAGTAAACCATTCATCACAACCGGGAATACAAACAGTGAAATTTACTTCCAACATTATCTTAAAAAGCATCTGTTACCTCTTCTGAGACAACATTCGCAAACAAACCAAAAAACCTTATAAAATATTTTTCTTTTCTCTACGGTATCCCACCTACTTATTCGATTAGGTACACATATCATTGTTTGTCAATGTTTTTCATGGTAGTATATGTACAAACGCCGAGGTTAGATAAATGCATATACACTGTTGCATCATCTAATGACAAGAAGACTAGCTCATGCCTACACGTAGCCATGCACCACACTTTGCCGAATACGTGTAGGTTCAAAATTGACAGGAGCAATCTCTTTTAGTAGAATTTGACGGTTAATTATTTTCGCATCAATTGAAAACCAAGTGACATGTCGGTTAGTCGGTGCTTTTATCATGTACTTGGTTTTTTAATTGAGAACGTCTAACGTCTGTTCCGTTAATGTTTGACATGTGAATTTCTTTACAAGACCTTAAAAATCCACATTATTATATAAGCTAAATTTTATGTTTTTTTTTTTTCAGGAGGGTTGAATTTCTTTTCGCATGGAATTATTTCTAGGCTTAAAAAATAGGAAAAAATAAATCGTGTGAAACACTGTACTTAGAATAAACTAAAACCTTTTCTTCAACAGAACATCATGCTTTAGGCATACCGTGTTCTCTAAACTGTTATAGCGTGTTAATTATAGCAGTGCGCATGTGCTGTACCCACTCATATAGTGACATTTCTGAATCAGATTATGTAGCACACACTATTTGGAGTGTTGGGTGATCAGAAAATCGAAATAATAATATTGTTTAGAGATTCCTACAAAAGGCTACCTTAAAGATTTTCTTGCTAAAAATTATGTAAATAACAAGCATTATACGTAATAAACAAACTCCGAAATTAATAACGTTTGAGAAAAGTGAATATATTGGTTTGAAGTTTATACAGCTGTGATTCTAGTCAGTCAAAATGGAAGCAGTAGGTGGTGATTCGGAAATTGTTTATGGGACCCACGATGACGCTGCAATGGTGATGTCTGAAAAGGTGGGTATCAATTGGATGTCGAGTGGAAATATTTTTCTTTTCCTGTTTATTAGGGACAAATCTGGTATTAGTTTAATTGTGTTTCGTGTACTTCCATCATACCATCTAGATACGAATAGGATTTTTCCAATTGGAAATTTCTATCAGGGTTGTGTTCACAATCTTCTGTCAATTTGTCGTATTTTTTGTTTTGTTTGTTGTTTGTCAAGATATTCGTAGTATGAATGAAAAGGATCCTTTTGTGTTAACTTTGCAACATCGTTTTGCCGTGCTATAATATAAACCATTTCAAATTTGTATGCCTTTAGGTGCACTCATATGCATTTGTTTTATGCTAGAGGGAGTGCATGCTAATAATTATTATATATATGAGAGTTAAGTATCAAAGATGCTTCGAAAAATATGTATTTGTGTAATTTTTGTTTTAATTGACCTATTTGAGTGGGACTATTTTCATACAGCGAGACTTAGTTAATTTGAAAAAAGTATTTTATATGTTCAAAGTATGCATCAATAATCACTTTTCTACTTATCTTTAAATTATCTTATTTACAATATAAAATTATTTTTTTAAAGGTGCAATCGCTAGCAGGGTCAATTTATCAAGAATTTGAGCGCATGATACAACGTTATGACGAAGACGTTGTTAAAACTCTCATGCCTTTACTGGTCAACGTACTAGAGTGTTTAGATTCAGCATACCAAAATAATCAAGAACAAGACGTTGAGCTCGAGCTACTTCGAGAAGATAACGAACAACTTGTCACACAATATGAAAGAGAAAAAAATGCACGAAAGCAAGCTGAACAAAAACTCTTGGAAACCGAAGATCTGGCAGAGCAAGAAAACAAGGAGCTGGCAAGTCGATTGGAATCTTTGGAGAGTATCGTACGTATGCTGGAGCTTAAGCATAAAAACAGTATGGATCATTCTAGTCGGTTGGAAGAACGAGAAAGTGAGTTGAAAAAGGAGTATAGTAAACTTCATGACCGCTATACAGAATTATTCAAAACGCATGTCGATTATATGGAACGTGCAAAGATTATGATGGGAAACTCCAATCATTCTCAAGTTAGTGCTGCATCAGAACGAATTGATTTGCATAGGTCTAGGTTAATGCCATTACCTCGTTCGTCTGGTCCTGTATCCTATGGGTTTACGTCACTTGAAAATTCCACTATGCTTGATTCGGATGTCGTTTGCAGTGGAGAAAGCAGTTCAGGTTCAGGGCCACCATCTTTGCATAACGAATTGGATCAAGTGGTGACAGTAGAAAAATCTTCGGAAACAGAAAAGATGCAACAAGTGAATCAAGCAACATCTCCAGAAAGTGAAGCATCAAAACCAGTAATGACTAATTCTATTGGTGGAAAGACAACTACCAAAAAAGAGCAGAGATCTGGTAATACACTTTACCAAGAATTGTCATTCCAAGATGATAATGTGGAAAGCGAAGAAGCTGAAATAACGGGAGGATGGGTGCATCCGGGAGATTACGCTTCTTCAGGTACGATAAACCATTGTTGTTAACATCCGATATTTTGGATTAATCTCATATTGCAACGCAACTGACATATACTGCCGTTCGTCGCAAGTCGATCTATTTGGGTTTTTCTATGGCAATAGTAATAGTAATAGTAATATAGGCACTTTGTAATAAAAAAAATTAAAATATGAAAAGAACTGGAACAAGGCAAACTTAATAACACGTTTTTCGGTTTGATGAATTATGCTACGCGATGGACTTGCCACGAATAGCAGTAAAGTGCTTGTAGCTCTATCATTCTTGAGTTTGTATTAAAAAAAAGAAAAGAAAAATAATATGTCCTCTAAGCATCATTTTAACTACACTAATTCAGTTTGTCCATTTTCCAGTAAACGACAACTTTTTTGGTAAGTACTTGATAAAATCACACTTCAAATATTTTTAAAATCAATTCTTTCCACCGTTACAAAGAAGAAGAAAAACCTCTAATCATAGTCTGATAGCTTTTCAGTTTTATGCTTTGAGCATATTAAAAAATAATATTTTTGATGAAAAGAAATCTAATCAATTAACAATCATCATTTCTCTAACACGCATAAAAAAGAAAAGAACTTATTTAGAATAAAAATACTAAAGATTCTTTTTTATTTTATTTTCAGGAATGGGAAAAGAAGTAGAAAACCTCATTATGGAAAACAACGAGCTGCTAGCTACCAAGTAAGTAAAACATATGGTTTTTATATTTGTCATAAATCATAAGGGATGGCTCCACGTACCAATGTGGGACTCAAAATTTAACTATGCACTATGGCCCTCTGGAAAGCTTGAAGGTGGAAGCACAAGAGCGTCAACAGCACAACACGGACCGAAACAATCGGCGAAGACCACAACATTGAAAAAGGACTAGTGATTGAAAACTCGGTATGTGGAATTGCAGATCCCCTCGGAAGCACCCGCATACTGTCCGATGTACCGAAGGATCACAAGTTTGGCATCGTAGCACGGCAGGAGGTGTATAGAAAAGTATCTATCGTGAGCAAGTTTAAAGATAATCATACCATCTACCAGAGCTGTGGCACGAAACGTGAGCTGAGAAAAGCTTTCATAGTGCCTGGCGAAATACAGGAGCGCATCAATGGTAGCCGATTAACGAAAAAATTTGCAGGATGAGGATCAACGTGCATAGCCCGTGTTCTAAAAGCAAGAACGTGAATACGACCGCTGTTAAAGCCATGGCGTAAACATTAACAGGCTATTGGAAAGCTCAGCGCTCATAATCGGACAAACGACAACGACCTAAAACTTATTGAATTCACCGCCTCCAAGAATATGGCAATTCGTACTTCCACCACAACCTCCAGTATAAGTACACCTGGTGATCACCGTTTTGATCGATGGACGGTACTTCTCGTACATAATCGACGTCAGAACCTGTCGTGGCGCCAACGTCGACTCGGACCACTAAACTGGTGATGATAAAACTGCGATCAAAACTATCCGTCGTTAACAACGTACCGTATCGTCGCCCGCCACGGTACAATCTCGAATGACTGAAGCAACCGAATGTCGCCACAGCCCACGCGTTGAGTATCGATGCAGCATTTCCGGATGATGGCGTGCTTGACGAAACCTCTCTTGAGGATTGTTAGAATAATATCAAAGCTGTCATCAACGACGCAGCTGAGAGCGTCGTCGTGTATGTGAAACAGAGCCTATGGAACGATTGCTTTGACGATGAGTGTAGAGAGGTTTTGGAAGAGAAAGACGCAGCACAGGAGGTAATGCATGGGGTATGAGACCCAGCAGAATATGGACCGTTATAGACTGAAGGGGCAACTGCAGACCCTCCTATTCCGGGAGCAAAAACGCCGCTTGGAAAAAGCGGAGTGTGAGGAAATGGAGCAGCTGCACTGCGCTCAAGAAACGCGGAAGTTCTAGCCAAAGCTCAACACATCTCGCAAAGGCTTTGTTGCTACGAGCTGAAAGGTGTAGGGATAAGGATTGAGACATTCTGGACGTAAGGTGATTGATAGATAGAAACAGAACTACAACAAACACCTGAATAGTACAGATCTACGGCGAAACCAGCATCCAGAAAATAGTGAAAGCTGCAAGGATACGTTGTTCAGGGTATGTTGCAAGAATGCTGGACAACAATGCAAAGATGGTTACCATCCTCAATCCGGTCGGGACAAGATGGCGTGGAACACAGCGAGCAAGGTGGACGATTGTGGGTCGTCAACGAGGTGGTAGAGAAGCAGTCATTTATTTACTAAAGAAGATTTGAAACAAGAATTTATAAACCTTAATGACATGAACACCATTTTTCTTACAACTTTTATGTTTTATTACAAATTAATAATCAGATTTTGTTTCATTAATGATTTTGTTGCATTTTCAGAAACGCATTGAATATTGTTAAAGATGACTTAATAGTTAAAGTTGACGAACTAACTGGTGAAATAGAGATCCTTCGAGAGGAATTAAATGCTGTGATTTTGTCAAGAAATAAACTCAAATTGAAGGTTACTGAACTGGAAGAAGAGCTGAAAAAGACGAAAGCTCAAGTTAAGCAAACTACAGTCGATCAAGAAGAGGAAGGTGATATTCCAATGGCTCAGAGAAAGAGATTCACTAGAGTGGAAATGGCTCGTGTGCTTATGGAGAGAAATCAGGTTAGTTTTTTTTTCTTTCAAAAGTTGTATTTTTCTTAAAAATGGTCGATCAACCACGAAAATCACTAACATCATCAGACACAAGAAACTTTCCCCTACATTTTGATGTTTTGTGTTAGAGAAATCGATTTGTCATTTCTGAGATATCGGCATTAGACGAGCTATGTGTCATGTTAACATTAAATCTAGGTGTATCTGTATACCAATGCGTGTATGTTACGATTGTTAAGATAGAAATAGAAAAATGCCATGTTCCGACTACAGATTTATAACTAATATATATCGACCAAGATAAATTTAATCAAAACAGGCTTTAAACATGTTGTAACTGCTCCGTCAGACCAGCGTTCAATGCATGTGCTGTTCAGTTGCGTAACAAGTCAACTTCATTGTTGTTATCCAGTCATAGAGACATACATTTTTTGTAATCTGAGTGCAACCATAATCAGGATTGAATACCTTTTAGTTCATTTTGCATGTTTTACCAGAGCGATGTATGCAATGATGTCTGTATTCATCATCAAGTTGCGCTTCATTATTGACCAAAATTAATAAGTGACACCTTGAATCTCATGAAAATTCAATTAAAGTTAAAATTAAATTCAATGCTCGATTAAAAAATTAATATTAGGAATATCACAACTAAATATACTTAAAGTATTATTTACACGATTATAAAGAAGGCTACACTATACAAGTTGAAATACTAGCCACAAGTGCGAGCACATTATTATTCATAGTATACGGAAACCCCGAAGCTAATAATGATAATTATTCAACATTTTGTTTTTCATTCACAGTATAAAGAACGATTCATGGAACTACAAGACGCTGTTCGTTGGACAGAAATGATGCGTGCCTCGAGAGTGGAGAATTTAGATAAAAAATCAAAACAGAGTATTTGGAAGTTTTTTAGTAACCTTTTTAGTTCAGGCGATAGACCACCACCTGAATCTTCCGGGGGACGGTTACTTCGATACAGTACAAACCAAAACCCTAATATTCAAGGGATTGCGGAAGCAAGACTATTCACAAGTCCTGCTCATTTTAGTTCTATGAAATCTTCAAATGTTCTAGTTCTTACAAAAGAACCGGAAATTGCTAACTCCGAGAGAGCAACCCAAAGACGGCGAGATCAATATCGACAAGTAAGAGCTCATGTGCAAAAAGAAGACGGACGGTTGCAGGCATACGGTTGGAGTCTTCCTTCAACTAAGCCCATGATAGGAGGTAACGCCTCTAAAGTGAACAACGGTGTCCCCGTACCGGTTCCTGTATATTGCAGACCTCTGGCTGAAGCAAGCCCTCATATGAAAGTTTGGTGTGCCAGTGGTGTAAATCTGCACGGTGGTTATACAAGAGATGGCGGCTGCATGGTTGGAGCCAGTATATTTTATTCAAAGAAATCTGAAACAAAAATTACGGAAATCACAGATGGTGAAGCAACCGAAATAAATGAGCTAGAATCTCTTGAAAAACAACTAGTTTCTATCAACAATGCTTTGAACAGCGAAACGGAACTAAGTTCATTCATCTGGATTTGTACAAGTACGCATTCCGCAAGCACTGTAACCGTCATAGATGCCAAAAATCCAGCAGAAGTGTTAGATTCATTTCCGGTTTGCCAAAATCATCTACTTTGCATATGCACTGTGCAAGGCGCTGAGGAAAAAGATTACGCTCTTTTAGAAAATAGTGAGGTCACCAAAGCCGGTACGTTTAATTTGACACCATGTTATCACAACATTTGAAAACTAATATAATTTCAGGAGAGATGCTGGAAAATCCTGGAACTTCTCCTGATGATATTGGCAAAGTTACATTCATTAGGCATGAGTCATCACTACCCCAATTAAATAATGACAAGGAAAGTGGGCAAATACTGTCTGCAAACTGTGATCAAAATCACAACACAAAGGTAAATAAACGCTGTTCCCTTAACGGCGAATGGTATTTTCACATATTTTGTTTTGTATGTTATCTACATAGTTAAATTTTTTAAATACACCATTATTTTTTTATGTCTAGGATGCTGCATCAACTGTTGAGAATGAAATAATCGAAATCACCCATGTGAAGAATACTGACACTAATGATAACGTCACTGAGTTTGGAGAGGATTCAGATAGTAAAACGATAAATGATGATCCTCCAGTATCATCTGTTGGTCCAACAATGTGGATGGGTGCTCAAAATGGGATGCTATATGTTCACAGTTCTATTGCTAAATGGAGTGTGTGTTTGCATAAAATAAAATTACCTGATTCTATTTTATCAATAGTTCATGTGGAGTCGAGAGTTGTTGTGGCATTAGCTAACGGATCACTTGTTGTCTTCAGGAGGCAAATAAGCGGCGACTGGGATATAAATAATTATCATATATTGACCCTAGGATCACCAAAGCATTCAATAAGGTGCCTGACAATAGTTGGAGATAAAGTGTGGGCTGCGCATCGTAATAGGATTCATGTCATAGATCCTATCACATTAACCGTACTACACTCATTTGAAGCGCATCCACGAAAGGAAAGCCAAATAAGGCAAATGGCTGCCACTGGTTTAGGTGTATGGATATCTATAAGGTGAGTGATTATAATCTGCCAAAGAACAGTATACAGTCAGTTCTCCTATAGAAGGCGGTATCATGCACCACCTTGATTTCTCGGCTGTAAATTTGTTATCAACCGAAAATCAGCAAAATTGGCTTCAAGATAACCGAGAAATTAGGGTGAATGATACCACTTTATGTAACAGTAATACGGCCGAAATTGTGAAATTGCTTACAGCTCATATCGACAGAAGATGTTTTTGGCTTGCTCAACTACTCACTAAATGTGACATGCTTTTTCAGTCACCTCCCAGCGTATTAACTGATACTGTGAACCGGGCCATGTTGATTTTCTTTAACGCATATATTCTAGATCATTTATAACGGCAAACGTACTTTTGCATATAAAAAGTAATAAACGATCCATAAAAAATTGAAAATCGTGCCACGAAAAACGCATTTTTGACCCATATGACTCTGGTGAATATCCACAAAAAAAATGAAATAATCCATAAAATACAGCAATGTGATCCATACTTTATAACAAATTTAGCAATAAAATATCAAAAATGTACCGTTTTATATCTAGGACATGGTCGTTAAAAGTGTACGGATTACCCATAAACATATTGCAAATTATCCATAAAAGGTTCAATAACTTTCCTTAAACTTGTTAAATTGATCCATAGAATGTAACCTTTGTGCAATAAAATATATTCGCATGTTCCATAAATTATTTGAAATTTTCCATAAAAAAATTGCCAATGATCCATAGAATGATGAATAATGAACCATAAGCTTATAATAATGATACATAGTAAATAAGTTTGGTTCGCTAAACCATAATGTATGATCCATAAATTATGCCTGCATTTTTCCAGGTTGGGACACTTTGTTCTAAATTTTGATAATTAAAGATTGTAAAATTGATCTCCAACTGCGTTACTACTCAGATTTAGTGACATGTCCGTTCTTTTAGGTACCGGATAAAATATTGCTGCTAAAGAAGGATTGCGGAGTTTTTACGTAGCCGTATTGAGGATTGAAGAACTAAGGTGGCAGAAAGCGGTCGATGTTTCCGACATCCGAATTGTTAACATAGCGTAGATTAGATTCCAGGCAAACGGCTGATTCAAGCATTTGCCCGGTATAATGCAAACAGAGGATGTTTTTTTCAGTTTGGTCCGACGAGCGATAGCGAGTTGGACAGCAAGCGTCTGCCCGGCATCATTTAAATCAAATTTTCTGAAATAACAGTTTAATCAAGTCATAAATTTGACCTGAAGTTCTTTATGTGCAGGAGAGCTCTTTACCAAATTTCTTGACAAACATGTGTCGCAGTTGCGGGGAGATCAAATAATGTTAAGTTCACAAAGTTGGTTTGTTATGAATCATTTTTTATCATTTGCATCATTTTTAATTATCATTTGCAATGTGTTAATGGGAAATCCGAAAAAAAATTGTATACTCTTCCCTTGATATAAAACGGTTAATTTTTGATATTTTATTGCTAAAATTTGTTAAAAGTATGAATCAAATTGATGAATTTTACGGATCATTTCTATTTTATTTTTTTTGTGGGTTTTCACCAGAGTCTTATGGGTTAAGAATGCGTTTTTTATAGAACGATTTTCAATTTTTCATGGATCATTTCTTCAGTTTTAAAGGTGCAAAAATAGGGCTGCCGTAGTTCTTTACGTGCACGAGTGCTCTTTACCAAATTTATTGGAAAACAAATGTCACAGTTGCGGTCGTAAAAGAACGTGAGATCGCAAGAGTAAGTCAGCTTTCTGAAAATTAAAAATCTTCTCCAAAGTGATCCTTCTTTTACAGCAATATTTAAGCTGCATTGCTAAAGAAACGGACATGTTAATAAACCTGAGTAGTAGTGCAGTCAAGGATCGATTTCCCTGTAGTTAAAATTTATAAAAATTTGTACTCAAAATTGGAAAACTCCGGCATAATTTATGGATCATACATATTAACTTAAGTGCACAAAATTTATTTGCTATGGACCATATTTTGAAGTTTATGGTTCATTTTCAAACCAATTATGGATCATTTGCGATTTATTTATGGAATATTTTCAATAATTTATTGATCATGTACATATATTTTAGTTCACAAACGTTAAATTCTAATGATCAATTTTACAAGTTTAAGGAAAGTTATTGAACCTTTTATGGATAATTTGCACTATATTTATGGGTAATCGTTACAATTTTATGGATCATAGCCTAGATATATAACGGTACATTTTTGACATTTTATTGCTAAAACTTACATAAAGTATGGATCACATTGCTGTATTTTATGGATCATTTTAATTTTGTTATGGATTTTCATCAGAGCTTTATGGGTCAGAAATACGTTTTTTATGGAACGAATTTCAATTTTTCATGGATCATTCCTTCAGTTTAAAGGTGCAAACATAGGGCTGCCCATTTATTACAGCGAGAATAAAATACTTCCACATTACGTTATATTCCGTAAGGTTCTTGCTGTTCTTTTGATTTTTTTTAATTTGAATGAAGAATTGATCACTTTTTCGCGCGCCAATAATTAAGTGATCTCTAAAATTACTCTAAAAAAATTAACTGGGGTTGAATGGTCATATTATATAATTCACCTTCCGATCGGGCCAATTGGATTGGCGGGAGGGTATTGAACTTATTTCCCCATGCCATGTTAACTCAAAGCTTTTTTCATCGTTATTGTATTACCGACAATCCAACATCCTACTCAATTTTTAGTTTTGGCCAACACTTATGGCTCGAACGCAGTGATAACGGAAGCGGAAGAGCCCAATCTGAATAAACCTGCTTGTCGGATAGAAAACTGATTAGATCCAATTTGATTCCAGTTGGACATATCGACGTCATTTGCGACAACTGTTAAACTTGTCGTTTCCGTCCACATTGCGTTTGGGCCTTTATTGTCAGTTGCCACCCACACTCCCGTTCCATTCTACTCAGTTACTGAGAGAATTCTATTCCTTTCTCTTTTTCTCACACGGAAATGTTACTTAATTTTTGTAAAAAGGTTTATCATCCCAATTTTTGAGTAGATCCACTTTTTACGAAAATCATCCTTGCCTTAGATCCATCCATAACATGGAAGGAAGTTACGGGAAGTAGAGGCAAAATACATTTTTTATCTTTTGTTTTTGTTATGATATGGTAGTGTATAATTGCACATAAATTGGTTTCAGGTTATCGAAATTTGGGAAGTACTGTCTTTTGAATGATATATTTCAGGCCTTCCAGGTCGTTAGGTATTGTAAAACAATTTAAAATTTAAAACTATTTTTTTTCTCATGGCTGCCATACAATGTCTAATTTTTCTGGTTCATAATGGGTGCGCAAGTTAGTCTACAATTGCAACAAAACAGCAGTCGGCACACAAGTATTTTTTTAGTTCATATTATAATATCCCTCCACTATATATATAATCTAATATGACATTGTTTATTCATTACCATTACCATTCATCTTTATCATCATCATTACCATTTTTATCATTACTTGTGTTTTCGTGATTTATGTAAATAAAAAAAAATCATTTTATTATTTGTACTCTATAGGTTATATATACTTTTAATTATTCTGTCTTATTTGTACAGTTATCATTTTTATTTTATTGTCTTTTTAAATGTCTTTTTTTTATTATTATTCTGTCTTATATGTACAGTTATCATTTTGATCATTTCTTCTCCTCTTATGATTTAGAAGTATCTAGTGCCTTGAATACAAGAAGCTGCAAAGAAAACTGCCGGAGGCTTTTGCACTTATTACTGAATGTATTTTTCATTTCCGGTTTGCAAATGGACATTTTACCAAATCTGACCTGATTTGAGTCATGCAGCGCTGTGTGCCATTTGGCTAGTGTCTGATTTTACAGTTCAATCTTTGTCATTACTTGATCGTAACTCACAATATCATAATATTTGACAATATAGTTTTATTGTTTTTACTTTAGAGATGATTTAAACATAACTTTATGTTGTTTTATGTCCATTTGTCTTTAATTCCCTTTCAATTAAATCTTCCCTGTTTTCCTAACTCAGGAGTAATAACTATTAGGCTAGCCAAAATAAAAGCGGATTGCTGTTATAAAATCAGCATTAAGCAGCAAATAGTGACCATGGCAGCAATGAATTAAAATGAATAAATGTTAGTTCTATAAAATTTCAATAGATTCAACAAACATTTTCAGGATACCTCCAATCAAGATTCTGGTGAATTGCTGCTATCATTAAAAACGAATGAAAACGTGCTTAAGCGTGGAACCACGGAACTCTACACTTTAAAACTTTAAAACATTTCTTGCATTTCAGGATTAACCGAATGAAGATCATTTATTATAGATACAAATGCTTGTAGTATTTTTCATTTACATAAATATATGCACTATTATATAGATATTTCATGGGAATGGGAGGTACCATCAGGGCACCCGATTGAAGTACTCTGGATGGGGAGAGTGGGAATGCCAACTCCCCATTGCTAACAGTTCGTGAATAGAGCGCGGGCTCTTCTTCCCGCACATTGGGGCATCCTCATGTTAGATAGCTCACTCTTTTGACCAATTGTTCAATCTTGTCGTTGGCAGGAGATTATTTTTATCCCTGTGGAAACGCATAAGTGATGTTGTCGATCGATCCACCCAATCCCTTTTGGCCCTTCATAGAATGGCATGATTAGGATAATCAGTGGTAATTAAAGCTTGATCAAGTCTAACAGAGCGGAGAGCTCATGCTTTCGGACTTAGTTTCCGTGCTACAATGGTTGGTAGTACATATCATACATCAGATCCACTTTTTACGAAAATTTAGTAACATTTCCGAGTGAGAGATAGCGAAAGGAATTCAATTCTAATTCGATATTCATTTGTCCAAGTATTTCAGGAGCTGTCCTGCTAACTCTTGTTTGATTTGCCTGCACATCAGTGTAATGGCCCAAACAGAATGTGGACGGAAACGGAACGGCAATGGCAAGTTTGACAATTGTTGCAAATGACTTCGATATGTCCAATTAGAATCAGCGTGGATCTAGCCTGTTTTCTTTCCGACATGCAAGCTTACTCAGATCGGGCTTTTTTGCTGGCGTTGCCTCTCCACTTCCGTTATCATTGTGTTTGGCTATAAGAGGTACGAGGTTATCATGACGTTCACAGGCATACTACTTCGCGAAACGTAAATAACGTGCAATGAGATTTGTGATCCATCAAGGAGGTGAAGCTACACGCAAAAAAAAAAAACCGCAGTAGAACTACTATTTCGAGGGTCAAATTAAGCGCAAACACCAACAATTTTCACCTGACTATAAATGCGGTTTGGTTTTAGCGCAGAAAGACGTTCAAGCTCGAACAAAAAAAGACAATTTTTTTGTGTAAAATTTCAAATCTTATTACGTTGGAATCGTCTTGCGCAGTACGCGCTACGCCTAGTCAACTTATTGCTACATTAAAGCTGACAGTTTGATTGGCAACCCATTTTTCCCTTACCAATAAAAACGCCATTTGTGGCGCCATTTGTGGCGCCATTTGTTAAGTTAATGCTATTTGATATCTTGAGGGCAGCCATGTTTTTACACAGGTAAATGAGATGAAGTCGAACGTCTGTCTGCGGTTTTACCATGCCTGTGACTAGATCAACCATGGTGCGGTTGATATCAATATGAGGTCTGTCAAATATACCACAAATGTTGAAGGTTGTACCACAAAAGTAGTAAATTTGTCTGAGATTTCATGGTAGTTTTGAAAATAGGCATAGTCGGGTAAAATGGTAGTTTTTACTACAAGATTTTTTTCTGTGTAGTTTAGGAAAGAAAAATATTTAAACACACGCAAAAAAACCGCAGTAGAAACTGCCATTTAGAGGGTTAAATTAAGCGCAAACACCAACAATTTTTTTTGATTTTTTGATTTTTTTGATTTTACCATGCCTGCGATTAGATCGACCATGGTGCGGTTGATATCAATATGAGGTCTGTCAAATATACCACAAATTTTGAAGGTTTTACCATAAACGTAGTAAATTTGACTGAAATTTCATGGTTGTTTTAAAGATAGGCGTAGTCGGGAAAATGGTAGTTTTTACTACAAGAATTTTTTCTGTGCAGTTTACTTGGGTATAAAAAACACAGGCTGTGCTATCTTGATGTAAATATTTTACTCATTATCAAATCCTCGTTATCATGGTCATCCTCAGAGTTCAATCATGGCCGCTAAAATGGTCTTGCTAAGCCCCCAACTCGTGTTATCAAAGCCTCAAATCTCAATTAATATTGGGCCGTTGTTTTTACTATTCTTTTTTAAGCTTCTTGCAGGGTAGCAAAGCTTAAATTTTAAAAAAAGTCGAAGTTGTAAGAAAAAGTATTTTGAGGGGCTTTATATAACTCATGAAAAATTTGGCCTCGACCTAGGGGAATTCTAAAGCTTGCATTAAACTATCTTTATAATTACCAAATACTTGTCATATGCAGATAGAACATTTTCAGATACCATCGATACCTGCCGATAATAAATATTTGGTCATTGTATAAATAGTGTGATACAAGCTTAAGTAAACAATTCACCGATCATTCAAGTAGGAACTTTTAAATAACGAATCAATGTTTAAGTCTCGGTTTGAGCATTACACCTTTATTTGGAGATTATTAATCTAAAAATCAATTACTTGCTTCCTAAAAAATATTTGAATCAATATTATGAGTATAAGATATTAGCATTTATTAAATTTTGTAACCGTTGTTTTTTCAGACTGGACTCTACGTTACGCCTATTCTCTTCAGAAACTTACTGTCATATTCAAGATATAGACATTGAGCCGTACGTTTCCAAAATGTTGGGAACAGGAAAGCTGGGATTTTCATTTGTTCGAATAACAGCTTTGCTAGTTTCTTGTAACAGGTTATGGATTGGTAAGTATATTAAAGTATGCGTTGCCTAACACTTAGTATAAATCATGCTGTATTAACAATTTTTTTTATTACATTTTATAAATTTTTTTAAGCAACACAGAATATGAATTTCAACCGAATGCATATAGCTTCTTCTTAGATTTTCCAACTTATTTTTTGACGCATATTTGCGTATTGTATTGAACAAAATTTGCCTGTACTCTTTTTTATGTTTAATGATAGGGAGCATTTGATACCAGTAATATTTAGGCATTACTAAGAATTGTGTGGCCATTATACTTATACTAACTTATGCGGAATGAAATTTGTACAACCCTTGTGGCATTGAATAAAAAGTGCAACCCTGTGCTCATGTTATCAACATTCAGTACTGCTTTTGGAATGCTATCAGATACGGTGACCATTTTTTGGAGCAGTTCTAGCGTGGTTAATTATTTCGTTTACGGTGGAATAAGACCATGTACAGGTTACATACATATCAAAATATCAAAACAGGGAAACTACTGCCAGGAATTCTGGTTCTAGAGGCATCTGATCAACAAAATTTAGAATCCGGAAAACGCAAACATCAACTTTTTCGACTGCAATAGAAAATGTAGTTGCAAACTGCTCAAAGGCGGGTCTAATTGGTCCATTTTTTCCATTTTATAAATAAACTGGCAAATGACAACTAATTTAAATAACCTGAAAATCCCACATTATATAAATAAACTGACAAATAACGAAAAATGCTACACATAGCAACAATTTATTACATACTGTGTTACACAAATATAGTTGTCTGACCAAATTTATTCCGCATACGTGAAACGCCCAAACCATATAAATTCTTATGCTAGGAATACTTTCCTTATAGATTTTCTATAGTCTGTATTCTTTTTGGTTCACCTAAGGAAGGCCTTCGTGCGATATATTTTAACTATGCGTGAATCTTCAGTGGCATTGAATTTCACTAGTTGCCTTAACTGTTTTCAAATAACTAATGTAATTTATTTTTACAGGAACCGGAAATGGCGTTGTGATATCTGTTCCTCTGAGTGACCCCAGTGGTTCTATTTCAAGTAAAATATTGCCTCGTTGCTGCATGGCAAATGCTCAGTTATCGTTCCATGGCCACAGAGACGCTGTTAAATTTTTCGTAGCTGTTCCGATGAATCCTGAAAGCCAAACTCAGTACCCCTGTAAAAGGGATATGCTAGTTTTGTCAGGTGGAGAAGGTTATATAGATTTCCGGCTTGGTAAGATTTTTAAACACTGCATATATGTTTTAAGTATTTATCTACAGATTAGATTGATGAAAAAATAAATAGCAAGCAACCCTCTAATTCACAAATAGGACATATACGGGTTTAATTTTTCCGGAAAATCGTTTTGTATGTATGGAAAATTAACAAAAAAATTTACTCAGTCTACGAGTATACGAATAGACTAATCATAAATCAACGAAATATCCTGCAGTTTTTTCGAGTTTTCGATGGTAAAGATATAAAATTTAGGGGAATTGACACAGAAAGTGAGCATTCTTTTAAGTTAATTTAATTCACCGATACACTTAATTATCACAATGGTTTAGTTAATTTCAGAGTATCTCCCGCTAACTACCATGTTAATTCGACAACAATAGTTTTATTATCCGACGATAATAGTTCGATTAACCGACATTATAGAACATTTCGCGCATCGTAGGTTGGTAACATTAATGTGTGTTGAGGAATCCGAGTGAAGCTAAAATGAGGTTGAACATCATATATGATGCTCGGCATAAATGAAGCTGCCTGAGCGAAGTCAGAATCAGCCAAATTTGTTGAAAGACAGCCGAGAAATTAGGGTGGGAGGACTACTTTATGTATCAGTGATACAGCCGAATGTGTGAATTGCTTGCAGCTCAGTTCGACAAAATATGTTTTTGGCTAGCTCAATTCATCACTTAATGGGACATGCACTTTTAATTTGTTTATTACCACGCTGTAATAAATAAGTATTACAGCGTGGTAGAATAAACAAATTTCACTTTACGTTTTATTCCTACTGATTCTTTTTGTTCTTTTTATTATTGTTAGATTGATGGCAGAATTGATCATTTTCACGTACGTCTATAAATTCAATGTTCTTTGAAATTGCTATAAAATAATTACTGGGGTAAAATGGTCATATTACCTATCTACCTATCTACCTACCGATCGGCATTTTATACATAAAACAGAGTAGCAAACATTAGACCGCGGATAAATTGAGACAGAATCATCTGATTTTATCCATTTTTTTGTGCTCATCTACGATCAAGGAAACTTTTTACGGTTAAAGATTTTGGAAATTCATTCGACTGCTCTAGATCGAATTGTTCATGCCACAAACTAAACAATTAAATGTTTTTGAATCACTAAGAAAGCACTCATTTAATAACTGTAGAAATTAATAAAAGAAACCAAAAGGAAATTCGAAGATGATAGCATAACGGAATTAACCGATGGCAGTCTATTCTACTGGCTGTCTCATGTATGAGTTACCCGACATCAAAATTTATGAGCATGGTAGTGTTCAAACTGAAAATTTATGAAGATTTTACGTTTGCCCGATTGCTAGAAAAATAAACTAAAATAAAATAACACTATAATTCCCACTAAAAACCAGCGCCAAACCAATAATTTTTGCGCACCAGCTGATCTAACTCGCCTCACGAATGAAATAATAATTTTTGAGGATTTGACGAATGAATGATTTTTCGCATATTGAAAAATCTGCTTTACTACTACGAAGGAGGTTGCCATCTGTACAAAAAAATAAAAAAATAAATAAAAATAGAACTAAGAGTTTGGCCATCGGTAAATTATGATAATGGCGTAGTGGTTAACATCTATACCTCTCGCGCCAAAGTCACGAGTTCAAATCTCACCCCCGGACAAGTTACGAAAAACATCCATTTTTTGAGATCACCGCTGAAAATCTCGATTATACAGAAAAAAAAAATAAAAATAAATAAATTATGATACCTGACCTCACTTGGATTCGTATATTGAGTTGACCACAATCTACAAACAACAGTGTTGCAAAGAGTGAAGTCAATTCTTACTATTGAACTGTCAGTCCGTCGAGAAAAATTAATAGAACCTATTGGAAAAGGTTGATCTGATTTTAATATCTATGTGTCCACCACTTGATTTTTTGCAATGCGAGCAATAAATGACATAGTTATGTTATACACATAACTTCTATGTGTGGCTACACATACTTTTCATTTATCACATAAACTTCATTTTTGTTTCTCAAAGGGTTCTGTTTACGTGTGAAAAAATCAGTATTATGTGAAATTTTCCATGGATTTTTGCCAATAAATATGTGTGGATTATTCCCGTGAACTGAAGGCTGAAACAAAACCTGGTTGCCAAAACCCGTGCTAGAAAGTTGTACAAGCAAATACTGACCAAGTACAACAAATGTGTTTTGATGGAAATTACGTAAAAAGGGCTTTTGTCAAATCCCGGATCAACCATTTTAGCTTGCTAAGTGTAAAAGGTATGCATCGGGTAAGTTCGAATATGTCTCTACAGATAAATGTGCCCTCAAGTTGATGATTCGGCAAGGTATCTGCAATTGTAGAAGATAAACAAAGGTTTTTATCACTGGAGCGACTACGAATGGATTATTTTATGAAGAGAAGTGTCTTCAGAGAAGAATTTCCATTCATTAAATTTCACAAAGGTCGCGTGAGGTTCTGGTCCGACTTAGACAACTGCCAGTACAGCCATGAAGTCATAGAGTGGTACAATCAGAATAATGTCAATTTTATTGAGAAAAGTATCAATCCACTAATTTGTCCAGATAATAGTCCCATCGAAAAATAATAGGCAATTATCAAGCGTAAATTATAGAAATGTGGAAAAACTATCAAAACACCGTCTGATTTGATGAAATGCCGGAAAACGATGGCAGACAGTAGTACTGCACAAGAAATAATGGGTGGAATTCAGCAAAAATTTCAAAAAAACCATTCGAGAAGTCAGCTAATTTTTCTTATATTTTTCCATTAAACCTTGTTAAACATAAGCTACAAACTGATATCCTACACATTTTTGTACCTTATTTTCCTAGGAAAAATTACCCATTATGTGCGGAACAATTCTAAACGAAACAGACTTAAGTGTTAATCTGCTAACATCGTGTTTAAAAAAACGTTCCATCGCAGATAAAGTCGCACATCTCGATTACTTATGAAGATACTTAATTGAAAATTTGTACACACGTTTTACTCACGCAAGCAAGTTTTTTCCACTGATGCAAACAAATTTTGGACTCAAGGGTCAGTTTTAAAAAGGGCGTAAGAATTTTGAATAGCACTTCAATTAATAATTTGTAGCTCGAAAACCATTGGTTGTAAAAAAAACTGTCCGTGAATAAGTTGTGGCCCTATGTTAAAAGGTTGTGAAAAAAATATACACCGAAAAAAAATTTTTTTTTCGGAAATATAAATCAAAAAATAACATTACAATTCTAATGTCTCAAAAAACTACTTCTTGATTTTTTATTTTTTTATTTTAAAAATTTTAAATTATCACGCAAATTTTAACGAAGATTCTAGGATGGAGAAATGTCAGGGAAAAAAGTTTCTAGAACATTAACTTTTGGTGTATTCCTCAAAATTTTAATACTTGCGAGAATAAACGTATTTCGATGATACAATCTAATTTTTGAAGTATTTTGAAATTTTTAAGTTCGAGGTAATAATTATCGGCAAAGGGTAAATGCACCCTTCTTTTTGGGGAAATGCTCCTTAAACTTTGGAAAAATGCTCCTTAGATGCGTTTGCCCGGTATAATGCAATCGGAGGTATTAACCTTCTGGTTAGTGCTTGCCGGGTGTTTTGACGGGTCTTCAGTTTCTTCAAGATTGTATAGTTTTGACGGGTTTTAAGTTTATGAATTTAAGAGTCATCAAAACGAAATTAAGACCCGTCAAAACGAAATTAAGACCCGTAGAAATGAAATTAAGACTCGTCAAAATGAAATTTAAACCCGTCAAAACTAGTTCAAAGATTGCGGAGCGAAGCTCCGCTATACAATCTTGAAGAAACTTAAGACCCGTCAAAACAACCGCAAGCACTAACCAGAAGGTAAATACCTCCGATTGCATTATACCGAGCAAACGCATCTAAGGAGCATTTTTCCAAAGTTTAAGGAGCATTTCCCCACAAAGAAGGGTGCATTTACCCTGCTGCCATAATTATCGTTAGAGCATTCGGTCTCGAGATATTTCTGATTTAAATTTATCATATTCGAATAATATTCGAAAATACGACCTTTTCATAAACTATTCGCGTTTCTCCAGTAACCATAAAACGTTTTGAGAAATGTTTGTTAAGTTTCCTACAACTCTTGCTTTGACAGCAAGACGATTGGATGAACGGTTCAAAAGATATGGGGTAAAATGGTTCAAACAGTATTTTTAAAATTTTCGTTTAACATATGCCTATTTTGCTTCTTATTGTATACTTTATACATTGTGTGTAAAAACTTGAAGCTCTAACGTCAGTTTTGGAAAAAACTTCAGGGTTGAGAGATCTGAAGTGAAAAAAGTGTCTCTAAGATCAACTTTTAAAACATTTTTAAAATCTCAACTATTTACCAAAATAAACGTGTTTCGATGTTGCAGTTTATTTTCAGCAGAAAATACGGCCTTTTCATAAATTTTCGCGGTTCTCCAGCATCACAAATATACTTTTTTCAAAATATGCGTTTAGTTTCCCACAACTCACTTTCAGCCAGCAAGACGATTCTATAAACAGCATAAGAAATAGGGGAAAATGATTGAAAAAACTATTCTTATATTTTAGTTTACTTGTATTTCCAATTTATTATGCGCATACTGAAGTACATATATTGTTTCTAAATTTAGATTAGTTTAGAGAAGTTCCCTTTCATTTTACATGTTTATATATACTATGAAGGCTTGATGCTACATCATTTGAATTTGCCTATTTTGCCTCTATCGGATGATCTGAACGCGGAACAAAATAGTGATATTTTTGTGTACCAGTAATCATTTTAGTTTGCTGAAAGATATTGCTCCATTCTGTAACTCGCTGTTCATAGTCTTCATAAGATACATAACAAAATGACATTTTCGCTAAGCAATCATTATTTTTCTGATTGGCCCAATCATATAATTCTTTTGCATTTGTTATTGGGTGTTCATGTCCATTAGCTATACTTCCGTTTCTTGCCATTCGTTTTAATGTGCCACCAATTGCATCGCATGGCCCCTTGCCATGGGATGTAGCGAAAAAATGCCATTCAGCATCTAAATATGCTATATTTTGATTTGAATTTACAAAGACTTGCAAATTTTTTCCTATTTTTATATTGGGATGCAGCTCGTTTTTTTCAACCGCGTTAGTTTTTTTTTTTCAAAAAGCTCATCAGTTTGAAATAAATACCTGAACCGCTATTGTGTCATGTTCAAGTACTTCCGATGTAACGATAAAGCTAAGATTTTTAAGCGCTTCTGATTCGACATAGTAAATAACAAAGGGATGAATTGTGGCTTGTTTATTATTCCAATAACTACTTTGAACGGCATCTTGAAGAACAAATGTATAATTTTCGGAAAAAACACACACACTATGACAACTTCGCCATTGCTTAAATTATTTTTTCTCAAAAACGAGGATTGTTCGGTTTTGATATATTCATGGGTGAACAATTTCTCTAACTTTTCGGTAAAATATGATACAAATTCATCAACTGGTTGTAAGAGGGTCTCTAGAAACACACCGGTCTGTTGAAATCTACTGTTCGAAAGATATTTCAAATGCATACATTCCTCCAGTTCCTTGAAAAAGTTATTTTCAAAAGCTAACCAGCTTGGACAATTTTCACATTCACGGAGATAACAATATTTCGATCTTGACGATGTGTTGCATAATAGTTGTTCGAAGTAAACTTTCGTATCATTTTGGAGAGCATATTTTTTTAGACTATGTAGCATCAATTCAATATTCTCGTGAATGGTACAGACCCAAATATTATGAGAACCTGAGCTGCCAAGTAATTAACATTGCTTTGGCTTTAAAGCTGCAAACGAACTGAAGCCAGTATTGGTCTCACTAATCTCTTTGAAGACATTATAAGCATTACGAAGTGAACACATCAAAAGTCTTTTTTGCTAATGCTGTCGCTTACCATCTTTTCTTACCGAAACGTAGTCCCTTAGTCCCAATATCTCATTTTTTCTTCCGGCGTCAAACAGCTTCCTACCCTTTCGTTGGGGGTAGCCAATACTTCTTTGACTTCCGCTATACGACGAGCCTGCTTCACAATGTATTCGTGTGTGTTAAACTGTTCCATTACTGTTTGATTATTCCAAGATTTTAGTAAAACTGATAGTATCCTTATTTGGTCTTCTCTTGAACATTCTGGCGCAGCAAATTTTTCTTTCCACAGAAATATTATCACGTCAAAGTCAGCCGCCTTTCGTTTCAACAAATCCAGGTCATCTTCCTTTTCAAATCCGAAAATGTTTTTTTTAAACTGTCAGTAATATTCAAATATTTTCTCCGAGGATAGTGAACCTGCTTCAGTTTTGATGATGATACCGGTGAAACGTTGATTCCAGCTAAACCTTTGTTAGACAACTCGATATTATGCGCTTTGGAAAATTCCTCTGGAAGCTTTCTTGAGAGGATGATGTGATGGATGTAGTCGAAGGTATTTCCTCCAAAGCGTACCTTGATGTAGATGGTTGAAGCTCCGGAACGGGGTTATGTGGTTGCTCATCGATATCATACTCAGTTTCTTGGTGTTTCACATTATTTAAATGTAATCGACACGTATCACACGTATCAGGCAGGCGGTAAGTTGGTCCAACATTTGAACAAAACAGATTATAAACTGTAGAGGACCCATAGCGCTGATTTTCTTCTGGTTTTTATGTTGTGTATATGTAACAGTTACCTATGTACCCTGCATGTTCGCGTGTAAGAACAAGACGAACAGTAGCGCTATGCATCCTATATAGTTTATAATCTGTTTTATTTGAACCGTTAATTCAATCATCTTGCGGTCAAAGAGAGAGTAGCGTAAAATTTATTATCCATTTCGAAAAACCAACCTTAGTTGTTGGAGAATCTATATAAACTTATGAAAAGGTCGTAGTTTTGAAAATTATTCGAGTATGACAAAATTGAATCGCAAATATCTCGAGAACGGATGCTCTTACGGAGGTCACGATGCAGGGCTTAAAAATTTAAAAAAAAATCAAAAATCAGATTATATAATCAGAATACGTTTATTCCTGCAAATATTAAAATTTTGGAAATTTGCGTGATAACTTCAAATTATCACATTCAAGAATTAAAAATAATTAAAAAACGTTTTTTGAGATACTTAAATTTTCATCTTAATTGTCGATTTTTTCCGAATTTTTTTTCTCAGTGTATATTTTTTTCACAAATTTCACACATAAGGCCACAATTTGTTCTTAGACAGTTATTTTGTACAACCAATGGTTTTCGAGCTACAAATTATTAATTGAAGTGCTATTCAAAATGCTAAGGCCCTTTTTAAAACTGACTCTTGAGTCACAAAAATCTATGTGAGCGCGGAAAATGCTCAGTCTCTTAATACAATTGTAACATTTTTACGTTATATCATCACATATCTTGAAGCTGGTAGTTCAGTCCAGTATGAATATAGCAATTGTAACATGTCGTGGAAGTCTTTTTACGAAAATGTTTTCTATCGTTCTAACAATATTATATTATAAACATTATAAGAAGTAAAAGTTATAAAAATTATAAAGACTTTGGATATGAAGGACACAGGGCCTTATATTCCTCTATATTCATAGAGGTCCAACACCAGAAAAATAAAAATGATTCGTTACATCCCCGTACAAAAAGAATCGATTTAATTTTCGTAAAAAAATGCTCTGCACGCTACTTCAAATTTTCATACCTAAATTTAGGTTGGATCCACCCAAATGAGTCAAAAATTAGCCTATCAAAATTGGGAAAACTATGTTGTGGGTGCCACATTAAAAAATGGCTTATGTCGATCAAATAGAGATGAATGTTTTTCGTTTGTTTGCTTGTAATTCCAAACATAGAACTCACAATTTTTAGTAGGCTCAGTTTTGACCATTTCGTTGATCGTATCCAAATTTGTGCAGCTTAGCATGTAATATAAGAACCATTCCATGTGATATCAGAAATAAAACTTGATATTAAAAAACAATAGAGCTTGAAATTGAAATAGCTACCCCGACCAATTAACCGATGGTAGTCGTCTCTGCTATCATCAGAGAAGTATGGATTTTAGTTTTAATCCAATAGTCTAGAGGTGCTCTTGGCTTCCAATAGAGTGAGCGTTAACATATTCTTACCTTTTCCTTTTTTGACCTGCATTCGTTTGGGCCCGGTGTCGGTATTGCCTTAGTTTGGAATCACCACTTTTTACGCATTGAGGATGTATGTTAGCCCCAAGCATCATCTATTGGTTCTCGGCGTAATAACAGCTGATCTGACAATAACGGAGTAGCAACCTTGGGCAGTCAATCATGCTCATGCTCATACTCTAGAAGATAGGTACACAACTAGGGTAGAGCGCAACTTCACCGCAATCGCGGTTTACCTACACAACAAAGCTATGTTTAACGCATTTGCATGTCAGCATGTCTACGCTAAATGTGCTTCAACAAATGAACCGTTCTGCACGAACACATTTTTAACTATGCATCTATAGGAAACGCCCACTACATTTGTCAATAAATTGACAAAAAATTTTCAATAGAGATAGTTATACCAATAGGTATACAATGAATGACAGTAAAAAGACTATGCATTAAGTGTACGCCTTCAATATTCCTCTTGCAGTTCAAAACTGGAATAATCAACTGGAGTCAATCGACTTTACTCCCGTCCCTTGAGGGACGCATGGCTCGAAGGGTTTAAGTCCTTCTTCAACACAATGGAATATAATAGAATCCCGTTCTGTACGTTAAATCTTACCCCACAAGTAGTGCGCTCTACTTGCAACGTAAACAACGTAACTTCCAAGCTACAGAACGGAAGTAAACTCGATTGCCGCCAGTTGAATTTTTAAGTTTTGAAATGCAATCTGAATATTATTGGAAATATCCCCTCTTTTTAATCCATATATGTGTGTGATAGGATTTATCACGTTCAACGTATGTTATTTTGAAATAGAATGTCATCTATAGTATAAATATTCTAGAATGTTCTTAATACCATTAGAATAAGAGAGTATTTTTTCATCCATGTTTATTTGAAAAGATCAATCGCGTTAGTTTAACGATGCTGATAAGATGGACCACTATTTTAGGAGCGGACAGTTTTCCGTCAATTTTACGTTAATATTCTGCCGTATTCAATTCAAAATTATTTTTTTGTGCATAATTAGCTCATGTGCGGATCTGTACGGGTTAAAATACCATGACGATTGATTCGAACATGACTGAGTAATAGCGAAAAATTTACCGAAATTGCTCCATCCTATGCCACAGTATATTTTTTGTACAACAAGAATACCCTAATACTACGTTCAGTAGGAGTAGAAGGTAGAAAATATTTCATCGGCGATTTTTCGATAATAACCGTTTTTAGTTTTTTACCATTCTCACGGAGGCGCCTGGTACTATTATAATAGAAGCTTTTCATTTTGTTTAAACATTCCATAAAATCATTTATAACAATCTGAATCATAATGTTTATAAAGTAGATAAATAAAATAAACAAAGAACTGTCAAAAATTTGGCGGGATTACTTAAAACTAAGTTTGAAATATTTCAAAATCGTTTATTTTTCAGAATATCGGCAGATACATTATCATTCAATATGAAGACTATTGTAAGCAACAATGCAACTCAAAAGTTGGTTTATATAACTTGGATTGGAGATATGTACTTTGTAGTTTTCTTATTTTTTTTTTTGAAAAATCTTAACGTAACGTCCTAAGCCTTTTTGTTTGTTTTTACAAAACTCTTCCACTTGTTGAAGAATTATGTGAAACTTGAGAGTAGAAAGAAGCTGAGTAATTTTCCACGCTTTACAGAACTCACTGATGGAAGTACTGAAATCCTCTCGCAATGTGCTCCGAAACAAACATCAACAATGTTCTGCAACGTTTCGAGAACATTGATATACTTCTACATGGTTAAATCATCGGCTTCCAGCATACTTCGCTTCACCAGAAGACTGCGACAGTGTCGTCCTGTAAATCCAAATGCTTAGCGAGTTGTGCTAGACGCAGTGGCCCTAAGATTATTCAGGATTATAGTCTGAAACCTTGTTCTACATCGAATTAATCATGCCTAACAGGAGATGCAGCGATGGAGGTGGGCAAATATCCAGGATGACAGCATCTTCGCCCCCATGGAGAAGAGGTTTATGGACGCAGTTTAAGAATTTGTTTGCGTCAGCCTTGATCGCGCCAGATGCAGTCCACGATGCGCTCTTTTTTTAATGTCTCCGATTGTTCGCAATGCCCCATACTTGTCGCACAAATCTTTATTTTTCACTGTACAAAAAGCACAAGGGAACGACGAACTATTGCTCATTACGCCCGCTATGAGATTGATGACCTTGAGATCGCCTATAAGAATATTAGTAAATAAAAACTTAATAAATTAGCTTTGGCAAATGTTGTACTTGCACAGCTCGAAAAAGTAGTGCGAATTTCTGTGCAATATCATGCACACAAATGGAGCGTCACAAAGCTTACAAACTTACATTATTAAACGTGTAAAAATCAGGGACATCCGATTCATTGCGGATGATATTGTATACAAAAGCTCGTCTTTATTGCACTTGTTTCATGCAAGTTGCTGCTTCGTGAGGAAAGAAATACAATTGGATTTTCAATAGAGCTGTCACCTCCAATCTCCAGTATTTTGACCAATCGCCAAATAACGCTTGAAGTGATGAAAGGCTAAAGGCGTACAAGAGCAACCATTCTTATGTCGCGCCTATAAAGTTCACGAGTGGCGTTCCTAAGCAGTGCATTATAAAATCCATAAGTTTCTTTGCCTGAGTGTAGTGCGGGTTATACGACGGACTAAAATAAAAAGCCCCTATTGTTGTGCAAATGACTAGTAGAGGAGAATTTCATGATTTATTATTATTATTTTTTGTACAATTACATGAACTTTGCGGCACGCATGATATTACTTTATGCATATTTAGTTACTTACTAATGCTCAATTAACTAAAAGCATGTTCTTGAAAGACGCTTAAACAGAACAGTTGAGTTTCAGATTATGTTTCATTTTTATTTTAGAAGAAAGCGTGGATGATGCATGCGACATTGCTTCTCATATATTAGTTTGGCGAGTAAACGCTTCCATTGATGATTTATCTGAAAATCAAAGTTGACGCGGAGGTATGTGTTATCTTGTTGTTTATTTTAGTAACTTAAATATTTTTTCCATACTGCATATCATATGTACATAAGTCATTACTGCCTTATTGAAGTTGAATAAGTTTATTGGGTTTTTTGTTGGTTTTGGGGTTTGTTATTCATAGTGTGTTTTATTATATTTTTTTTCAATTTTAATCTGTTTGAAATGATTAATAAAATGAGGATTTTTTGATTATGGTTCAACTAAAATTGGTAGAGTTTATTTATATTTTTGAAACTAATGTATATTAACAATATAAGCGACAATAAAACAAAATAAATGATGACAGATTCTTTTAAAACATTAATTTCAAATCTAGTTCAAATCATAAAACAACCTTTTTTTTCGAAAAGTTATGCTCAATGACGCAATTAAGTATTTTTGTTGATAAGAATTTTCAATTTTCTCTATAATAGAGGAAAAATTAACGATCAATTATTAAGAAAAAAACATTAATCATAATTTATCGTTTCTCCTATTTTCTAAAGCGAAGGAACCCTCAAACGTAAAGCTTTTTCAACTCAACTGCAGTATTTTATTTTATGACGATTTGTTTTTGAGCTGATTTCTGGGCTGCAAAATGGTGAGTAGACAACTGGGATGGAGCGTACGTCCCCGCAACATAGCACTGGTCCTCACAAGTTCCTACCTCATGCTTCCACGGGTCAAGAGATGACAAAGACCGCCAGCTAAGGGTTGCGTACTTAGCTGGTAGTGCAGCCTGGGCACTGTTGTCCTTCTGACTTCAGCTAGATTGAGGAGGTGCGTTCCGAGCGTCTGTCCACCAAGGAGGTGCAGCTCAAACAGCTCCTGGCATCCAGCGGTTGAGTAATAAACGCTGTATCGCGTCAGCTATACCTTAGGAAGCAGTTCCACCAACGCGATGTAGGAAGGTGGCATGCTGAAATCTTACCCTACCACAAAAAATGGAAGTATTCTTTATACGGTGTATAATTTCAGATCATCTATGGAATTCCCAAGTGTTGTTTAATAATTTTAATTTTTTTGTTTCCTTCGTGGCAATGATAATGCAAGTACGTCTACAATTGCAGCTGGACATCAGTCTACAGACATGCAGACAGTACAAATATAATTGTTACTATCATTTTATATTATAACATCCCTTCACAATATTTTTAAAGCTATTTTCAGGTTCGCATTTATGCATCGTCGTAAGTTTTAGCCGACCTAACCCACGATATGTATTTGAAAAGATAGGATGGTTTTTGACGTTTTTGTTTAGAAAGGATCATACGACAAATTCTACTAAATAAAATTTCAAGAAAAGTTTAATAATTCAAAAACTAAAATTGTTTATGATCTCTCATTTTCTATTGCACAGATATAAAGAATTATTTATGGGCCCAGTAGAAAGCAAGAGTTATCGGAGAATTCAAATTTAATTTTTCTTTTTCTCTTTTGTGGATTTATTAAGCTTCCGATTTTGGGCAGTAATCATAATCATATGAAAGTTATTTCGGCTAATTGTTTGCTTAAATTTTCTTTGCTATTCTGCTTGGCTGCCCGGTGATCAACTTTCTTTCATTATACCACTTTGGAAATTTTCGCCATTTCAGAGTTTCAATCATCTAACATCACAGCAGAAAAGACAAATAGGTGCATTTAATTTTTATGTGTATACTATTACAACATCGTATTGTTTTCATCATATCATCATTATATATATTAGTATATCATATTGAAAATATTTACTAAAAGATTAATAATAATAATTAAATTTCATTTGCTTCAAGTTTACAAGGAAATTGATTCCAGATAGTATGTATAGATATTTTATTTCATTGTATGTAAAGGTGTTTTTCTATGAATTTAAATCATTGAATATTATTAAAATTAATAAATGCTCTTCAATTCTGCTGATTATGTATATCTATATGTCATGAATAAATACATATTTTTTTGATTCATGTATAATTAAATGGTTTATATTTTATTTAGTTGCAATAAGACCTTCACATTCCAGAGTTATATTCATCTGCCACTGATTGAGCTGTAAAGATGCACCAAGCTGCATATGATTATCATATGCCTATTATTACAATTTTAACTATTTCATCATATTATTTTATTTATAACCATATTTAAATTACAGGATGACGAATTCCAACCATGGCATATTTTAATTAAATATTATAGTATATTTCATTGCTCTATTACATACTACATTTATTGCATATTATGACATATTATGTACATTATATATAATAAATACTGGGTTGGGAAGGAGCATCAGGGTATCATTCAAGCTGAAATTGGACGATGGTTTGATTGACTGCCTGAGTCTAGGAGGGAACGAGCATTATCATTTTCTTTATCCTACCGATTCGATTGCGATCCTGCGAATTCTACTCCAACAGTTTCAGTGAGAGTGACGCGCCCTTCTTAACAAGCCATCCTGTAGAAAGCTTAATAAGTATTGCGAATTGGGTTATTCGAATTGTTGGATCGTATCGTTGGAAGGAGATTCTTAATTTCCCGTGGATTTCGCGTGAGTGTCTCTGCTTACGGGTCCACCCCTCCGTTTTTGGCCCTTCATACAGCGATATTGTGAATTCAGATCGGTGGCTCAATTTGATCTTGCTATTAAGTGGAGCTGCATCCAAGCCAAGGGCATGAAGGGATGGTGGCTACCATACATACATACATACATAAGAAATTCGCGGAAAAAGCCATTGTTTACGTTTGTCAGTTGGGCCCTAATGATTTTTTTTGTTGAATTAGCGTATTGCTTGCTCTCGACTTCTAATTTGTATTGCTTTTCCACAGTAATTATTGGTGTGGTAAGCACAATGATACTTTATGCCCAGGGAAGTCGAGAAAATTTCCAACGCGAACGATTCCCTCGACTGGACCTGGTTTCAAAGCCCATCGCCTTCTGATAAGTAATGCCGTGCCTTTACCGACTAGGATATCTAAGACCACATTAATCCAACATCAACAGTGCAAATTCATACGAGACATTCTGCCAACTACTACTAGCTGTGTTTGATTTATTCACGAACGATAAGAAAAAAAAACAATGCGTGAACTAGAAAAAGTACCTTTTTCTCCTTTTTTTTAACTTCCAATCTCTTTTTTTTAAATCCAATTACTTACACATCATAGACATCAAAATAATTAGAATGTTTAGCAACTGAAATTATCTCACAAAATCCAACAATTATCGAGGGGTTAATTATCCTATAGTGCTCATAGTTTTAACTTTTTCTCACAGATTTCAACTCTTTTTGGGGGAGATGGCCCAGTAGCGACAAATTATTTAGGCAATGACTTAAGCATTTATTGACGCCTTCTCTTTCGTTATTAGTTTATTATGTAAATAAAACAAAATAAATGGCTCCATGTTTGCCAGTCATTTGAAATCCTATCAACAGCACTACCTCCCATGCATTACTTATGCTCCATGCCATATTGAGCCTTTGGTCCAAATAAGAGCCATATTGGCCAACATTTCCAAAGCGGGTTGTAGATTGTATGGGTAAAATCATCAAAATGTATGGACAAATACCATGGATAAAGCTTATTACCGCTAAGTGGACCATGCACTGAAAAGCATAAGATCCTTACAAAAAATTCTATGCTCAACAACTTATCTAACTTTGCAAAAAAATCTTATTTGCCATCATTAATCTGACATCAATAAACTGATAATGAGTTTTTTGTTAAGTTTTTTTCACAAAAGTTAAAAATAAAAAAATAAAAATATCTTATTCTCAATGCTCAGCAGTGTCAAATTCTCATGCGTGTTGTTAGTCATTGATTTGCTTAGTCTATTTTTAATTAATTTCATTTTTGATAATTACCTCTCTTCACTTGCATTAGAGACCACAATGCATAGGTAAAGCCGAAATTCGTTTTCTGCATTAGAAAAGGTGGATCGTAGTTTTTCAAAATACAATCATATAGAAAAGAATCTACTGATTTGTTATGCAAGTTCAGATTTGGTCTCGCAAATCATACCAGCTGCATGAATTCGCTAAGTAATTCTGGACCAGAGGCTGGCAAATGTAATTTTCAATGAAAAATCTCATACGATTTTTTTCAACTTCGTCCGATGGAAGTGATGATAGAGATGTTCTTCTAAGTTCCGTAGATTTTTACGTCTTGATAGAACGTAGAGTGTTTTGGTCAAGATGGTTAGAGAATAAGAAGAAAGCTCATGACAATTCGTTTCTTCCCGTGATTCTGAGATGGCCTGTTTTTTCATTACTGCATGATGGTCGAGAGATTTACCAGCTCTGTCTGTTTGACTAAGTAGACTTCAATCAACTTTTTGGCTTAGATCTCTTATGCTTGCCCGGAACTCTATAAGAAAAATGGAAAAAAATGAGGCTTTCAGTTTTAAAAAGTCAAATAAAGAAAGGTAGAGACTAGTTGATCAGTTTCAAGAACGAAATTCAATAACTTTTTTTTCTGTGATATTTTGCCACAATACATAACATTTGAGTATTGTGGCGGATATTCATTCCAGTATAAAATTTACGGCTCAAAATATTTTACCTATTTACAGATATGGAGCTTGTTAGTCACATAATAAAATAACGTTTAACGAAGCAGGGATGGTAATTCGAGATGCATGATTACCGAACAATTGGATAAAATTTAGTATCTCCGTGGTTTAAATTCCATAAGCAGATTCGTATTTTTTCCAAATTTGCCTTTGCAAGCGCTTGCTTTCACTATACATACCGAAAAACAATCCAAGCATGTAATGTCAGAGTTTGCGTATCTTAGGGGTGTCCGGAACCAAATTTTGTATCATCACATGAACGTTATAGGTTTAAAAAAAATCCAAACAAATCTTTTTTCTCAACATTTATTTTCCTCAATTATGTTCCTTTACACTTTTGCAATAATAGATTTAAATTTCACCTTCAAGGCCAAACTTTCGGACCTTTGACTTGACTCCTACCATCAAGGTTTGGACAAGGTTCTCTCCTCTGGTTTTGTAAGCTTTTGTCCACTTCTGCTTGAAGTTTTGAACCGATTTTGACTCTCCTCCCATTTTCCGACAATCAGCCTTCATTATTGCCAAAAATTTCTCGATCGGGCGGAGCTCGGGATAGTTTGGAGGATTAACGAGATACCACAAATGACATTATTTTCCTCGTATCTTTTCTTCGTCACTGTTGTGTAGTGGCAAGAATGCGAATCGGGCTAAAACAGGGTATTTTGAGAATGTTGCTTCTGAAGTGGTAATAGGCATTTTTGAAGACACTCTATGATGTACAATTTAACTGTTAATATTCCAGGTTGAGATGAAAGGTTGGCTGGTTTTACCACACGTACAGATTGACTTGGCAAATGAAATATTGTTTCGAAAAATTCCTCTGTTCTTTGAACTTCGACTCTAGCCTTCTTCTGTCTTTCGTAGTGTAGGATTAGTAGTAGTATTACCAGGAATTTGTGCAAAGCCTTCACGTATGTTTCATCGTCCGGTACGATGCAACCTGTATGTTTGGTTAACAACAAATCATATAGCTTTCTGGCCCAACTTTTCCCTTTTTCAAGCCCTTCATCATCTCGGCGAGGTTTGTTCTGGGCTATGAATGACCTCAGTCCACATCTCACTTTAATGTCATGCACAGTTGACTTAGCCACATCCACTTTTTTGGCAGCATCTCTGACTGACATGTTGGGCTACTTCTTGTATACACTTGTATACTTGTATACTCTTGTACAGCAACTGTTCGCTAACTGGATGCTGTTTAACTGGGCGTTCGCTAACGCCCAGTTAAAAAGCAATTCAACTTTAAAAATCAGCATTTGAAATTTTGTGATATTTTGTTGTCAAAATCAGCAAGGGGCATGTAAAAGGCATATAAGGAGGAGTGGAAGATTGTTAAATTGCACGACATTGAGTCGTATACCCATACAAACTGAGTCAAATATTTTGCACAATGGGGTGCACAATAAGCAACATCGCCATAACATATAAAGCATAAAAACATTATTGAATTTACGTATTGTGCAATGAAATATCCCAACCGAAATCTGATCGAAAGCCCCCTCGAAGTTTATTTACATTTGAAATGTCAGCCCAGTTACCGAGCAGCATTCGCTAACTGAGCTGAGCACTTAGCCCAGTCAGCGAACGGTTGCTGTACTTTCACCACCTGTTCCTCATCTTGTTTATTGCGCGTTCTTCTTTTCGACTGCTTGGTGTTGGCTTCCTCTGAACCGTGTTGTTTTGTAGAAACTTGCTGATGACATTCGAAACCTTTTGTTGCGTCTCCTCGACTGAATTCGCGATTGTTTTCTGTGAACGATTAGGATTATCTAACCACTTGTCCCACATAAAATTTTGCAGTTCCTGTTGTCGAGACGCCATTTTCAAAACTTCAATTTAAAATTTAACAATATGCACGTCAAGGCGAAGGTGAAAGGCTCCACTGACATATAAACCATACACTGAAAGAAATTCTTACGTTGAGTCAGACCACTGACGCGGCAAAGTTACAAAAAATATTTCCGGACACGCTTTATGAACTATAAATATTTCAAAACAAGTGCAAAATATGTTGAAAAAATCACCAAAATAAAAAATATATTACCTGAATACCGACATTGTTTATAGTGTTTCTTGAACAATTTCTATTCAAAGAGCATCTGTTCGTTATTTTAATTCCTAATTCATTTAATAAATTTTACTTATTCTGCTCCGTACTATTGATTTCACGTAGCAAAAAAAAAAAAACTTAAGACATTCATCCTGCGCGAACCAACCCAAGTAATCACCAGCATTAATATTATTGCAGTTATTCAACCCAAAATCAACATCATTAATGCGAAATCGTTTCAATTCAACAGTTGTCAAGTAATGAAGCGTTAGATGCCATAATGCAATAATGTAGTATAGCCTTGTGGTTACTTGGGAAGGCACTTCCACACAGTTATCGACTATCGACAAAATGAATTTCCACTACATGCCTTAAAATTGTTGGCATGGTTGTGGACACCTTTGAGTTTACTACAAATACAATTATAGTCCTTTATGAAAAGTTTTTCAAGATCAGCATGCTCAAGATTATTGATAAAATGATCGGTATTTAAATTACCCCTTAATCAAATGACCAAATTGTCCCTTCATGCCTAAAACGTGAAAATGCATTCAAATTAAACACAACTGTATGATAAATGTTTCCGTTAGCTGAACTTTGAAAATAATTGTATGAACCCTTATTATACGTTAGAACTGATTAATTCTATTGTTGCAACCAATTATAAGAGAAAAAAAACCATCTTGCAAGGTATGCATAATTTTCAAATTTAAAAAAAAATAAAAATTGATCATTTCATTAAGCATTTGTAATTCAGTTGCCTCATTAATCAGCTACATGACACCAATAAAACACGTATCCCTAGATTTCGAGAAACCGATCCTGCACAACCTACCCATACGACCAGCTAGTCCCGCTTTACGCTATTAAGTCATAATAAATGATATGTTGTTGGGACTAAGTCCGGAAATGCGGTCATGAAAATTTGGCTGAAGGCTAGTTTTTGGCAATGATCAATGATAATTCCAAAGTGTGGTTTTGCATTTTGCAAATTCTCTGAATAAAAATGAAAAGGTTGAAAGAATAAAAATGGATCCAAACCAATTGCAATATTTGTATAAAACGCATCAAAGTGGGAGACTTATCTCAGGGTTTCATAAAAAAAAATATTAAAACATTGTCTATGCTTTGAGTTTGAGTAAATGTAACAACTGGCTGACCATTGGCTGCCTCTCTTCCCTAAAAGTGCGATGTTCTCTATTACCGTTCCTTCATGTATTTTCAATTACTTGTTTTATAAATGTGGAACGAGGTTTTCACTAAGCGGCTTTGAGTTGCGGTTTTTTATAATGGGTAAAGGTGTCTTGGATTCTTTTCGAAATACTTTTAAGATGACCAATAAAAGCTATATAAAATGGCTTTTCACAATAAAATACCACTACAGTGGAAGTGAATACGTGTATAATTTATTTTAATACTTGTTGTTATTTTCAGGAGATGGTGAGATGGAGAACAGCGTAGATATGGAAGCCGAACAAACTACAGGAAATCAAAACGAGAAAAGCTTTATTATAGTATGGCAAGTGAACAATGCATAACATGGTTTTCGATTTTGGTGAACCGAAAAGTGAATAGATCGAAGTTTTAAGTTTTTGAAAAAGAGATAAAATCAATGGTGGATTACAAATTCAGGATAGATAAGGAACTAATAAAGTTTTAATTTATTATGTTTTATGTTAATTTTCAACCGGTGATATGAAATAATGCACCCCAAAAGTACCGTTTTAGGATTAATCCCTTAGAAATTTTTAATTCCATTTAGGTATTTATATGACAAATGTTCATGATATTACACCTGCATTACAACTGCGCACTTTACCTAGTCATTCCAGGACATTTAGGACTCAAGTTTTTTTTTTAAATTTCCTATTCTTTGGAGGAGACACTGCATTGGATTGAAAACATGCAAAATCCTTAGAAAAGATATGTTTTTCTATAAATTTAATTTAGTTTGAGTTGTTATTTGGAACAAATATATAAATCCCACAAATCTGTAATTTCGTCTCCCGTTAATTGAAATTCATATTAAACTTAATATTAATGTTGAGTCATCGCACGATTCAAGAAGAGCTTAATTATTATCACCATGATATTTTAAAACGAAGAAAATGCCCCCTGGGTCACCTATAATGCGTTTGCGTTTACATTGATTTGACAATTTCTCATAAGTTTTCTTTCAACCAATCGTTAACGGACTGCAAACGTATACATAGTGACCATCCCACTATAGAACTATAGTTCTAATGTATGGCAACTAGAGAGGTGTTTACCCTATATATTATTCAATTCAGCTTCCACTTTCCATCAGTATGGTAATAATCTTATACGAATAAATTATGAAGTTGTATTTGAAAACGAGAAAAAATATAACGTGCAGTATGTGTGGTAAGGTAATCCGTTTTTTAACGCCCTGGAATGTGAGCAATTGAAGGTCCTTGGGTCTCTGTAGTGTTTGCAATAATCAGAGATATCAATTTGACAAGGCAGTGTATTGCAATGGAAGAATACTGAAAGTGCACTAGTAGCCAGAAAATACAATTTTAGTTAGTCAAGCGTTCGGTCCTCGTCCTGAAGTTATGATCATTATTTGAAATAAAAGGGATTCATTGATGTTGTAAATAAAAAGACGTAGATGCTAGTCATATAATATAATGTACGGCGATTTCAACACTGTTAATGTACATATTACGCAGAGTTTTGCGGCTCGAATAAAAAGTGTTATAATACATATGAACGAAAACCAAACACTTTTCTAAAGATATCAGATAATTCTGACAGTAGGATCAATATAAAGCGTAATCAATATTCTTCCCATGTTTTTTCCCCTTTGTTTAGTATTTATCATCCGAAATTATATGCCAACTAGGTCACGTCACGGATTTTATGGTTTTTGCAAGTGTTTGTGCGATCCTCCGATCAGGAATGTCCGGTTGCTTTGATAAACGAAAATTTAATAACCCAAAATAACGTTGTTAGACCATCCCCACCGGGCTCGTATCTGGGTAATATTTTGATGACAGAGAGCGTTCCTATTTTGATTTAGCCACCCGCTTTCGCACCGGTCGTTCATAAAAAGGTAACACAATAAGAGTCAAATTTATTCTCGCACCGTTTTCGTTTCGCTAAATATTTCGTGCAGTGTATAGTTTAAATACTCTTCTGTATAGGTTTTCGACGTTCTGTTTGTCCCAAAGATTGGATCTTGGGAAACATCCAGCCAAGCCCTGCAAAGCACTGCGTTGTCTTGTTGCGTCCAATTCCTTCCACGGGGGGTTTTTTTTTCACTCATTTTTTCTCAACATATCACAATGAACGTGAAATAAGCAAATAATACTTTAAAAACACATCGAAAACACTCAAATTAAAATGAAAGACTTCCAGATGAAGATGTTGTTTTAACGTTTCAACTTGTTTTGCTTATTTTTCTTCAAATAGCAACGCTCGGCTCGGTTAGGTCTGGTTAGGTTGTCATTTTCCAACCCGGTTACCAACCACCAGTGCGGTGTCGAAAAAGGTCTTAAAAAGTTCAAATAGTGCACTTTGAAGCTTGTGAACTTAAATCAAATGAGCTTAATCTTAAGACTGGAGGTAAATACTGCTTAACCATTCTTGTTTCTCATAAAAAAAATTATCTAGAAATTTAGTGCTTAACATTAGGTATTCGTAGAAAGCCTATGGGTCCTAAATGTTGAATGCCATATGGACGGTTCAATTGAAAGCTATAAAAACTATACTAGGGGAACAAAGAGCATAATGACTATATGAGGAAAAATTGGCATGAAAAAAAATTTTGATCCATAAAAAATTTCCGGTTTTTAATTGGTCTTTGTGAAAAATAAGTTAACAAAAAAGAAAATTGAAAATGGAAGAATGAGATAATTTTTTTTGAAAATTTCCTAATATTACAATAAAGTTTTGTTTCTTTAATGCTTTCTTTGGGAATTTTTAATTTTTCTATTGCTACCACTCTTTTTTGTTTACTGGCAATTTAAAAAAAATGGATTTTTTTTCATTTTTTTAAATGTCGTATGCGTATGCTTCTTCAACGTCCTATTAGCACTTATGTTGTGGGTTTTTACCCTAAACAAAAATTATGCTGGTCCAACATTCCATTAGCACTGCACCTTCGTCACAATACTTCTCCAAGAAACTCTGTTGAGGGCTGCTTGTCTTCAGCTCCTCGAGTGTCTCACACATCCAAGATCTGGCCCCACATGGTCTAACAATCATGCTCGCTGTGCGCCTTTGAATCTTGTTCCGGCCAGATTGGAAGCAAATATCATTTTTGCGGGATTATTGTTCGGCATTCTTACAACATGTTCCACCCATTGCACCCATCCAGCTGTAGCAATTTTCTGGAAAGTGTGTTTGCTATAGAGTTGCACCAGCTCGTGGTCCATTCTCCTCCATATGCCATTTTCACGACGTTCGGACGTTCGAAAACTTCAAGTACTAAGAAGTACTCCTCATATTGTCCAACTCACATTCCCTTAAAGAGCTGCCGGTCTTATCAGTACCTTGGAAATGGTAAACTTAGTGCGGGGGTGAAGTTTAGCAGACCTCATGATTTTGTAATAATGGATTGATTTAATAATCTATGTTAGTTCTAAACGCCATGTTTTGACCATAATTTGATGCTCTGTTAACAAATTTTTACATAATGTGTTATATGAGTAACAGAAAAAAAATCTTGTAGTAAAACTTTTACCCGACTATGTCTATTTTAAAAGCTACCATGAAATTTCAGTCAAATTTACTACGTGTATGGTACAACCTCCACCATTTGTGGTATATTTGAAAGACCTAATATTGATGTCAACCGCACCATGGTTGATCTAATCTCAGGCTAGGTAAAATCAAACGCATTTATAGTCAGGGGAAAATTGTTGGTGTTTGCGCTTAATTTAACCCTCGAAATGGCAGTTTCTACTGCGTTTTTTTTTTTGCCTGTAGCAATTGGTTTAAATTTGTCTTCTTCTTGTCATTTCATTAACCGTTGTGTGTCCAACAAAAAAACACCTTTAACAGGCCGACAGGGAACGGTTTTACCCACGGAACTAAAATGACCGTAACAATGGTAGTATCCAACCGATTTGGAATATTTTCACAGTTTTGGATTCAGATACTCAACCACTTTCTCAAACTTGTCTATTATGACTGATGAACATCATCTGTCTCCGAAAAAAACCAGAGATCCGGAGCCATGTTCCGAAAATGGTATACTTATAAAATATTTCAATAGAAAATCAGCAGTAATGACACTAAAAGTCATTCAAAATATACACAGGATTAAGTTTGATTGCCAAATGACAATCCGGTGACTTGATCCTGGAATAGTCACCCCGTAGCAGGTTCCCATAGGGCCACGGATGGCCAGAAATTTATTTGAATTGAACTCTAACAATATGGTTGTCAAAATTCTTGGAATCGTTCCAGAATAACGTTTACCATAGATATTGGACCATCCGCTCACTTGGCTTCAGATTAGCCAGTTCAGAGTAGGTTCCCATGAGGCCACTGATGACCTGAAAATTATTTGAACTGAACCCCTACAATATGAGTGTCAAAATTCTTGGAATCGTTCCAGAAAAAAATTTCTTATCGTTATCGGTACATCCGATGACTTGGCTACGGAGTGGCCTGTCTAGAGTAAGAAACGCGAGTCAAGTTTTCTTTTATGAATACTTTGCATTCGAATTGTCGGGGTCCATATATTGGAGGTTTAATATACTAGTAATAAGCAGAAATTTTTTTCAGTGTGAATTCAAACTATATTCCAAAATAATAGAAATTGGGGCCACATTGAGCCTGTTGATGTCAACAACAAATAAATAAATAAATAAATATATAATGAAAAATTTAAGAAAATACTAATAGAGTTCATTGACTGCAAACATTTCTGCTGTGTTCAATGCAAACCGATTTCAAGCAGTAATCGCACTTCTTTCTGGATTTTCTGCGTTACATTCCCGCACTCCTGCATATAACAGTAATCGATCGAATTGAAGCTGTACACCGGAAGTTCATTAGGTTCGCTTTACGCTTCGTTCCCTGTAATGACGCATTGAATCTGCTACCATATGAAGCCATATGCCAGTTGTTGGGCATGAATACATTGAAGCACCGTAGAAAAACTGCTAAAGCTGTGTTCGTCTTCAAATTGTTGACTGGTGAGTTGTCGCTCCAAATCTCTTGGCTATGTTGGGCATAAACGGGCCTGGGTATACACTTCGCTCCAGTGAATTATTTCGCTTGCCTCGACGCTACTACGAGTATGATCTGAACGAGCCAGTTCGGTCAATGATGAGCGTATTTAACCATCGGTATTCTGACTTTGATTTTAATATTAGTGTTGACGTATTTTGAAATACAATATAGATTCATTAAGACTATTACATATTGTCAGATAAAATTTTGTAAGACTCTTGCAGCTGCATCACGTTCAGCGGAATTCTTTACAGGTTAAGGCGCGACTGCAAGTTCCAAGAACTTGATCAATAGCCGTCCGTGTGGAAATTTTGACCAGCACTTTTGGTTTGTCCATACGGGATTCTATTGCCGACAAACATAACTGTAGCGATAGCTCCTGACACGTGTTTCTTACTCTAGACTGGCCAATCAGTAGCCAAGTCATCGGATGTACCGATAACGATAAGAAATTTGCTTCATGAACGATTCCAAGAATTTTGACACCCATATGGTAGGGTTCAATTCAAATAATTTTTTGACCATCCTTGGCCTCATGGTAACCTACTCTAACTGGTTAATCCAAAGCCAAGTGAGCGGATGGTCCAATAACTATGGCAAACGTTCTTCTGGAACGACTTCAAGAATTATGACACCGCTTTTGTTAGGGTTCAATTCAAATAATTTTCTGGCCATCCTTGGCCTCATGAGAACCTACTCTTAACTGGCCAATCCGAAGCCAAGTGACCGGATGGTCCAATAACTATGGCAAACGTTCTATTGGAACGACATCAAAAATTTTGACACCCATATTGTTAGGGTTCGAATCAAATAATTTTCTGGCCATCCTTGGCCTCATGGGAACCTTGCCAATCCAAAGCCAAGTGACCGGATGGTCCAATAACTATGGCAAACGTTCTTCTGGAACGATTTCAAGAATTTTGACACCCATATTGATAGGGTTCAATTCAAATAATTTTCTGGCCATCCTTGGTCTCATGGGAACCTACTCTGAACTGGCCAATCTGAAGCCATTTGACCGGATGATCCAATAACTATGGTGAACGTTATTCTGGAACGACGTAAAGAATTTTGACACCCACATTGTTAGGGTTCAATTCAAATAATTTTCTGGCCATCCGTGGCCTCATGGGAACCTACTCTGAACTGGCCAACTATGGCAAACGTTCTTCAGGAACGACTTCAAGAATTTTGATACCCTTATTGTTAGGGTTCAATTCATATAATTTTCTGGCCATCCGTGGCCTCATGGGAACCTACTCTGAACTGGCCAATCCAAAGCCAAGTGACCGGATGGTCCAATAACTATGGCAAACGTTCTTCTGGAACGACATCAAGAATTTTCACACCCACATTGTTAGGGTTCGAATCAAATAATTTTCTGGCCATCCTTGGCCTCATGGGAACCTTGCCAATCCAATGCCAAGTGACCGGATGGTCCAATAACTATGGCAAACGTTCTTCTGGAACGATTTCAAGAATTTTGACACCCATATTGTTCGGGTTCAACTCATATAATTTTCTGGCCATTCGTGACCTCATGGGAACCTACTCTGAACTGGCCAATCCTAAGCCAATTGACCGGATGGTCCAATAACAATGGCAAACGTAATTCTGGAACGACTTCAAGAATGTTGACACCCAGATTGTTAGGGTTCAATTCAAATAATTTTCTGGCCATCCGTGGCCTCATGGGAACCTACTCTGAACTGGCCAATCCAAATCCAAGTGACCGGATGGTCCAATAACTATGGCAAACGTTCTTCTGGAACGACTTCAAGAATGTTGATACCCTTATTGTTAGGGTTCAATTAAAAAAAAATTCTGGCCATCCGTGGCCTCATGGGAACCTAATCTGAACTTGCCAATCCGAAGCCAAGTGACCGGATGGTCCAATAACAATGGCAAACGTTCTTCTGGAACGACTTCAAGAATTTTGATACCCATATTGTTAGGGTTCAATTCAAATAATTTTCTGGCCATCCGTGGCCTCATGGGAACCTAATCTGAACTTGCCAATCCGAAGCCAAGTGACCGGATGGTCCAATAACAATAGCAAACGTTCTTCTGGAACGGCTTCAAGAATTTTGACACCCACATTGTTAGGGTTCAATTCAAATAATTTTCTGGCCATCCGTGGCCTCATGGGAACCTACTCTGAACTGGCCAATCAATAGCCAAGTGACCGGATGGTCCAATAACTATGGTGAACGTAATTCTGGAACAATTTCAAGAATTTTGACACCCATATTGATAGGGTTCAATTCAAATAATTTTCTGGCCATCCTTGGCATATGGGAACCTACTCTGAACTGGCCAATCTGAAGCCACGTGACCGGATGGTCCAATAACTATGGTGAACGTAATTCTGGAATGACTTCAAGAATTTTGACACCCATATTGTTCAGGTTCAATTCATATAATTGTCTGGCCATCCGTGACCCCATGGGAAGCTACTATGAACTGGCCAATCCAAATCTAAGTGACCAGATGGTCCAATTCCTATGGCAAACGTTCTTCTGGAACGACTTCAAGAATTTTGATACCCATATTGTTAGGGTTCAATTCAAATAATTTTTTGTCCATCCTTGGCCTCAAGGGAACCTACTCTGAACTGGCCAAGCCAAATCCAAGTGACTAAATGGTCCAATTTCTATGGCAAACGTTCTTCTGGAACGACTTCAAGAATTTTGATACCCACATTGTTAGGGTTCAATTCAAATAATTTTCTGGCCATCCGTGGCCTGATGGGAACCAACTCTGAACTGGCCAATCCGAAGCCAAGTGACCGGATCGTCCAACAACTATGGCAAACGTTCTATTGGAACGACATCAAGAATTTTGACACCCATATTGTTAGGGTTCGAATCAAATAATTTTCTGGCCATCCTTGGCCTCATGGGAGCCTTGCCAATCCAAAGCCAAGTGACCGGATGGCCCAATAACTATGGCAAACGTTCTTCTGGAACGATTTAAAGAATTTTGACACCCATATTGATAGGGTTCAATTCAAATAATTTTCTGGCCATCCTTGGTCTCATGGGAACCTAATCTGAACTGGCCAATCTGAAGCCACGTGACCGGATGGTCCAATAACAATGGCAAACGTAATTCTGGAACGACTTCAAGAATGTTGACACCCACATTGTTAGGGTTCAATTCAAATAATTTTCTGGTCATCCGTGGCCTCATGGGAATCTACTCTGAACTGGCCAATCCAAAGCCACGTGACCGGATGGTCCAATAACTATGGCAAACGTAATTCTGGAACGACTTCAAGAATGTTGACACCCACATTGTTAGGGTTCAATTCAAATAATTTTCTGGTCATCCGTGGCCTCATGGGAACCTACTCTGAACTGGCCAATCCGAAGCCAATTGACCGGATGGTCCAATAACAATGGTAAACGTTATTCTGGAACGACTTCAAGAAATTTGACACCCACATTGTTCGGGTTCAAATCAAATAATTTTCTGGTCATCCGTGGCCTCATGGGAACCTACTCTGAACTGGCCAATTCAAAGCCACGTGACCGGATCGTCCAATAACTATGGCAAACGTTCTTCTGGAACGACTTCAAGAATGTTGATACCCTTATTGTTAGGGTTCAATTCAAAAAAATTTCTGGCCATCCGTGGCCTCATGGGAACCTACTCTGAACTGGCCAATCTGAAGCCACGTGACCGGATGGTCCAATAACTATGGTGAACGTAATTCTGGAATGACTTCAAGAATTTTGACACCCATATTGTTCAGGTTCAATTCATATAATTGTCTGGCCATCCGTGACCTCATGGGAAGCTACTCTGAACTGGCCAATCCAAATCCAAGTGACCAGATGGTCCAATTTCTAAGGCAAACGTTCTTCTCGAACGACTTCAAGAATTTTGATACCCACATTGTTAGGGTTCAATTCAAATAATTTTCTGGCCATCCGTGGCCTCATGGGAACCTAATCTGAACTGGCCAATCCGAAGCCAAGTGACCGGATCGTCCAATAACTATGGCAAACGTTCTGTTGGAGTGACATCAAGAATTTTGACACCCAAATTGTTAGGGTTCGATTCACATAATTTTCTGGCCATCCTTGGCCTCATGGGAACCCTGCCAATCCAAAGCCAAGTGACCGGATGGTCCAATAACTATGGCAAACGTTCTTCTGGAACGGCTTCAAGAATGTTGACACCCACATTGTTAGGGTTCAACTCATATAATTGTCTGGCCATCCGTGACCTAATGGGAACCTATTCTGAACTGGCCAATCCGAAGCCAAGTGACCGGTTGGTCCAATAACTATAGCAAACGTTCTTCAAGAATTTTAACACGCATATTGTTATGGTTCAATTCAAATAACTTTTTGGCCACCCTTGGCCTCATGGGAACCTACTCTGAACTGGCCAATCCGAAGCCAAGTGACCGAATGGTACATTAACTATGGCAAACGTTCTTCTGGAAGGACTTCAAGAATTCTGACACCTAAATTGTTAGGGTTCGATTTAAATAATTTTCTGGCCATCGGTGGCCTCATGGTAACCTACTCTGAACTGGCCAATCCGAAGCCAATGGACCGGATGGTCCAATAACAATGGCAAACGTAATTCTGGAACGACTTCAAGAATGTTGACACCCACATTATTAGGGTTCAATTCAAATAATTTTCTGGCCATCCGTGGCCTCATGGGAACCTACTCTGAACTGGCCAATCCAAAGCCAAGTGACAGGATGGTCCAATAATTATGGCAAACGTTCTTCTGGAACGACTTCAAGAATGTTGATACCCTTATTGTTAGGGTTCAATTCAAAAAAATTTCTGGCCATTCGTGGCCTCATGGGAACTTACTCTGAACTGGCCAATCCAAAGCCAAGTGACCGGATGGTCCAATAACTATGGCAAACGTTCTTCTGGAACGACTTCAAGAATTTTAATACCCATATTGTTAGGGTTCAATTCAAATAATTTTCTGGTCATCCGTGGCCTCATGGGAACCTAATCTGAACTTGCCAATCCGAAGCCAAGTGACCGGATGGTCCAATAGCTATGGCAAACGTTATTCTGGAACGGCTTCAAGAATTTTGACACCCACATTGTTAGGGTTCAATTCAAATAATTTTCTGGCCATCCGTGGCCTCATGGGAACCTACTCTGAACTGGCCAATCCGAAGCCAAGTGACCGGATGGTCCAATAACTATGGTGAACGTAATTCTGGAACGACTTAAGAATTTTGGCACCCATATTATTCGGGTTCATTCCAAATAATTTTCTGGCCATCCTTGGCCTCATGCGAACCTACTCTGAACTGGCCAATCCGAAGCCAAATGACCGGATGGTCCAATAACTATGGTGAACGTAATTCTGGAACGACTTCAAGAATTTTCACACCCATATTGATATGGTTCAAATCAAATAATTTTCTGGCCATCCTTGGTCTCATGGGAACCTACTCTGAACTGGCCAATCTGAAGCCACGTGACCGAACGGTCCAATAACTATGGTGAACGTAATTCTGGAATGACTTCAAGAATTTTGACACCCATATTGTTCAGGTTCAATTTATATAATTGTCTGGCCATCCGTGACCCCATGGGAAGCTACTCTGAACTGGCCAATCCGAAGCCAAGTGACCGAATGGTCCAATAACTATGGCAAACGTTCTTCTGGAACGACTTCAAGAATTTTGACACCCATATTGTTCGGGTTCAATTCATATAATTTTCTGGCCATCCGTGACCCCATGGGAACCTACTCTGAACTGGCCAATCCAATGCCCAGTGACCGAATTGTCCAATAATTATGGCAAACGTTCTTCTGGAACGACTTCAAGAATTTTGACACCCATATTGTTAGGGTTCGTTTCAAATAATTTTCTGGCCATCCGTGGCCCCATGGGAACCCGGGGTGCCGGTTCCTGATTCATTTCACCATTCAATTTTTATTTGTTTACCCACCACATTTTTTTTTTTTTTTTCCCCATTTTTTTTATTATTGTTTTTAGTTTTTTATTGAAATTTTTATAAGTATACCATTTTAGGAATACACACTTAGATTTTTTTACAGTATACTGTAATTTTTTACCGAATATGAAACAGCTGAATATTCGTTAATCGATTCGGTAGTTTTAAAGTTTTACAGTACGTTCAGTGAATCTTACTTCGCTACTGAGCTGTCCAAATATTCCGAAACGTTCTGTAAATTTTGCTGAACGATTGGTAACGCGCACTGTCATATTTTCACCGAAAATAATTTAAATAAATTACAGTTTCTCAGCTGAATTTATAGGTTTGTTCGTAAAGGGGTTTTGATTAAATTTCATTCTTTATTTTTACATTTAAAATAATTAATTTGATAAATTAAAATATGTTTTGCATTCATTCGAGGTCCATTGGTATTTATTCAAATCATTTCTTGTATTAGCCGTTTAGCATCACAGCTCGGATTTTGTGGCGTATTATTGCCAACGTTCTCAAGAAATCTGTAATATACATATGTGTGAATAAGAAATAAGGGTAATCAGACATACTGTTGGACATACTATAGCTTGGGTTACCTTTTTGAATGCAATGGGAGAGCTCGTGATACCGGGTGAGATTTTTTCCTACCTCCATTTCTGGCACTTACTTTTGGTCGCACCGTAAAACTCAACAGTAGTGACCAACAAGCAACTTTAAAATGTCAAGTTTGACAGCATGGAATAAATTTACAATCTGTTCGGTACTTTTTTTACAGTTTATTCTGCAAAAGATTAAATGAACAGTACATTCGTCATTTGTTTTACAGTATTGCGGAACTCCAGCGTTTAACAGTTTCGATCGGTTGTTTTCTTTTACAATGTTCGGTAATTTTCTGTAAATTACAGAAATTCAGTATGCTTAATTGCTGGAATGTCATATTTTACAAAATGTTCAGTGAAATTTCGATTTTACATACCGAATTCAGCAAAAAAAGTACCGAACAAAATTTTGGGAATTGGGTGTGTTCGTCTCCGGATATCGGGTTTTTCCGGAGACGGATAATGTCCATCGGTCATATAATGCAATGTAGAGAAAGCAGTTGAGTTCTTGTATCCAAAACTGCCAAAATATTTCAAATCGGTTGGATATTTCCGTGGGTTAACTAACCCCCCCCCCCCCCCCCCCCCCCTTTCTAGCTATTCCCTCATTATTTCACTTAAGGATGATAAGTATTAACGAGGTATGAGATGTCACAAACTTTCAATATCCTACTATGGAAACTTAATTATATATCATGTTTTGAAATCGAAAAAGGCAACTTTGTTGGACACATAAAGGTTACGTACCACATTTAATCCTGCGATAGTGTACGATTTTATAACCAATCCCGTACCCTTTTACGAACTTTGCTTCCTACTACATTCGCGTGACCCCCATATTTCCAGACTATGTTACTCAACCCTACTATGTAACACAGAGGACGAAGCGAAATGATTTCAGTGTATGCCATCAGCGTTCAACTGATGGTTTGTCCGACTTTGCATTTCCTTAGTTGCCATGGCCCGCCCGGTTGTGGCACGGAAGACAAAGCAAGGCCAGAGAACAAAGGCTTGTTAGAATCAATCTAGCTACTATGATTAAATCTCTGGCCACTGAAATCCTCAAGGATAGCACCGTCGGCAATTGGAATACCAGAATCATCCTCAGTATCTTTTTTTGTTTTTAATTAGTTCGTTTATTTGTTAGGCTCAGGCGTGTGTAACACTTTACGGAGCAGATATTCAATATTGTTATTAACAATGTATAATTTTTCAATTTTAGTAAAAATGGGGTGCCAATTACTCGTGGCTAGCTCGAGGTTAACGGGTAACATTATCGTTAGGAAGGAGCTAGGCTGGTAACTTTTTGGAGGTATTATTTGCTGCTCAAGGTTGTTACATCTACCAAATCCTCGGTCGCTGTAGTCCCTTTCAGGAACTAAGCCGCAGATGGGTGACCACAGCTTGCTGGGCAGGTACAGGTAACACGGAAACAAAAGGATAGTATAACTGGGACACAATGGCAGGGAATTTACTAGACTGGAGGGGAGAGGGTGATGACATTACACTCTTAGATCAGACAAACAAAGGAATTCGCAAATCGCTTGCATGTAGGCGAGATCACGCATTCCCAAAACATCTCTTACCTCGTGGAAGGGTTGTCTGTGCCCAGTATCTTGCGGTCGATCATTCGCAGCGACGAGGAGTTGAATAAAATACTATCTTGGGTGAGCATAGCACATGATGGTATCCTACTCCACACAAAAAACGGAAAGAGATATCAATTTCTAACGAATACTTTGCACACCGTGCATTTTAGAACGTTCATTTCCATTTTACTATTAAAGAGCTTGTTTGACTGCTATTATTATGACCGAAACTGAACTACCATTGCGTTTGATTGCCAGAAAATTGTATAAAATTTCGACTAGCGAGTCGCCGAACTTTAGTAAAAAAAAAAGCTTGTACCGTGGAACCGGGTGCAATTGATTGATCAGAAGAGTATAATTCATGAACGTACAGCACAATTACAATGGATTAAAATAATCTTTCAAATCATGGGATGGCTACAAAATATTAAGATGATTTGGCTAGTGTGAATTGAACAGGATGTACCGTGTCTCTTCTCGTGATCCATTTATAAATATATAAAGGGGGGAACATTCAAAAATTGGTCAAACATAATTAAGTGCACACTGATTAGTTTATTATATAAATGAACAATCTTTATTTCTTTTTGTAGTTCATTGTCTACAAAACACAGGAAAATTATTTTCCAAATGCGAACTGTCAGGCTTTCAAGTTTTGTACCGCTGTTTTATCCACCTTATATGATGTTGAACGCCAATTTGCCTTGAACTGTTTTTCACTTCCAACTGTTTTGAGTTCTGTTGAGGTTTCTCTTTATGACTGCCCAAATTTCTTCAATTGGGCGTAGTTCTGGCGAGTTTGGAGGGTTTTTCTCCTTGGGTACGATTTGCACACTATCGGCGGTATACCATTCTTGAGCGACGTCTGGCCAAAACAGCACGGAGCAACTATGTTCTTTCAAGAAAGGCAATAAGCGTTTTTGCAAGCATTTTTTTACATAAATATCGTGGTGGACAGTGCCAGTTGTCACGAAACTTTCGCTTTTTAGCCCACAGGTGCAAATCTTCTGCCAAGAAACGATGGCAGCAAGCCGTGCTTGGAAACTGACGTCTTTTGTTTTTGCTGCGTCCTTTTCACGAAAAATAAAATCAAAAATATATTCGTAATCCAACCTAAACGAACAGTGAAATCATAAAATCTCCACGTGTTTTGTGTAAGATGTAGTGAATATAATCGATTCCCTCCCGGAAATTGTGATGGTCGGTAGTTTTGACGTAGGACTTACGTCTCTCTTTTCTATTCCTGTATAGAGGCGCCGTTGTTTCAACATTGCGCTAGAAGGTGTCATGCGAAGAGCCGGGCTCAACAGCTGGGGTACAATTTTCACTCGATCCGGTCAGTTCGTTTGTTTTGCGGATGACATGAACATTGTCGGCAGAAGATTTGAAACGGTGGCAGAAATGTACACTCGCCTAAAACGCGAAGCTGTGAAAGTCGGACTGGAGGTGAATGTGTCGAAAACAAAGTACATGCTAGCAGGAGGTACCGAGCGCGACAGGGACCGCCTAGGCAGCAGTGTTACGATAGACGGGGATACATTCGAGGTGGTGGAAGAATTCATCTACCTTGGATCCTTGTTTACGGCTGACAACAACAACAGCCGTGATATCCGAAGACGCATCATCAGTGGAAGTCGTGCCTACTACGAGCTCCAGAAGAACTTGCGGTCAAGAAAGATTATACCCCGCACTAAATGTACCATGTACAAAACGCTGATAAGACCGGTTGTTCTCTACGGGAACGAGACGTGGACGATGCTCGAGGAGGACCTGCAAGCACTTGGTGTTTTCGAACGCCGGGTGCTTAGGACCATCTTTGGCGGCGTACAGGAGGATGGAGTGTGGCGGCGAAGATGGAACCACGAGCTCGCTGAACTCTACGGCGAACCCAGTATTCAGAAGGTCGCGAAGGCTGGAAGGATACGGTGGGCATGGCATGTTGCGAGAATGCCGGACAACAACCCTGCAAAAATGGTGTTTGCCTCGAATCCGGCCGGTACAAGAAGGCGAGGGGCACAGCGAGCACGATGGGCGGACCAGGTGCAACAGGATCTGGCGAGTGTGGGTCGTCAACGAGGTTGGAGAGAGGCAGCCATAGACCGAGTATATTGGCGAAATGTTGTAGATGAAGTTATATCGTAAATACGATGTATGGCTATTTAAATAAAATAAAAATAATAGGGGCGCCGTTCTAAAATTTCTAAAATCGCAAGCGTTACGTCGGTTTGGAGACTTTGAACGATAATATCTCCTCTTTGGCCCACAGAAATTTTTATGATAAGTATTTAATTTGAAAGGTAGAACATCAAAGCTGGATTCCTGTTGATAACTAAATTCATTACATTTGTTTAAACTAATTAAAAAGTACTTAAAAGAAAAATGTCTAAACGCAGAAAGCTATTGGTCGAAAATGACATCATATATGTGGCACGCTCTGATTGGTTAATACTGCCACAGTTACCGTACCAGCGATAATTAAACATTTGGTGACGTCCGACCAACCATCAGTTCTCGCTGTGCATCCGTAAGGACAAGCGCATTCACCGTCTTCTCTGGAAGGCCAACTAATCAGAGCTAGCCATCCGCAACGACGAGGAGCTGAATCAACTTCTCCCCTTTGACCATTCCACAGGGTGGTGTGCTGCTAAACACCCAGGCTGTCCTGCAGCCCAAGAAGATCGACAAGAAAATTTCAATTGTGGACCGTGTTCCATCCGTAAACAAATAAAATCCGTCCTTTTCAGGACGACCAAATGAATTTGTCAACTAAAGAGTATATTTGATTGAATTTTCTCTTGAGCTCATCAAAATTTTCATTACCACGCACCGGCTCAACATAGCGATGCTTGAAAGGCCGCGAACGGAGAAAATGGCCTAAAATCTTGCTTAGTATCCATATATAAATCCCTATTCGCCATATTAACATTAGCAAGCTCGTTGGAATTCAATAAACGAAATAGTATTAACAATTATGTCGAGCCGAACTGCAAAACGGCTGACCGCAAAAACTATGGCTCATCCCCTTTTGAAAGATTGGATTCACATTGCCTTCGTTGATACCCCCTTCCAGCCATGCAATGGTACCCGATGCTATTGCATAAAACGGGCCCGACAGTGCGAGCAGCTATCACCGGGACGAATGACCCCTAGGGTTAAAGTCCCGTTAAAATAATAAAGAAGAAGAAGAATAATAGCAGCTATCAGTAATACATATCAACTCTAAGCAGCAGCACACCATCAACCATACAGCAGCAGAACCAAAGCAGTGGGAAAGGCAGTTCTCAGTCGGTCGCATTCACCGTCTGCTCTGGAAGGGCAACTAAAAAGAGCGCGTTGTTGCCGGTGCCCTCGTCTACCTCGCTGCGGTGATGATATCACGCACCAGAACAACATGGCCGTGCTTGAAATGCCACCTCTCGGACAAAATGGCCAACATATTTCGTAGTTTGTAGTATTACGTGCTGCCAAATACCCAGGCCCTCATGCAGCCCAAGAAGATCCAAAAGAAAATTTCAATTGTGAACCGTGTGATTGAAATTTTTCATCCGTTATCGAAATCTTCTCTACCAGGCACCGGCTCATCATGGCGTTGCTTGAAATGCCGCTTCCAGGAGAAAATGGCCAAATTTTTTCCATAGTTTGTAGCATTGCTTGCTGCCAAACACTCATGCCGTCCTGCAGCCCAAGAAGACGGACAAGATAATTTCAATTGTGAACCGTGTTCCCTCCGTAAACAAATAAAATCCGTTCTTTCCAGGATGACTTACTAAAGAGTGTGTTTGATTGAAATATTTCTTGCGTCATAGAAATCTTCACTTCCACGCACCGGCTCCACATGGCGTTGCTTGAAATGCCGCCTCAAGGAGAAAATGGCCAACATGCTTCGTAGTTTGTAGTATTACGTGCTGCTAAACACCCAGGCCGTCTGCAGCCCAAAATGATCGAAAAGAAAATTTCAATTGTGAACTGTTTTCCATCCGTAAACAAATAAAATCCGTCCTTTTCAGGACGACCAAATGAAGTTGTCAACTAAAGAGTATGTTTGATTGAATTTTCTCTTGAGCCGTTCGAAATTTTCATTACCACGCACCGGCTCAACACAGCGATGCTTGAAAAGCCGCGAACGGAGAAAATGGCCTAAAATCTTGCTTAGTGTCCATATATAAATCCCTATTCGCCATGGTAACACTAGCAAGCTCGTTGGAATTCAATAAACGAAATAGTATTAACAATTAAGTCGAGCCAAACTGCAAAACGGCTGACCACAACAACAATGGCCCACATCCTTTTGTAAAATTTGATTCACATTGCCTTCGTTGATACCCCCTTCCCTGCCATGCAATGGTACCCGATGCTATTGTATAAAACGGGCCCGACAGTGCGAGCAGCTATCAGACGAATGACCCATAGGGTTAAAGTCCCGCGAAAAAAAAAAGAAGAAGAAGAAGAGCAGCTATCAGTAATACATATCAACTCTAAGCAGCAGCACACAAACATCTATACAGCAGCAGAAGGAAAGCAGTGGGAAAGGCAGTTCTCAGTCGCTGCTCTGGAAGAGCAACTAAACAGAGCGCGTTGTTGCCGGTGCTCTCGTCTACCTCGCTGCGGTGATGATTCCATCATTTCACGTCATTACTGAAGTGCCTATGTTACTTGCAGCTGGCCGTCCGCAACGACGAGGAGCTGAATAAATTTCTCCGGTTTGACCGTTTCATAGGGTGGTGTGCTGCCAAACACCAAGGCCGTCCTGCAGCCCAAGAAGATCGACAAGAAATTTGCAATTGTGAACCATGTGATTGAAATTTTTCTTCCGTAATCGAAATCTTCTCTACCAGGCACCGGCTCAACATGGCGTTGCTTGAAATGCCGCTTCCCGGAGAAAATGGCCAATTTTTTCGTAGTTTGTAGCATTACTTGCTGCCAAACACTCATGCCGTCTAATCTCCTGCAGCCCAAGAAGATCGACAAGAAAAATTTCAATTGTGAACCGTGTTCCCTCCGTAAACAAATAAAATCCGTCCTTTTCAGTACGATCAAATTTGCCAACTACAGAGTATGTTTGGTAAAATTTGTCTTGAGCTCATCGAAATTTTCATTACCACGCACCGGCTCAACATGGCGTTGCTTAAAAAGCCGCGTCCCGGAGAAAACTGCCAAATCAATCGCCCACGTCATCTTCGTGGTCAAGTGGTTAGCGGCGTAACCCGTCGTTCAAGCGATTGCCATGAAGTGGGTTCGATTCCCGCTCCAGCCTGTGGAACTTTTCGCAAAATGAAAATGTCCAAACTGGTCCACTGGGTGTTAGGTTAAGTTGTTTGTTATAATTCACTCTATGTTCAATGTTCAGTCTGTACAACCTCGAGTTGAAGACGGTGTAAATGTAATTTTTATCGTAATATTACGTGCCAAACACCCAGGATGTCCTGCAGCCCAAGAAGACTGAGAAGAAAATTTCAATCGCGAAACCACGTTCCCTCCGTAAACATAGGATCCATTTAACACTTACAAGCACGTTGGACATTCAACAAACAAAATATTATTAACAGTTAATTCGAGCCGAACTGCAGTTTCTATAAATTTTCGTGGAGAATCAATAGTAAAGCCTCACACACTAATAGCATAGGGTTTTGACTGAATAAAATATAGTAGAAATTTATTAATTCGATGGCATCAATTTCTTCACATCAACAAGCAGTCCTACGTCAACTTTGCAGTTATGTCACTGACATAACTCACCCTTTCGTTTTTTTTTTTTTTTTTTTTTCTCCCCCCCCCCGCAGAACCGAAACACCACCTGTTCGAGGAAAGTTGAAGTTTTTTTTTCTTACGTTGCACAATGATTTTGATTTTCAAGTTGAATGTCTTCTCGAAAGTGTTTTTTACCTGTGATTTTCATTGTATTGCAATTGTGAGCGAAGTACTAATTGTATTCGGACTGTTCCATTCGAAAAGAATGATGTGAAAAGATTTGCCGAATAGCAGTGTGCTATTTCTGTAGAGACATAAATCCATCTTTTAGCATCATAGGGAAGCCGTCCAAATGAAGACTGTACATCAGCAACAATGTCCAGTGAGATCTATCTGATTATAACTAAATTTGAACGACACTGCTAAATACGTGCCATCCTCAAAAAATAAATTTGATGATGGAAGTGTATGCACACCTATATCCATTTGATGATTGTACTGTGTCAATGCGGGGCTTGTTGTAAGTGAAAGTGACCTCGGAATGGACGTGAATAACCAGGCATTCTGAAATGGGTCACTGGAACCCAACAAAACTATCACCTTCCAACTCCCGGGCTAAAAATGTTAGACAAGTCGACAACAGTTCATTTAACTGTAAACAATTGTTTTGCCATACAAACACTGCCACACGGTGGGCGTTGGATTGTACACACACACACACACACACACACACACACACACACACACACACACACACACACACACACACACACACACACACACACACACACACACACACACACACACACACACACACACACACACACACACACAGACACACTTTCATGGTAGAGTGCAACATAAAACATCATCGCAAAAAATCATCGATCTTAATCCCGCTACATCACAGCAGCAGGCAAACGTGTAACCATTTGTTACAGATTTGTGTAACCGTTTATGGATTTTTTATTTGTGCTAATTATTTTTAATTTACTGTTACGTCTTAATACATTTGATTGGTGTTGGTTAGTAGGGTTAAGTAAATATGTTCAGCAATGTAATTTGTTAGTAGGGATTTGTATGTCACATTCTATAACAGTTAAGTCAGGAGAGGTTCCATGTCAATGAGTGTAACTACTGGAAAATGATTCAGGCGGAAATGGAAAATGGACTATTCAGACATAGTAGGAAGAAATAGAAAAGCGAAGGGTCAAAGGAGTCACGAATTATCAACCATTGCTCAGAATTGTCCAGGCGTTCGCGTGTGAAAGGTGTCTTGTTTGAAGTAGTGAGTGGTCGCTAATACCAGCTTCGAGTGAGATTTTTAAAGTTCAATTCAGGTAATTAAGTAGGTGGATTGCCTTACATAATCAGACGAATTATATAGTTGAGCTGAATCCACTCGATAGTCTCACAGGACCTTTTGTGTTACCGTTTTGGTAGACACCGCTATCTTCTCCGTTGACGAGGTCAACCGACGCGCACGCGATACTGCTTAGTGAAGCGATTTGTCTCGAGAATCCTCCCTAACTGCAAAGGAGACTTCCTTTCTCGGCAGTGCCACTCCGGCCTTGCCTGGGCTCTGCCGATATCAGCCTACGACGCCTGGGAGGAAACAGTAATTTCACGCGCCAACGAATTCGCTTTCTCACACCACCTATCAGCCAATTTTGACCCTAATCGCCAACCGAATCAGGACAGTTCGTGACTCGATAAGTCCGCCGTTCAGCATCGAGCGCTCGCCCAGCGTTGTGGAAGCAGTCCCAAATCATCATCATCGACACCAGTCATGACCGGTACGTTTGTAGAACAATAAAACCAGCCACTTTACACCACACTCACAATAATAGTCATTTACCACCAAACCAACCCACCCAATAGTGTATTCAATAAAGCCTCCATTTAGAATCATAGTACTCATTTCTCAAAAAAATATTATCAGGTGACAGTATCCGCACAACTTGTTCGCGAAGGCCCTCCAGATTACCCAGTAGTAAACGACAGTAAAATTACAAACGGGCTGCTGTTTGACCGAACAGTCGTAGATGTTGACACCGCGGGCTGTTTATAATTTAATCTACAAGCCCACTGAATAGCAATTGTTGTGAAATTTTGCCTCATAACGTGTAAAACTGTGAGTCTCCCCACAAAGGGAATATACAAAGGGAAGAAGCATCTTTGTTAATTGGAGAAGGGTTTTTTTTGTGCGGTGTGTGTATTTTTCTGTGCATAATTATGTTTTCTCCTTAAGCCAAAGTAACTCGAATTAAACCTTACCATCCGTTCCTCAAAGGGATATTGAGTTTCGGCTCAAAGACAAACCATTGACAACATTCGCCACTTAGTGAGAACTGCTGCGTGAGTAACCTGTTGTCTCGATGCAAAAAGAAAGATTTAATAGACTGTGTGTTGAAGTGCCAAGTTATCAACTACCAAATAATATTGTTGACCACGAAGTTTTTCTATTACATCTATGTGCACTTGCGAGATGTGAAAATAGATGGCGTTGTCTCCTAGGCGAACGTTTATATGCTTTCAGACTCATTTTGGGTGACCATCACCGATTCAGTTCTCCCAAACTATGTAAAATTTGATGGAGCTTTTTTCCCGCCGCGCTTGTATATACAGAGAGTATACGACTGTACTGTTAACGTTTGTAACATTTGTTTTTGTAAATATCCCTAGTAGCACACTTGTTGCCATTCGGTTGAGATAACATACATATGACTTGCTAAGTCATAATCAAGTTACTACAACTAATTATGACCATAGTGTGCTACTTGGGATGTTATGTATGTCGTATCCAGCATATCTCTCTTTATTTAAATTTAAATTCCATTCGCCTGTATATTATACCCCGCGCGCGCATGTGTGAATGTAGTTCGCCTTCCCGCGGTGCACCTTGGAAACGTTAAGCTCCCCTTAACGGCTAAACGAACTACGGAGGGAGAACCATACGGCGCATTGGGGTGGATGCCAGTAAAACTCCAATTATGGTAACAGGCTGCGAAAAGAATAATGAGTGGTACTGTTGTATTCGGGCTGTCTCCTGTGTCGTCTCCCTCAGTACTGCCGGGTGACACCGAGCAAGAATTGGCGAGGCTCCAGCGGCAAAGGTTATCTCCGTCCCATTAAAACCTTGGCAGGCCTCCAGTACGTTCCATTCTCCACTGCCCGAGCTCGCCAGTCGGGCGGAAGTAGGCTCAGATGACCCTATACCTGACTTACACTGATCAGGCTCTAAACACGGTTCCTCATGAAGGGCCGTGTCAACCCTTGCATGGCCTCCCTGCTCGCCTTCAAGCTTGCGTAGATAATCATGGGATCACTATAGCGACTACTCCACGTGGGCTTGGATAGCAGCTGGAGGGGGAACCAACAAAAAGGAGGGTAATACCTCAAGAACGACGAAACCCCAGGAGAAAGCGAATCCGTTTGCTAATGGCGGCCTAGTGAGGTCCCCACCGCGTAAAACGGTGGGATCTGGCGTGTCCGACACTTGCGGAAGTGCCACGGTATCGGAAGCAGGTGTGGCCAGGACTCATCCGAGCCATGGATAGGATGCGGGAAACCCTTCCTAAAGTGATGGAGGTGTCCGAGCAGTTGGACGCGATTATTGACTTCACGTCATCGCGCAACAACATTGCGAAGGACCTGAAGCTGAGCCTTTTGAGGCTACGCATGACAGTGCAGGCTGCATGCAAAGAGAGGGAAGAGCTGGAAGCCAAGCTTCTAGGTGAGCAAAGTGCCCAAGAGTTGGCAAGGCTAGCAGCCACCGAAAGGGCGAGGGACATTGCCTCGAAGCAGACCCAGACGGAAGAGTCCGTCTTAGTCGGAGACTCCACCCCATCTAGCATGGGAGCAGGGACTTCCAAGCGGGCTAGGCAGTCCCCGGGCGAAACAGCACCTGGCGCTTCTAAGAAGCGGATAGTGTCGGACGCCCCTGGAGGGTAGCGAATCTACGCGAACGTGGCGGCGGGGTCTGAGGGTCCATCCTCGCGACCAGCTCCGGCTGGCCGCAAAGAGAGAGGCCCCGGCGCTAAGCCCAGCGCCAAAGGCGTAATATCCAGCTCACGTGTCGTCTCAAGCGCCGAAAGGGGTCCGAGCGGCAGGGCCCCGACAACATCGAATATTGTTAGCACAGAAGCAGATGCTAGTGCTAAGAGGGGGACAAGCGATGACCCCAGGCGTGGCAGGGAAAGCCACTGGAACAAGGTCCGAAAAAAGGGGAATCGGAGGTCTTGAAAGCGATGTGCGGGGACGCTAAACTGGCGGGCCTAGGCGCCGATGCATGGAGTATATGCCGTACCCGCACCGGCGAGATGCTCTTGTAGCTGAAAAAGACTACTGAGTCAAAGGGCCAGGCGTATAGAGACCTGGCATGACAGGCCTTAGGTGAGGGTGGAGAGGTACGCCCCATCGTCTCACAGGTGACGATCCGATGTAAGAATCTGGATGAGATCACTGAAGTAGACGAGATCTCCACTGCACTAAAGGAGCAGTGCAAGGTCAAGGTTGCCGCCGCAGACATACGTCTGCGGAAGGGTCCACTTGGAACCCAGGTTGCAACTATGAGGCAGTCGACGCAGACGCGGCGTTGAAAGTGGCGAAGGTGAAGGTGGGATGCCTATATTCCCACTAAGCCTACACCAGCCGCCGAAGGCATGTTTCAGATGGCTAGAAACCGGCACATGTCCTGGGAGTGCAAAGGCTCATGCAACATGTGCAGAAGGTGTGGCAGCATAAGCCACTAGGTGTGGGATTGCACAGGTCCCCCCAAATGCTTGATATGCGCCGGGAAACCGGATAATAAGCATGTCATGGGGGGGGGGTCTAGTGCCCGGCCGCTAAGGGTATTCCAACGAGCCAACCGTAATGCAGGTGTCTACCACAAACGAAGGCTTCGCGGTTGTAAAAGTGAATGGAGTGTTCTTCTGCAGCTGCTACGCACCGCCAAGATGGTCGATGGAACAGTTTTCCAATATGCTGGATCAGATGACAACTGAGTTAACTGGCCTAAACCCGTTGGTATTAGCGGGAGACTTCAACGCTTGGGCGCTCGAGTGGGGGAGCCGCCTTACTAACCCCAGGGGGCAGATTCTTCTGAAGGCCTTGGCTAGGCTCAATGTAGACCTAGCCAATGTGGGTACTAAGAGTACCTACCATAGAAACGGAGTGGAATCGATAATCGATATAACATTCAGCAGCCCTGGGCTGCTTAATAATTGGAGAATGATGATGGTTACACCCGTAGCGACCACTTGGCGGTTCGTTATTGTATCGTCCACAATACAAGGCAGCGTGCGGAAGGAGGAGCATCCACTCCATTCACCCGCAAATGGAGGACGTTCTACTTTGACGAAGAGACTTTTCAAGAGGCGCTTGAGAGGGAACGAATCTTACGCAAAACCCAGGAACCTTTCGGTGAACGACTCGTGATGTCACTTACACGAGCGTGCGCTGCGACAATGCCGAGGGAAGTAAACCGAGGAATAGAAGATCGCCGGTGTATTGGTGGACAGAGTCAATCGCCAACCTCCGAGGAACATGCCTTCACGCAAGACGGAGGGTGCAAAGAGCGCGGTCAGACGCCGATAGAATCGAGCGTAGAGCGGCGCTAGTCGCCGCGAAGGCCGCACTAAAGAGGGAGATAAGGGCCAGCAAGCGAGCCTGCTTTGCGGGCTTGTGTCAGAAGGCCAATACGAATCCGTGGGGTGACGCCTATCAGGTAGTCATGGCCAAAACCAGACGAACGGCGGCTCCAACCGAGCAATCACCAGAGCTGCTGCAGGTTATGGTTGAGGGACTCTTTCCAAACCATGACCTGAGTCCAAGGCCCCACGCCACCGTAGATTTGTCCCATGACCAGCGTTCCAGTATCCCAGACCTTAACGCTGTCATAGCAGCGGAAGGGTGGGTGGCTCAGTCGAACCACGTGGGCATTCACAACGGCACAACGGGGGCCAGCGACGAGGTGACAGTGACAAATGAAGAACTCATTGCTATAGCAAAGTCGCTAAGGGTGAACAAAGCGCCAGGACCAGATGGTATTCCAAACCTAGTCATCAAGACGGCTATCTTGCTGGATCCCGAAATGTTCAGGGTGGTGATGCGAAGGTGTCTGAACGAGGGCGTCTTCCCGGACGCCTGGAGTATTCAGGTCCTAGTGTTGCTGCCAAAGACAGGGGATCCATCGGCATATAGCTATATGTCTGTTGAATACAGCGGGTAAGGTGCTTGAGAGAGTAATCCTCAACAGACTGACAATGTACACGGAGGGTATACGCGGTCTGTCTAATAACCAGTTTGGATTCCCGAAAGGGAAGTCGACGGTGGATGCCATTCTGTCCATCGCCAAGACGTCCGAAGTGGCAATCCAGCGCAAGAGGCGAGGAGTCCGCTACTGTGCAGTGGTCACCCTTGACGTGAGAAATGCGTTCAATAGCGCCAGTTGAGTGGCTATCGCTGACTCGCTCCAACGCCTTAAGGTTCCTGGGTACCTGTACAAGATTCTGGGAAGCTATTTCCAGAATCTCGTACCGGTGTACAATACTGAGGTAGGCCAGAAACTTGTCCAGATTGCCGCATGCGTCCCACAAGGTTCAATCCTGGGCATATATAAGCAGACGACATAACCCTGGAGATATGTGGTGAATCCATCGAAAAGGTAGAGTTAACGGCCTCGCACTCCATTGGCATTGTGGAGAGATGGATGAGTTCCAGGAAACTGGAGCTAACCCACCATAAGACTGAGGTCACGGTTGTTAACCACCGAAAATCGGAGCAAAATGTGACGACCAGTGCAGGTAACTGCACATTCGAATCGAAGAGGCCTTTGAAGTATCTTGGGGTCATGATCGACGATAAGCTTTCCTTTATCAGCCACGTGGAATACACCTGCAAGAAAGCTTCTATGGCTATGTCGGCATTATCCCGCATGATGTCGAATAGCTCGGCGGTACAAGGAAGCAATCGTAAACTCCTGGGCATTGTTGCCCTCTCCATACTTAGGTACTGCGGGTCAGCATGGATCACCGCCTTGAGTACCAAGAGCTACCTGAATAAGCTAGAGAGTACGCACAGGCTTATGTGCCTAAGAGTGGTTAGTGCATACCGAACGGTATCACGCGACGCGGTCTGCGTCATAGCGGGGATGATGCCAATAGGCGATGTCATAAAAGAGGATGTAGAGTGCTTCAAACAACGTGGAACAATAGGTATTCGAAAAACCACTAGAGCCGCATCTTTGGTTAAGTGGCAAAGGGAATGGAACAACTCCACCAAAGGTCGGTGGACCCATCGACTAATCCCGGAACTCTCCGGGTGGGTTGGTAGGCGACACGGTGAAGTGAACTTCCACTTAACGCAAATTCTGTCAGGCCACGGCTGTTTCAGACAATATCTGCATAAATATGGGCATGCACAGTCCTCCGCATGCACCAAGGACGCGGGAGTAGAGGAAACATCGGGACATGTGTTCTTCACATGTCCTCGCTTCGACGCCGCGAGATCCGGCATGATAGCCGTGAGCGGTCACGACACGACTCCGTATAATCTGGTCCAGAGGATGTACCAAGGCCGGGACATCTGAGACGCGGTATGCATAGCATCCACCCAGATTGTCCTTGATCTCCAACAAAAATGGCGAATCGACCAACGGCAGGTCGCAGGGACCACCTAACTACTAAAGCCCTAAGTAGTTAGACATATTGGGTGCTTAACAAGCACAAAAGCCCCCTCCCCGAAGTATTACCGAAAGGTAGTACCGAAGTAAAACTGAAAGGAAATACCAGGGCTTAAGGCACGGGTGGGTTTTTAATGGGTCGAGGAGTTGGCACCCTCATCCCCACACCCTGAGTGCTTCAGGTGTCTGGTTGCAGATTTCCCATCCCGTATAATTTTTTTTAAACACACACACACACACACACACACACACACACACACACACACACACACACACACACACACACACACACACACACACACACACACACACACACACACACACACACGATGAATTAAATTTCATCGATTTCGACATTATTCGCCTAGATAGAGACGATTCTTATGGTGGAGTGCTTTTAGAGATCCTATGTAAAGTGCTACCCTTTTCTCTTCCAGCTCTTCCAGGCGTCCAAATCGTCGCTTGTCAAGTTACTGCAAAAAATAAAGACCTTTGCATAGCTTCAGTTTATGTTCCTCGCCGAACTTTCAGCAGCCGTAGTAAACTCTGGAATTGAGTTTTTTTTCGTCCCCAGTTTTGATTCTGGGTTACATGAATTCCCATGGTACTAGAGACTGTATTCGATGAAATTTGGACACACGCAATTGTTCGTAACTTTTTAGCGTGTGGGTAAAAATTATTGAAATTTTAACTGAGTGTATGTCATTGTGTTGTGTCAATTGTGTAATGAGTTTGGTGAAAATCGGTCGAGTGATTTCAGTGATGGCTTCGAATGAAGAAATAGTGCGCCAACAAATTTTGGGCACTCACTTCGAAAACCAATAAATAGGGTGACAATAGGGCGACTATTTTTACGATGTTACGATTTCAATTGGTCAATTTTGAACATTGGTGAAGCGAAGCGCATACCTTAACCTCCTACTCAAGAAAGCAGGCTCGATCTATCTTTCTGTTCAAGATCGCTTTCATGGGATTATCTGTGAAAAGTCATCAATGAGTCCCATGGTAGCGATCACTTACCTATCATCATTTCAATTAAGTGTGGCCCTCAACGTTCAGAACCATCTTGATTTCCATTTGACCTCACAAGGAACATCGATTGGCAAAAATAAGCAATGGCGGAGACAATCCGTACTAAATCTGTCGACTCTCTTCCACCGTCAGAAGAATATCGATTCCTTGTCGATCTGATCTACAGAAGCTCATTTGAAAAAAAAAAACGCTATTATTGACGAAATTAAGTCGAGGGACCCAAACGACAAACCTCAATGCTCAACGTGTGGAGTGTGGCTCGCAACATGCGTAACCGCTCATCTTCTAATGAAAGTAATTAATACTCCAGCCGATGGATATTCGATTTTGCGTAAAAGGTTTGTCCGGATTCTGTTCCAGCAAAACGTATTTTCCGAGAAACGTCTCCAAAAGGCAACTCTCTGGGCAGACCATTCACAATTCTGGAATTCTCTTTGGCTCTTATTTCATCAAACAGCTCCTCACCCGGATACGATATGATAAAATTCAATTCTGGAAAATCTCTCAGATTTCGCAAAACGCTGCCTGACTTATTTAATTCCTTGCCTTATTTAAAGACGCTTGCTGGACTTATTTAATTCCTTACTTCGAAACAACATTGTACTGCCTGAGTGGAGACCGGTCAAGGTAATAGCTATTCAAAACCCTCTTAACCAGTGTCTTATCATAATTATTACCATCTGATTTCTATGCTTTCGTGCATTAGGAAATTGTAGGAAAAAATGATTCTTGGAAGCCTCGATCACTGTGTCGAATCGAATATCTTGCTATCAAATACACAACTTGGCTTCCGTAAGAGTAAATGATTGTCAAGCGCAGCTTTTCACAGATATTCAACTGACCTTTGCGCTCAAGGACCAACTGGCTGCCTGGACATTAAGGGGGCTTTTGATTCAGTATCTATTGAAATCCTGTCAGATTATCTGCAGAGATGTGGACTTCCCGGAATTTTAAATAATTTTTTTAACTTGGATTGCAAAATTCCCTAGATAACCTATTTTCCAGGGCTGGGAATCTTGGGATCGAATTCTCACCGCAGAAAACTGAACTGGTAGTGTTTACTCAAAAACGGTATCCAGCCCAATCGCAGCTTAATTTTTTGGGCAGAATCATTGCCCAATCGTTATCTTTCAAATATCTTGGGATCTTGTTTGATCAATCCCAGGCAATGAGAAGGCGGACTCGCTGGCAAATATGGGCGAAAAAAAGAAGGCGATTTGTATGAAAGACAAATTTCACACGATGCATTTTACCATTCAGTACATCAGAGTACCCTTTCCAGTTGGCAAACCGATTAGGGCACCGGAAATCTTGGACAGCAGGTACATTCCAGCACTCCTATTGTTCCATCGAGGGCGTGCTTTAAGGAACTGCACGTAAGCCATGATTTCATACGCGTGATAAGTAGGCTTATGTCCAAGCACTACCAATTAGATGTACATCTCTATCGAATTAACCTCGTGGACAGCAATTTTCGCCAGTGTTGAAACGGTTATGATTATATCGATCACGTAGTCTGGCAACGTATGCATAATGACGCCGCCAGACAATCTTATGTTCCTATAATAGATGTGTTGGGGTTTCGCAGTCTTTGTTATATGCAGTCAATTTATGTGTTTCTCCAAATGTCTAGTATGAGTGTTTTCTCTGCTTCTGCATTTATTTTCATTAGGAGTCTCATCGTCCCACAGTGATTCTGTTCCAAACAAAAGGCGGAAAAAAGTCTTAAAATGGATTTTACATAGCTGAGTTATGTATTTCTAAGTAATTTTGGGCCGCTAATTTCATATATGCAATCTAAATTGTCGTCCTTCCTAAAACAATACGATCTTTTTTTTAACCATGTGTACATAACATGTGAAAAGTAAAGCCATGTGGAAAACAATTTTTGACTCTGAGTGGCCTCTGAGTCTTCCGGAAGTTCTGGAACATCCGTCAAATTTGATAATTCAGCAATTCCATACCAGAAAGATAAAGTGTATCAGAGAATTTTGCAATATTTGGTAGGTTTGTTCCTTTTCGAAAAATATATGACTCGAATTTTTCATGTTGTTTTTAGAGTGACCCGTTATGCGAAAGGGTGGTCTATAAAACAAAATTTTAGAAAATTACATTTTTCAAAGAATTATAACCGATTTTAAATTTTTTATGCTGAAAAAAAATGAAAAATAATGTGTTATAGTTTTGAGAAAAAGTATGAATATAAAAATGAAATCGTATTTAAGTCAACTATAGATGTCCAGTTTTTATTATGTTGGGGGCGCTACAATTTTCATGTCAATTTCAATTAAGAAAATTCAGACGGTCTTACGTTAAGTCATTATAATGATTGCCATGATTTATTCTACAACGAAAGTGATGCACAACTCTCGAAGGATCATGCAGTAATTAGTCGAAATCACAAAAGGGTTGCTACAGTGAATTCGTTCTCACGTTACATGTATATATATTTGAAAATAAAAACCAAAATTTATCCACCTATCGTGAGATTTGAGCCTTTTTACACTTCCCTGGGAGTACTAAATACGAACCCGGATCTGGTAATTGTGGTCCTCGAAACTTGATATCATCACCATTGCACTTATTTTAGAGATCTCATTTTATTTGATGTGATCGAAATACGAATCTGGCCAATTTCCCGGGAGTAGCCAGAACATCAACCCAGATGTGGCCAATGTAGTGCTGAAATTTTGATATCATCTCCATTGGACTTGTTTTTGAATTCTCATGTAATTTGAAGTGTCGCATGATGAGTTTCATCTAAGTCAGAAATTGGCCACTTCACCGGGGGTATCTCCAGAACCAGTCCACCGATTTCAATTAAATTCAGAAACGACATATGGGACCACAGTACCTTTCATTTGGCGGTTTTCATTTAAATCGGTTAAGTTCATACTGCAAAATAAAAAATTAGGCGTTTATAATTGGCTGTGATGCAAATGCTCCCCATAAAATAAGGGCTAGCACGGACATGAACAACAGAGGTGAGCATCTTTTAGATTATATCTCAAAAAATGAAAAAGACACATGTAACAGAGGAGATGCTCCAACTTTTATAACTGCCATTAGGCATGAAGTCCTAGATCTGACATTGTATAGTCCGAGAATCTCTGACAAAATAAAAAATTGGCTAACCATCATTCTAGGGTTTTTTTTTCATTGGGGCGAATCTACAATTGAGGGATTCTCTCCGGACTCGCTCTCTTTCATTGGCCAGGACGGATGTTCAGTTAACAATGAGTGTAACGACTGGAGCCAGGGGTGATGCTTGTTTTTTGGCCACTGCGATTTTTACCGAAAGAAAACTTGTATGGGCCATTGACTCCTTTGAACCTTTCAAATCTCCTGGTAGGGATGGAATTTTTCCTGTACTACAGCAGAAGGGATAGGCGATTTTCTTACCTATTCTTACAAAACAATTTCGGGCAAGTTTGACAGTAAGCTACCTTCCGGCAGCGTGGCGAAAAGTTCGAGTAACTTTTATTCCCAAATCTAATAAGAAAGATAAAAGTTCACCTTAATCTTATAGGCCCATAAGCTAATCGTCAATTCTACTTAAAATAATGGACAAAATAATTGATGAATACATAAAATCATCATGCTCAGTTAAAGCTCCTCAAAGTAAGTATCAGTTTGTTTATCAGGAAGGTAAAGCATCGGCAATAGCATTGCATGCGGTTGTTACAAAACTCGAAAAATCTATGCAAGTGACAGAAATGTTCCTAGACATTGAAGGACATTTGATAATTCATCTCATAGCTCAATGATTAAAGGAATGACGAAGCTTAGCTTTCATAAGTGTATTGTCGATTGGATCAACGAGATGCTATCAAAAAGACAAATCTCAGCAAATCTCGGAAGCTCATACTTCAGTGTTAGAGCTGTAAAAGAATGTCCACAAGGAAGCGTATTGTCACCTCTATTGTGTGCTTTAATAGTTGATGATCTACTCAAAAATCTGAAAATTCTAGAGTTTGAAGTAATTGGCTTCGCAGATGATATATTCATATTAGTACGTGGACAATATGACTGTACCATCTGTATCAGCTCCATGTGAATGGCTTTAACAACCAAGCACACGAATATCGCCACGTAACACTTCACTGCACCCGCTCGACGGTTGGGGTAGTTCACAAAGCATAAACCACAGTAATCCAATCCCACGTGCATGAACTGGCGCGGGGTTGACTCTCGCCTATGGAAGATCAGGATGTGGATGTATACTGGCCAGAACTTTTCTCGGGCGGCCGAGATCAGCAGTTGCTGACCGGCATGAAAGAGCTTAAAGTGGTAATGCTGTAAAATCATTGTCATCATTGTAAAATCAAACATGCAAGTGCATGTTTATGGTGTAGAATGTAGGGATGGTTGCGTTCGTACGATATCGGTACCTTAGAGAGCGGGCCGCTGACGCACATCACGCCGTCACATAATCGAGGATGCAGCGCAGTGATGTTGAACGAATTGAGGACACTACCCTTCACGCAGTTCTTGTCCATAACACTCCGGTTGAGACAACTATTGCTTGTTCCTGTTCTTTGCGCGATAAGCATCCAGTCCTGGACTGTCAATAACAGTTTTGCACATTGTATATGAACCGATGCAGAAGCGCTACGATCCGGACCGGTGCTGTGAACGAAGATCGTTCTTCAAAGATTTCGCTTGGTGGGACTGCTTGAGTAGGTAACGACGGTGTTGATCGTTCTTCGAGCTTCGCAGGATTTAATTCGTCATTAGGAGCATTGTCCACGTGTGGCCAATACTGCTGATCTTGACTCAACCACTGTGGACCCTCAAACTACAGAGTTTGATACTAAAGGTGCGCTGGAGATATTTCACGGGAGATGAGGTCTGCTGGGTTTTTTGTTCCACATGGCCCTTGGCCTTGGCCCCAATACCGTCCTTGGTGAGATGCTGAATCTCAGACACTCTGTTTGCCACAAAGACTTGCCACCGAGAGGGTAACGTTGCCAGCCAACACTTGACTATCATTGAGTCTGTCCAAAAGTATGCAGTGACCTTGGTGTTTACTTGGTTGTACGTTTTGTACAGATGACTTAGTAAGAGAGCCGCTCATCTCCTTCTTCTTCCTCTGAAGATTTTCCAACGATGCAACTCGTGATTAGGGGGTGATCAGTCGAACAATGACGGTTACATCGAACACGGTACAACGAAGATATGCATGCGAGGAGTCACAAAACCGTGTATCTGCATTTTAATACAGTTTTCGCTACAGCCAAGCCAGCGGGGAATCTTTAGAGACTCAAGGGCGATCATCCCAAGTAGCACAACTTGTTACAATAGAGCAGAAAAATCTCTGTTGAAGCATATTAGGGATAGTTTTGTTTAGCTATGTACCGCAAAATCATACACAACAGCAACAAAAAAAGCGCAAGGGTGGAGCCTATTTGCAACGTGACGTTGTTTCTACAGAGTTGCAAAAGCATTTTGTAAGACTTTCAAATATTGCAAATCGCGTTGCAAAAAAAGTGAAATGATACTGATGTTTAAATGAATGCAAGGATAATTTTTTTTTGATGGACATCGTTATCAACCAAACATTCGTGATAAAAATATTGAGAAGTAAAATGATCTGAAAATCGTGTTGGAATAAGTTTATTTTTTAAACGCTTTCAGATTTATGGATCAATTTTCAGTTCTACTTCGCAAAATATTAACGTCATTGAATAAATCCTCGAGAATAGAGCATTGTTTCAGAATTTGAAACAGAACATTTTATGTTAAATTAAGTTTACATTTGTTAAAATCAGATTTCTGAATCATTCGAATCGTAAGTAATTACAGGTTCATGTTGGGTTCAAACTGTGGAGGAATGAGTAAAATTTGTAATCTCATTTTGTATTGCAAAATGTTGGCATATGGCGTCTTCGAACAAACCAAATACACAACCGGCTAAAATAATTATGAATCCATTTTCAACACGTGAAGTTCTTCGATGATATTTATCTATATAGACAACTTTAAATTACAGATATCTGAACAATAGCGACAGTAGTAGTTTGATAGTGAGTTTTCTTTGTATACGTATACCTGATTTATTAAGAATTAAAAACTAGTGAATTCCACATAATCAAATATAAATAAATTTAATGTTAAATCAAACTAATAGCTGCTTATTTGTTCAAAAGATATACATACCGTACTGAAAAGATGATGCTTGACTGGCATTACAAGTAATACAACAATGTCGTATACGCCTTCAACAAAAGTGTTCAATTCATTGGAACAGTGAAATAGAATAATTCAGAAGCCACACCATGTTTTTTTTTTACTTAAAAACTGAAGAACAATTGCGTGGGAACGGAAACGGAATAGTAAAATAAAATCTTAGTAGGGGAAAGTGCTCTAATGTGGGCCTATGGATCTAGAATTCGGCCTATTGTAACTAGAGGACGCTGCAGGATTTTATATTTTTTCTTGAAAATTTAGATTGTTTTACACAATATATCAAAAAAATTAGAAGAGAATGTTTTTTCGTTTTCGAGATATATTTTTTTGAAGTAATCAAGTTTTGGATTTTTGCACCATACTCATACGCAACTGTCATGTGTCTCCATTGATTTATGGTGACTATAACATATTATATTATATTATCTACACTTATTTCAATTTCAGATTCTAGACTACCATAGATTTCCCAAAGACTTGGATCATTTATAGATTGCTGTTGGGTATCATAAATTGTCACTGGGATTCGTTAAATTGTTAATAAAGATGCATAAGGTATCAAATAGAGTATTAAGAAATTAAATTTAGGAAATGCATTTTTCACGGACAATACGACTACCCAAATGCCAAAATGGGGCACACCAAATAACCGATAACGACATACATAATAATAATGTATGAATGGTTATGGTTATGAATACTTCAACAAGTCAATGACTACCTAGGCGGATTATTATTATAGCCTTTATTATTGTGTGTTCAGCCATTGTGGCTGGTCATAGCCACCTGAGCACATGGTATATTGATATATTGTGTAAAACAGTCTAAATGTTCAAGAAAAAAATATAAAATCTTATAGCGTCCTCAAGTCGGACACCATGAAAATTGCAAAGTACAAATACAATCAATGTTTTACAGTTGAAAATTCCAATTTTTCAATGCTATTATATTTTTCAGAGTATGTTTAATTAACGTTCAATTGGTGTTTTAACATTTGAAATCGGTTGAGCGATTCAAAAATTAAGATTTCTGGAAAAAAAAGTCATTTTCGGGAAAACTAAACAAAAATATATTTTTGAAACCGCCCTAACATGGAAAAATGAAAATAAATACATGTCTAATATTTTGTGATAAGGAACAAAACTACTTATTTTCAAGAAATTCTGAGACCCACTATATTGGTATTTTATGGAATGGCTGCATATTGACTTGCCAGTGAGACAATACTTTTTCGTATTATTGATTCAAGGGTAAAAATAGTGAATCAATATTTACTTCGAATTTTAAGTATAGGCTGAATTCTCAAACTATAGACCCACATGAGAGCACCTTCCCCTTTTACTATGTTACTTACTAAAAATTTCCAATGGTATTATAATATACAATAAAATGTGTTATTTCGATTTCTTTAGACACAACTGTTTCTACGTGAAGTTATCTTAGCATCAGTGGAAAATATCAAACCGTTTCAAACATGTATTTGTGTAGAACTTAAAGTCAATTAATTGCAATTATTTAATTGTATTTTTTATTACGAAAAACCACTAGCCAGAAAAATTCAATCATATGATTTCTTAAAAGAGCTTAATAAGTCGTTTCCTGTTCTGTACGAGAAGTTAAATGACTTCCTTTTAAAATAGGAATACTTCGTCTCATTAGTTAAGTTGGTCGTTAAAATCTTAATAATGTTTGTTTAGATTGTTACTCTAAGCTTTTCATTTAAAGCTTTCTTCGCTTAACTCAACACAAAATGTCACGTAACAAATTTATATTGAACAACTTTTAACAATTTTATTATGATTGTTTGCGCTTAAGATCAATCGATTATTCCGTATTCAAAACATTAGAATCCCTACTATACCGATATTGTTGCTTGGGTTTTGTTTTAAATAAGCCATTTGTAAAATATACAACTGATATATTGAAAATTTTACCAATACCAAAATTTCACTATGTGTACATTAAACATACATTACAGCTCGATTCAAAGTAAATCTGGACGCACGGTTTAATTCACCACCGCGTCCCTGGTGGTTGGAACCAAAAACGTTTGAAAGGCATTTGTTGATGTTTCATTGACGAAGAAATTTATGGAAAGTTTTTCTCAATTGACGACGCATTTCGAAATTACGGATCATGGAACCTGAGAAAAGAAAATTAATTGTGCACAAACATCTAGAGAATCCTTCGTGGTCTGCCTCAAAAATAGCAAAAGTGTTAAAATTCCCAAGGTCAACTGTTTTTTTTTAACTCTTTATTTATTCCAAATTTTACATTATTTTACATTCATATATTAACCTAGGTGATCCTGCTAAGTAATTAACATTTCAACCTTATATGCTATCATTTATATCTAATTGTGTTAATATTATTTTTACTTTGTCTATTCAGTATTTTTAACAGGGTTCCTTTTGCCTGCGTGTAAGAATAATTATTGATTTCTTAAAACTAGTTCTTATCTATAGAGAGAATTGATCATTGCAATTGAAGACTGCAATGATTTTTGTCTAAAATTATGAATTATTTTGTTGGACATTTCTTCTAGAGTCTCAACGTTTGAAATTCTATGTAATTCAATAGTACTGAACCAGGGAGGCAGCTTCAAAATCATTTTCAGAACTTTGTTCTGAATCCTTTGAAGTGTTTTTTTCCTAGTAGCACAACAACTAGACCATATTGGCACAGCATAAAGCATGGCCGGTCTAAAGATTTGTTTAAATATTAGAAGTTTGTTCTTCAAACAAAGTTTGGATTTTCTGTTTATAAGAGGATATAAACATTTTATATATTTATTACATTTGGCTTGAATGCCCTCAATGTGATCTTTAAAAGTTAATTTTTGATCAAGTATCAGTCCAAGATATTTTACTTGATTTGACCAAGAAATTGGAACTCCGTTCATAGTGACCATATGACTATTACTTGGTTTCAAAAATGCAGCTCTAGGCTTGTGTGGGAATATTATAAGTTGAGTTTTGGAAGCATTAGGAGAAATCTTCCATTTTTGAAAATAATCTGTAAAAATGTCCAAGCTTTTTTGTAGCCTCCTGGATATAACACGAAGACTTTTTCCTTTAGCGGAAATGCCTGTGTCATCAGCAAAGCAAGATTTTTGACAGCCCTGAGGTAAATCAGGGAGATCTGAAGTGAAAATGTTATAAAGTATTGGCCCAAGAATGCTACCTTGAGGAACACCAGCTCTGACAGGCAATTGATCAGATTTAGAATTCTGATAATTTACTTGCAAAGTTCTATCAGTTAAGTAGTTTTGAACTAATTTCATGATATAAAGCGGAAAATTGAACTTTTTCAGTTTCGCAATCAAACCTTCATGCCAAACACTGTCGAATGCTTTTTCTATGTCTAGAAGAGCAACTCCAGTGGAGCAGCCTTCAGCTTTGTTTGAACGAATTAAATTTGTAACTCTCAAAAGCTGATGCGTAGTTGAATGCCCATGGCGGAATCCAAACTGTTCATCAGCAAAAATTGAGTTTGTATTGATGTGAAGCATCATTCTATTCAAAATTATTTTTTCAAAAAGCTTACTTATTGAAGAAAGCAAACTGATTGGTCGGTAGCTAGAAGCTTCAGCCGGATTTTTGTCTGGCTTCAAGATAGGTACGACTTTTGCATTTTTCCATTTATCTGGAAAGTATGCCAGATGAAAACATCTGTTAAATAGTTTCACCAAGAAAGACAAAGTACTCTCGGGGAGTTTTTTGATTAGGATATAGAAAATTCCATCATCACCTGGTGCTTTCATATTTTGAAATTTTTTAGTTATAGTTTTTACTTCATCCAAATCAGTTCCCCAAGAATCATCAAAAATATTTTCTTGTGAGAAAATATTCAGATACTCCCTGGAAACTTGATCCTCAATAGGACTTGTAAGACCCAAACTGAAATTATGGGAGCTCTCAAACTGCTTAACAAGTTTTTGAGCTTTTTCCGCATTTGTGAGCAAAATTTTATCACCTTCCTTAAGCGCTGGTATAGGCTTTTGAGGTTTTTTCAATATTTTAGAGAGTTTCCAGAAAGGTTTGGAACTCGGATCTAATTTTGACAAATTATTTTCAAAATGTTTGTTCCTCAGGGCAGAGAAGCGTTTTTTAATTTGTTTTTGTAAATCTCGCCATATGACTTTCATAGCGGGATCACGTGTTCTTTGATATTGACGCCTACGTACATTTTTCAGACGAATCAAGAGCTGAAGATCGTCATCAATTATAACTGGATCGAATTTAACCTCGCATTTTGGCACTGAAGCAGCTCTTGCTCTATTTATTGAGAAAGCCAGAGATTCAAGAGCATTATTAATTTCATTTTTTGTTTGCAATGGAACATTAGGATCAAAGTTGTATTCCATAAATGTTCGATATTGATCCCAATTAGCTCTATGGTAGTTGAAAGTAGAACTGATGGAATTAGAAATGATTTCTTGAGATATTTCAAATGTAACTGGAAGGTGATCAGAACCAAAGTCAGCATGGGTAATCAATTGACTACAAAGTTGACATGAATCAGTTAGGACCAAATCAATAGTTGAGGGATTTCTGGCTGAAGAAAAGCAAGTTGGACTGTTTGGGTATTGAATAGTGTAGTAGCCTGCAGAACAATGATCAAAAAGTATATTACCATTGGCATTGCTTTGCGAATTATTCCATGAGCGGTGTTTTGCATTGAAATCACCAATAACAAAGAATTTAGACCTATGACGGGTAAGTTTCTGGAGGTCACCCTTGAGCCAGTTCTTTTGCTGACCAGTGCATTGGAAAGGCAAATAGGCAGCTATAAAAGTAAATTGGCCAAATTTTGTTTCAACTGAAACCCCCAAAGTTTCAAAAACTTTGGTTTCAAATGAAGAAAGAATGTGATGTTTGATACGCCTATGGACAATGATGGCAACGCCACCACCAGCTCCATTAATGCGATCATTTCGGTAGACAAAATAATTTGGATCTCTTTTGACCTTATGGGCAGGTTTGAGATAAGTCTCAGTTATAACAGCAATATGCACGTTATGAACTCTTAAAAAATTAAATAGCTCATCCTCGTTATCTCTGATGGATCGAGCATTCCAATTCAAAATATTTAATGACTTAAAATCCATTACTGAACTTCAATGTCATGACAATATTATTGGCAAATTTAATACCAGTTTGGATAGCTTCAAACATGGAATTAGTTTTTAGCATATCGGTTATCATATCGATTAACGATTGCTGTAAAAATTCTAATTTAGGAGCGGATATGTTACCTAAATCAAATTCATCAGAAGTCCCGTGGGAATTTTGGTTTTGGTTTCTACCCGCTGCAACGGCAGCGTAGGTAGGTCCATTTACATGTTGAACATTGTTAACAACACGGTTGGGTAAGAATGTAGGGTTTGAAGATTGAACCCTGTTGGTACCTGCAGGTATCGAAATAGTATTTACTCCTCGTTGAGCGTTTGAAGTTACAGTTGCGGATGGAAAAACCTGTCCGCTGTTTCTACCGACGGTTTGGTAGGAATTTGTTCTTTGCTGATCGTTGTTAACAGCTGCAGAATGGGTAGTAGCTGGTCGGGAACGTTTTTCGTTTCCTACCTGGCGCTTAGTGCGCGACTGCAAAATTGCTTTGCGAGTCTTGCACTCCCAAAAATTTGATTTATGGTTTTCACCACAATTTGAACATTTGAATTTTTGAGGATCTTCCTTCACTGGACAGTCGTCCTTAGTGTGTGAGGAATCACCACAATTCATGCATTTACCAACCATATGGCAATGCTTTGTTCCGTGACCCCATCCCTGGCACTTACGGCATTGGGTGAGGCTTTGGAAATTGGCTCCAGTCTTCCTGAAATGTTCCCACTTCACACGGACATGGAGCAAAAGGCTTGCTTTTTCTAAAGCCTTAAGGTTATTAAGTTCACTTGACTTGAAGTGAACTAAGTAGAAATCGTTTGAAATCCCTTTGCGAGCATCGCCAGGCCGGGATTTCATTTTCATCTTAATTACTTGGACTGGGCTAAATCCAAGTAATTTTGTTAACTCGTTTTTTATTTCATCGAGAGATTCACCACTGGGCAGTCCTTTCAAGACAACCTTGAAAAGACGCTCAGCTTTGGTGTCATAGGTGAAAAAATTGTGGTTCTTCTGAGTAAGATACTCAAGAAGACGTTTGAATCCGTCCAAGGTTTCTGCATGCAAACGGCATTCACCTCGTCTGGAAATTTGAAGGGAATATTTCACACCTTCAACAAATGTTAAGATTTCCTTGCGAAAAGCATGGAAATCCGAAATTGTCACCACAATAGGGGGAACTTTTTCCTTTCTCAATCGAGAAAGTTTTTTCAAATTTTGATTAGATGATGGATCACTCTCATCATCTGTGAGCATATCAAATTGATTACTCACATTAATTTGATTTGCAGGCGAATCAATAGATTGCCCTTTTCGTTTGCGCTTATTTGCCATAGTGGCAGAGTAATTTGCTCCAAATCGACGTCCAAGCAGATAACTATAAGAATCCGAGGGACCGAAGAGGAATTTTCCAATGCGATATCCAAGCCGGGTTACCCGAAGGGCCTAACAAGGATCGAAAAGGAATAAGAGGAAATCTAAAAATTGTAGGTATTTTTTAGCACTGAAAAGTGCTGTTTAAGATTTGGTGTAGCGTTAGGTAGCAATAGCACTTCCTTCAGCAAATAGAAAATAGAACCGCACGGCATGAGAGCACAATGCAGACTGCATAGCTTATAGAGTTTGCGTAATGAACACTTACACTGATAGGCAAAATAAAGTGCCCACCTAATCGTTTTTAAAATTTTTCTCATTTACTTGGTTCAAATTAAAGTAAACACACTGTATTTTTTATTATCTTATTTTTTATATATTTTTTAAGTTTCACTTATGGAATACTGAAAAAAAAGGAGTTTTACTTAAAGAAAAAAATCAATTTGTGTTAAAAAAAACAGTGACAAAATAAAGTGCCCACTTCATTTAGGCTACAGAAAACATAAATTAAAGTAAAATAAAAGCATTTCAATAATTGATGTGTCTTCCTTAACACCAGTTTTGTCAACCCTGGCATCGAGAATCGCCCAGAAATTCTCGATGGGATTGAGATCCGGGCTTTGTGGAGGCCATTCCAGCGGTTTGATCCGATAAGACCGGAAGAAAGACTTGGTCTTCTTGGCAGTATGCTTCGGGTCGTTGTCCTGCTGGAACACGAACTTCTCTTCAAGGCCCGTCTGGATCAGCGAAACCTCCAGATTTTGTCGCAGGATGTTGATGTCAGAATCTGCCGTCATTATCCCGTCGATTTTCACAATGCTTCCCACTCCACCTCACGAAAAACACCCCAGACCATCACATTTCCTCCTCCATGCTTCATCATGCCTTGGATGTGGCGCTCCTGAAGCTCCTCTCCCGATCTGCACCAAACACGAACCCGCCGCTTTCGGTTAAACATCCTTTGAATTTTGATTCGTCCGTCCAATGAACCGTTTTCCTAGAACTCTAGGGGCTTATCAGCATGCTCCTTAGCAACCTTAAGCCGCTTGGCTTTGTTTGCCTTGCTGATAAATGGGCGCTTCCGGACAAGTTTGCTATTCAACCCCTGTGCTACGAGACGGCGACGAACAGTTCGACGGGAAACTGATAACTGAAGGGTTTCCTGGATCTTGCGGACAGTTACCCTCGGGATCTTCTTGACTTCGCGCATGATCTTGGTGTCCGTTCTCGCATCCGTTTTCCGCTTCCCGCTCCTGCCAGGGCGATCCACCACTGATCCAAACGTTTTAAGCTTCAGAAGAATTTTGCCAACCGCTGCCTTACTGATACTGTACTTCTTAGCGACAGCCCGGTGCGATTCACCGTTTTGCACATCATGAACGACCAATTTTCGGATACACAAGGGAATTGCTTTCGAAAGCACTGCGTTCTCCATTTTTTTTTTCAATTGACTCAAACGCGATCACGTATACAAATACACCAGGTTGAGCCGTTTGCTTCAAAACATGTCAAAATATCAAAACATAAACAAACGAGGGGTCTTCCAATGGAAACTTATCGAAAACATATCGATTTTTGAAGTGGGCACTTTATTTTGTCACTGTTTTTTTTTTCGCAACACAAATTGATTTTTTTTTTAAAGTAAAACTCCTTTTTTTTCAGTATTCCATAAGTGAAACATAAAAAGAATATAAAAAATAGGATAATAAAAAAAATACAGTGTGTTTACTTTAATTTGAACCAAGTAAATGAGAGAAATTGAAAAAAACGAAGAGGTGGGCACTTTATTTTGCCTATCAGTGTAAAGCCATTTTCTTTTTGTTTTGGCCTATACAATAACCACAACCTCTAGAAATCAATCCTTACCTAATTTTATCAGATTATGTATTGATTATTTTTTCATTTAGGTTGTGTGTCCCTTGAAATATGAAACGATCGATTACATTTCTCTTTATAACTCATGCGATATTTTAGTTGTAAGCTATAAGTAGCTAGTTATACACTTGCTTAGATACGTTTTATAAAACGTTTGGTAGTATGAATCACGAAAAGCTACGCAAATCAATCCATAAAGTCAGAAACTTCAGAGGGATACGGATTTGATGTCAGTCTATTTATAAGCATCATATTGGGTCTATTCATGGATGCGAAAAGCTTCGTCGAATTAGTTCTATTTTTTATTAAGTGCAGTCTTCGTACGGTTTTCTTTTCCTGATTCAACGATTTCAGGCACTTTTTTTTGGGGGGGGGGGGGGGGGGGGGGGGGGGGGGGGGGGGGGGGGGGGGGGGGGGGGGGGGGGGGGGGGGGGGGGGGGGGGGGGGGGGGGGGGGGGGGGGGGGGGGGGGGGGGGGGGGGGGGGGGGGGGGGGGGTTCGTTTTTCTAACAACAAAATTGACAAAATAAATTAGCTAAAACTACTTTGAAACACTTAAAAGATTATCACATGTATAGACCTTTAGAAAATAAAAACATTATAATTCACTCTGCACACGGTTTGTACCTTTTGGTTCTTCTTAGATGAGCCATTTGGAAAATATATGACCAAAACTCATACATTTCCATTGAAAATTTTACCAATAACAACATTTTCACTAAGTTATTCAGACAAAAAAAAAAAAAACAAGGACATAGTTGCGTACAAAGAAAAAAATATGCCACGGAAACAGAAATCATTATTATTTTATCGATTTGAACATTATAATTGAACAGTGGTCATTCATTCGTATATTTTATCTATTTGAACATTATACTGATCTATATTGAAGTAGTTTATAACGTGTGACTACTTTCTGTAAATCTGGATTGCATTATTTGGTTTATCGGTTAACAAGTTAGCCAAATTTTCGATCATTCAAAAATCATAGAGATAATCTGTTCAGCCCAACGAGAGAAATCATATTTGTCTTAAAAGTTAAGAAAATCAAAAAATACACAGAAATGAACAACAGTAAGTTGACTAATAATGTCTTAATTGCTGGCAATTAAATCCGCCATCTTGATAGCAACATAATTTTGTTAATTTTCCCTTAGATTAATGTTCCATATTTGGTACCTTGACCGAATGAAAAAACAAGACCAACGGTACATCCCCTTACTGTATCAAAACACATGTGGTCCGTAATTAATACATTTCATTTGGATATATTTCAATTGTCATCACTGTTGCGGTAATGTGCAATTGAACGTTGCAAGAACGTAACAATATTTGTTGACATTCTGTTGCATTCTCATATACGATGCGCATTTGGCTCAAAAAACGCATTTTGAAATCCTTAAGTATCAGAAAGCTTCATTGGAACAAGAGTGTACCTTATTTGTTATGTGGCACTGGAGGTTAAAGTTACTTCATAATAAACATCACATACACTAGAAAATATAAAGTATGCAACGTCATGATAAAGTTTACTTAGCCGCAAATTTACAAAGACAAACAGGTCTCGACTAACTCCAACGTTTGTTTTGAATCGTCTTGGCATACCATTTGAGCAACACCAATGAAATATCTAGTACATCGTATACGTGAAATACACTCTGCTGTAACAAAATATGCTTTTTTGTTACTGCAGATTTACTAAAATGAAACATGAAAACATAGTATTGAATATTAAAGATGTTTTGTGTGCTACTTGGGATGTTTTGCTAGTACTCTCTCCACAGATTTTGGAGTGACTCTTTGAGAGCATCATGCCAGTCGCATTTAAACATCCACAGCCGCTGGATGAATATCTTCGCCTGAACCACTACTGGGCCAACTAAGGTCTGTACTCGAAAAAAATGCACCATTTTTATCCGTGTGTAACTTTTTTGTCCGTTGGTAAAAAATGTTGAAAATCTGAGTATAACTAGTTTGAAGTGAATTGTTTACATGTGCAACAATCAATAACAATCGGTTCAGTGGTTATTGAGATGTCGTCAAAACAAGAAGAAAATCGCCTGAGAATTTTGCGCGCCGTCATGGGAAATCCGACGGCAACGATGAGATGGATCGGAAGACAACTGGGAATTACCCATACAATTGTGTCCCGGGTGGTAAAATCGTTTAAGGAGTCCCAGACGACCGAGCGGCGGGCTGGAAGTAAAAGAAAATCGAAGACAGCTGACCCTGTGAAGGCCCGGAAGGTGTTGGATTATTTCAAGTGTAATCCGAACCTTTCGATTCGTGACGCGGTTCTGAAGGCAAAGTGTTCCGCCTGGTTCGTTCAGCAAACCATGAAACGAGCAGGGCTTCGTGTATTCAAGGTCCGCAAGGCACCGAACCGGCGTGATCAACAAAACACGGCGGCCAAATCCCGCGCAAGGAAGCTGTATCGAGAGTGGTTAACGAAACCGATGTGTGGAGTTATGGATGACGAAACCTACATCAAGGCAGACGCAAAGCAGATACCGGGGCTGGAGTTCTACGTTGTCAAATCACGGATTGATGTTCGGGAAGACATAAGGAAGAAGAAAGTGGACAAATTCGCCAAAAAATACTTGCTGTGGCAGACCATATGCCTATGCGGTAAACTGAGTAAACGGTACATCACAATGGGTACCATCAACAGCGAAATTTACCACACCGAATGCCTCCAGAAGCGTCTGTTGCCCTTCCTGCGGTCATGCCATTACGCACGATCGACATTGGATTGGTACAGAGACAATAACGTTGTTTTTGTACCCAAAACCGTCAACCCCCCAAATTCACCAGAGATTCGTCCGGTGGAAAGATTTTGGGCCATAATGAAGGCCAAAGTTCGAAAATCGTCCAAGGTGCTTAAGAACGAGCTGGAGTTGAAGAAAGAATGGATGAAAGTGACCAAAAAGGTCGGCTCCACCATTGCACAAAATGTAATGAGGGGTCTTAAGGGAAAGGTGTGGGCTTTCAGCTATGGAAAAGAAATTGAATAAAATTATTACGCCAGAACATAATCCATATGTTTTAGTTCATTCCCTGAAAGTTAGAAAATCCGACTTAAAATAAATTTTTGGCGAACACTTTTGTCTGGTGCATGGGCTCCAAATGGTGAGTTGACAATTTCGAAGGAGGGTGCGACCGACCTCTGGTCCTCACAAGTTCCTACCTCACGCCTCCACGAGTCATATGATCACAAAAAACTGCCAGCTGAAACATGGAGACGCTGGTTGGCGTAGCCTGGGCAATGTTGTCAATCAGACAGTAGCGAAGTGAGGGGGTGCGACTGAAGATCGTGTACCTTTAAATCATATTATATATTTTCCATTATCATTTTATTAACAATTTCAGCACGCTTTGGAATCATCTTTGCATTCTCAAACCAAGACTCTGGTGCGCAATTTGTTTTTCAGCATTTCAGCATAACATTTAATTTAAAATTGCACTTCTGAACTTCAACTACTATATTCATAAAAGACGGGCATGGTATTATGGTAAGATAAGCCATTTATTTCAGAAATTATCCAGCCGGACTCTTCGTTCACTCGTATTGCTATCTTTGAAATGTTGCTAGAACAGTATAAAGAAAAAATATTACAACATTTCTTATAAAATAATATCTTTTATTGAAATTTTATCTTTGATATTTGGAATGATCTATTCTGTTTTCAGCTTTTCCAGGACTAGTATGGAGCGTAGGCTTTGGTCAGAAACCACCCCCCCCCTCCCCCCAAAAAAAAACGTCTACGTGGTTTACGAATAGCCCCCCATCTCCACATCTCGTGAAAGTACGTAGAAGTAATATTCAATATCGAAAACTTCATGGTCAGCAATCTTTTTTGCTTTTTTATAATTCGGTGCTTCTACACGCAGTCTATTGAATCTCTTTTCATGAACTGAGACACCCGGATACTTACGGCGCAGTTCTTATGCACGCCTATGTTTATTGGTAAAGACTTGGTGTACTCTTATTCCGGAGTCGGTGGATGTGATTTGTGATCGAAGAGATCCCTCGGATCAAAAATTCTCTCTACTACCCTGGACACAGAATACCATTCTATTCACTAATTGTGATAGGGAAGAAGCATAAAATTTCTTGGGAAATAATATAATTGTATTTTTACAAAAACGAAAAGTATAACCGTTGTTATGTCAACAAAATTTAAATAAATTATTCAAGTATTAGTGTATCTCTATACTTACAGCTGTCTCCCGAGTGAGGTCAATGGATGAGAAACCAATAATTTAGCAGAGTTTTCGCAAGAAATCAGGTTATACCAGGTTATAAAAACATTCAAAAATTCCGATTAATTAGATACATCCTAGCCGACAAAATGTTGATCATTGACGATGGTCTTGAGTGATTCCATAAGCGCTGGTGAAGCGTAAAGTGGAAACACGAAGCATATGGCATTTCACTGAATTGGTTCCAACATGGAATACCTCGTAACTCTGGCCCTAGAGAAAAGAACAATCTTTAGCAAAATTGGGTGGCTGAACAAAGTCATTCGGATGGCGAGTAGTAATTTATAATTTACGCGGCAGAGATGAGATAGCGCAAGAAATACTTGTGCTGCCTCAAAATCTTTTGCTCATCACTGATATTTGGAAAGATCGAAAGGAAAAGGAGCGAAAGGAAAGGGTACGAAAGATTGTATTCCATATAACTATCTCATTCCATTGGGTGGCATGGTATAACTAAAGATTGGACTCGGAAAAAATGCGACACTTTGTTTTGGGTGTAACTTTTTATCGCGTGGATAATTAATGAAATTTTGAGTAATACTAGTTTAGAGTGTTATGCTTATGTGTACAATTTTTTTATAGTTCTCAAGATGCATTCGAAACAAGAAGAGCAGCAAATATTGGGCGCGGTGATCGATAATCCTGGTCAGTCGCACAGATGGATCGGCAAAAGGCTTGGAATCCACCATTCCACCGTGTCCCGCGTTGTGAAGATGTTCCAGGAGACGAAGACCATCGAGCGGCGCGCTGGAAGCGGCCGAAAACCGAAAACGGAATACCCAGAGAAGGCGCGGAAGATAAGGCAGTACTTTAAGAATAACCCAAACCTTTCCACCCGAGACGTGGCCAAAAAGGTCAATTCGTCGAAGTGGTTTGTCCAGCAGACCATGAAGCGGGCTGGGCTACGTGCTTTTAATGTCAGAAAGGCGCCAAACCGGACTGACTAGCAAAACACGGTGGCCAAATTGCGTGCGCGAGTTAGCAACGGAGCTACCCGAACGAGAACGGAAAAACTTGATGACGACGACATTGGTGAGTTAGCAACGGAACCAGCTCATCGGGAACAGCGAAGAATGCTGACGACAACATTGGAGCGGATGGCAACGACCGAGTCGACTTGGCGGTTTCGGCGTGGAGCGGTAGCAGCAGCAGGAAAGTGCAAGTGTAGCATTATGAACTGTAGATAAATTCGATTGTCAAATAAAAGTTCAGTTCGATCTAGACTAGATTTCGAATTGACTTCTATAAAAAAAAATTGCAAATGAAAGCTTAGGTAGTTGTTATTCTCGTGTAAACGAACTGTTATCCTCTATAATTCTTAACATAAACATCAAACCAGGCATATCAATTTTGCATAGACTTTTTCAATATGGACACACGATCAGCTCCATATCGTAATGAACATTTAACTCAAACTCCAAAGCCAAGAGATCTTGAAACACATAGAATTCCTCCCCCTAGACCACCTCCAAGAAAACTGCCACCACCAATCCCAGCTCCTAGAAATTTCAATCATTATCAAATGCCACCGTTCAATAATCGGCAACAATTTCCCACGAATCCTTTCCATCAAAATAGGCCACAATTCCAGCCAAATTTTTAAAACCAATTCCAACGTTCCAATCAAAATTCTGTCCAACCACATCCTTGGCCAAAACCACAACCAAAACCGGAGCCCATGGAAATCGACCAGAACATTCCCGGAATATAAATTATGGCAACAGGCCAGCCATGGAGATGAAAAGGCCTCATCCACCATCCAACCAAGTACAAAATTTAAAACGAATGGCACACCCAGTTGAGTATGCCTACGACCCAGAATATTTCGAATACATGCCAGAAGATGATAACTACCAATATTATTATCAGTACGGACAATTAAAGGACCAAACTGAATCAGAAATTAGCCCAAGTGAACAAATCACTGAAGAAATCCCAGAACAAGATCAACCCTCTTCATTACCGACTCATTTTTTACAAAGGAAGCCGAGTTGGTAAAACCAACTCTTCCATACATAAACTTAAAAACGACTATCGGAGAATTTCCGTTCCTCATTGACACAGGAGCGAATATTAATAAAATCGATCCGAAGCTAGCTTATCAGTATAAAATTTCGAAGCTTCATGAATTCAAGGCTGATAATATTTCCAGCGCAAATGGAAATTTCAAAGCCACATCGGCAATCGACATAACTTTTTTTTATCCAAAGATTAATCAGTCCTCTCAGTTCCTTCTTCATAAATTTCACCCATTTTTCAAAGGAATTATCGGAACAGGAATTTTAAAATCGTTGAATGCAAAAATAGATCTTGGGAATGGTGTTCTACATTTGAGAAAGGGGAACGAAACTTTAGAAGCCCCACTATCGTTATATAGCTCCATAAACTCAACTTCAAATACTTTATTCAGAACTGCCCATTTATCGGCAGACGAAAACAAAAAACTTCAGATTGTGCTTGATGCACATAACGAGGTTTTTCATCAAACGGATGCAAAACTAACTTGTGTTACAAATGTTGAATGTTCCATCAATACTACTGATAATATACCTGTTCATCAGAAAGTGTACCCATATCCTGCAGCATATGCTGAAGAAGTGAGGAAACAAGTAGATAAACTTTTAGCCGATGGCATAATTAGGCCCTTTCGGTCAGCTTGGACATCACCGGTATGGATAGTGCCAAAAAAGGCAGACGCTTCCGGTGAAAAGAAATTCAGAATGGTTATCGATTACAGGAAACTTAACGAGAAGACTATTTCCGATCGATACCCAATGCCCGAGATTGGTTATGTAATTGACGAATTGAAAGGACAAAAATATTTTTCTACACTTGACCTTGCGTCAGGTTTCCATCAGATTAAGATGAAAACGTACGATATTGAAAAAACAGCATTCTCTATTAACAATGGCAAGTATGAATTTACTAGAATGCCATTTGGTTTTAAAAATGCGCCCGCAACTTTTCAAAGGGCAATTGATGATGTTCTCAGAGATCATATTGGGAAAATCTGCTATGTGTACATCGATGATTTAATAGTTTTTGGTAAGGATCTAGAAGAACACTTGAAAAATTTGAATATTATTTGTAAAACTCTGAACGACTCAGGATTAAAAATTCAATTGGACAAATCTGAGTTTCTGCATCAAGAGGTTGAATTCCTTGGCTACATAATAAGCTCAGACGAAACCAAACCGAATAAAAAGAAAATAGAGGCTATTAACCTATTTCCAGAACCCAAAAACTTAAAAGAACTCCGTGGACTTTTAAGAATGATGGGTTACTACCGCAGATTTGTCAAAGATTTTGCAAAAATTGCAAAACCCTTGACAAACCTTCTAAGAGGGGAGAGCAAACCCCCATTCAATAAGAAAATTTCATTGAATGATAAGGAAAAGCAGTGCTTCCAAAAAATGAAAAGCTTACTTTCATCTTCTGATATTCTTATCTACCCCGATTTTAACAAACCTTTTATCCTAACGACGGATGCCTCCGATTATGCGATTGGCGCAGTTTTTTCGCAAGGAGAACTAGGAAAGGATAAACCTTTACACTTTGCTTCCAGAACATTATCTAAGACAGAAGAAGAATGTTCAGTCCCGGAGAAGGAAATGCTAGCCATTTTCTGGTCGCTTCAAACCTTTCGTAACTATCTCTATAGTACGAAATTCAAAATACTCACAGACCATCAACCTCTCACTTTCGCTTTGTCACCTAAAAACACAAATGCCAAGCTTAAAAGACGGAAGGCATATTTAGAGGAACATGATTATGAAATAATATATAAATGCATTAAGTAGAATTGTGTGTTCCATGACAGGAACGCAGCATTCAGCAGATGACAGCGATGACTTTTATATCATATCAACTGAAGCCCCCATCAATGTTTTCAGACATCAAGTCATATTGAAAGAAGGTCAAGATAAAGTAACCATTACACACCCGTTTCCAAATGACACTAGGGTAGATATTTCATTGTGAAATATTAACGGTAAGTCTATTTTGCAGGTTCTTAAATATCACTTTGATCTTTCTAAAGTAAACGGGTTATTCACAAATGAAATTTTAATGGGAAAAATACAAAAAACATATAAAAAAACACTTTGGAAATAAAAAAATGTTAAAATCCGTTTTAGTCAGAAAATACTTCAAGATGTCCAAGAGGAAGATGATCAATGGAACCTTATCCGACAGGAACACTATCGAGCACATCGTGGTGCTGAAGAAAATAAGCTACAGCTTTTAAGGAAGTTTTACTTTCCAAAACTTTCTCAAAAGTTAAAAGATATTGTAACTAATTGCCAGATTTGCAACGAAATTAAGTATGACCGTAAACCGATCAAATACCCAATTCAAGAGACCACTATTCCAAATGCTCCTTTTAAAATTGCTCACATTGATATCCTATTCCTTGAAAACGGCCATTTCCTAACCTATGTCGATAAGTTTTCCAAATTTGCCCAAATTAAACCCATTGATTCGAGAGCTGCCATCGACATAGTCCCAGCCGTGAAAGAAATTCTTCTGAAATATAACCCCCTGGAAATATTAGTCATGGACGGCAAAAAATCCTTCATGACGGGAGACTTGGTAAACATTTACAATACACATCATATCGAACCTTACGTCACAGCAACAGGACAAAGCGAGATGAATGGTATTGTTGAACGTTTCCATTCCACACTTTTAGAAATATACCGAATGACGAAACATGAAAACCCAGAAAAATCAGTTACCGACGTACTTTTCCTATCATTGAATAAATACAATTCCTCCATCCATAGTTCCACCAAACATACCCCTTATGAAATCATACTTCCTTCTCCCAGGACTCCAGAAATTATAGAAAAGGTTTTCAAGAATATTACAGAAAATTAAATTAAATCAAATTTCATAACAAATCCAAGAAACCTACAGAAATAGAATGCAACCAAGAGGTGTATGAAAACGCCAGACAAAGAATGAAACGCAAGCAGAGGTTTAAGAAAAATAAAGTTAGGCAAGTTAATAAGAGTACAGTAACTATGGATGATGGAAGAAGAGTACATAAAAATGACATTAAGGTTAGGATTATTTAATCATATTTACTTTCTCTCATTACAGAATTCTACTGGTTGTAGAAATTGGCGAAACTATATATATCCAAAGAATAGATCATCTCCCCATTATTGTTATTAAATGAGATACAGCTAGGATTCAATATACCTCTCATTATTATATTCATCATTTAAATGTAACCTCTCTAAAATCACACGTAGAAAACCTCAGAATACAATTTGAACATTTAGATTCGAACCAGTTCACAGATCTCATCATACAAAAATTCGATCAAATACATGATACACTAAAAAATTTGGCACCCTCCAGGCCAAAACGTTGGAACAGTCTAGGAACAGCTTGGAAATTTATTGCAGGAAGCCCAGACGCCAATGACTTGAAAATTATAAACTCTTCAATTAACGATCTCATTAATAATAATAATGACCAAGTAAGAATAAATAGAGCCATGAACTTGCAGATGAAGGAACTGGTATACAAAACAAAAGACGCCATAGAACTATCAAATTCGAGATCCTTTGAGATCCATTCAATTAATATATTTCTTAATTTAAAATATCTAGCAAAAAAACTAGAACAAATAGTTGATAGCATATCTCTAGAAAAAATAGGGATTCTTAATGAAAAAATACTTAGCCAAGATGAAATAGAGATTTAGCTAAACAAATATTACAGTTGATAACGCTTTAGAAGCACTCAACTTCGTGGATACAACAATTGCAACAAACAGTAAGGAGCTAACTCTCCTCATAAAAACTCCCATCTTAGATAAAAGGATATTCAACAAGTTCACGTCTTCCGTGTCACAAGCAACGACAAGCAAATTCATCTGACGAAAAGAAATTATCTGACCCATGAAACTGGCAACTATATTGTCGATTCGTTAGATACGACTATATACAAAATTCATGAAATAGAATTGGATAATTCCAAATGCATAACTAATTTACTTTCTGGAAAGCAAGCAATCTGCAATTACACCATGAATCCCCTAGAGGACTAAATCACCGTTACCAATGATGATAATCTCGTCATCAACTCAAACAAAACCGTTTCCTTTACATCAAATTGAGGAATCAGTAACCGAACCCTAACCGGAACATTTTTAATCACGTTTCACGACTGCGACGTGAACATCAACAATCATAGCTACTCTAGCAAAATTCGGAAGATAGCTGAAAGCCCAATACAGCTTCTATTGGATGGAATTGCTGTACAGATGCAATTCTCAATAGCAAATTTAAGTATAGAGCACCTACACAACCTACACCTGGAGACGAGAAAGGAGATGGAATACATTCGACTGAATAACACAAGTATCAAGTGGCCGGCATGGTCCATTCTTGGAGGAATATTTTCACTCCCTTGCCCTTGCCCTTACCGGTTTTCAGGTACCGCGATTCTTTAGAAAATTTTAATACGCAGATCAGCTACTGTCAAAATACAGCAAACACCCAACACCACACCTATTCAGGAACCTATGAAGGACATTCAACCCAACCTTAGATCTTTGACGATTAGAGACGTGATTCGGACGGAACCTCATCTCTAAGGATGGATGAGTTAGCAACGGAGCTACCCGAACGAGAACGGAAAAACTTGATGACGACCACATTGGTGAGTTAGCAACGGAACCAGCTCATCGGGGACAGCGAAGAATGCTGACGACAACATTGGAGCGGATGCCAACTACCGAGTCGACTTGGCGGTTTCGGCGTGGAGCGGTAGCAGCAGCAGGAAAGTGCAAGTGTAGCATTATGAACTGTAGATAAATTCGATTGTCAAATAAAAGTTCAGTTCGATTTAGACTAGTGAGTAAGTAAGTTGTATTTTTTTAAAAAAGGTTATCACGTCCGTGAAAACTTAACTCGCGGAAGCTGTACCGTGAGTGGCTGGTCAAGCCAGGCTGTCTCGTCATGGATGACGAGACATATATCAAGGCGGACACCAAACAAATCCCCGGCCTCGAGTTTTTTGTCGGTACGTCCCGCATGGAGGTTCCAGAAAAGTTTCGGAAGAGAAAGATGGACAAATTCGCGAAGAAGTACCTATAGTGGCAGGTGATCTGCGAGTGCGGACGGTACAGCAAGCCGTTCATTACAACAGGCACCATAAACGGGAGATTTGTCGAGGGGAATGCTTGCAGAAGCGCTGGCTGCCTCCTTACTTCGCTATCACCGTGGTCCCACGCTGTTCTGGCCGGATCTCGCTTTGATGATGATGATGATATAAAACTACAATCTATTGTAGCAAGGTAACTTCCCATAGCAGTAGAATAATCTGAAAAACGATTTGATCAGGATTCTAATATTGTTTGTGATCATCAAGCTCCTGTATGAAGGGCCAAAAACGTTTGGGCGGGCCCGTTAGCAGAGACACTTACGTGAAACCCGCGAATATAGGGAAATGAATCTCCTTCAAAAAGCAAGTTCACACGCACAACACTAGAATCGAGCCCCTCGATTGACAGAATAAATCCAATAGATAGGGTCGAAGAGCCCGCCCTCGTTCCGCGAAATGTTAACAATAGGGAGGAGGCAGTCCCATGCTCCCTATCCAAATCGTTTCACTTGGGTGCCTTGATGGTCCCTCCCTTTCCCCGTTATATGTTATTTAATATTTAGAATATTTTGTACACACAATATTAGGATATCATTATAGACAAACATGCCAATTTATTCAAATTTCAAACTTCTTTTTCTCCCCCCTTTTTTTTTTTTCTCTCTTTTTTTCCTCCCTCCCTCTCTTTCCTTTTCTCTTTTTTTTTTCTTCTTTCTTTGTATGTTTGTATGTTTGGTATGTTTGGAAGCCACCATCCCTTCATGTCCTTGGCTTGGATGCAGCTCCACATAATAGCAAGATCAAATTGAGCCACCGATCTGAATTCACAATATCGCTGTATGAAGGGCCAAAAACGGAGGGGTGGACCCGTAAGCAGAGACACTCACGCGAAATCCACGGGAAATTAAGAATCTCCTTCCAACGATACGATCCAACAATTCGAATAACCCAATTCGCAATACTTATTAAGCTTTCTACAGGATGGCTTGTTAAGAAGGGCGCGTCACTCTCACTGAAACTGTTGGAGTAGAATCCGCAGCATCACAATCGAATCGGTAGGATAAAGAAAATGATAATGCTCGTTCCCTCCTAGACTCAGGCAGTCAATCAAACCATCGTCCAGTTTCAGCTTGAATGATACCCTGATGCTCCCTCCCAACCCAGTATTTATTATATATAATGTACATAATATGTCATAATATGCAATATATGCAGTATGTAATAGAGCAATGAAATATACTATAATATTTAATTAAAATATGCTATGGTTGGAGTTCGTCATCCTGTAATTTAAATATGGTTATAAATAAAATAATATGATGAAATAGTTATAATAGTAATAATAGGCATATGATAATCATATGCAGCTTGGTGCATCTTTACAGCTCAATCAGTGGTAGATGAATATAACTCTGGAATGTGAAGGTCGTATTGCAATTAAATAAAACATAAACCATTTAATTATACATGAATCAAAAAAATATGTATGTATTCATGACATATAGATATACATAATCAGCAGAATTGAAGAGCATTTATTAATTTTAATAATTTTCAATGATTTAAATTAATAGAAAAACACCTTTAGATGCAATGAAATAAAATATCTGTACTATCTGGAATCTATTTCCTTGTAACCTTGAAGCAAATGAAATTTAATCATCATTATTAAGCTTTGGGTAAATATTTTTAATATGATTATACTTATATATATATAATGATGATAGGATGAAGATAATACGATGTTGTAATAGCATACACATAAAAATTAAATGCAACTATTTGTCTCTTCTGCTGTGATGTTAGATGATTGAAACTCTGAAATAGCGAAAATTTCCAAAGTGATATAATAAAAGAAAGTTGATCACCAGGCAGCCAAGCAGAATAGCAAAGAAAATTTAAGCAAACAATTAGCCGAAATAAATTTTATGTGATTATGATTACTGCCCAAAAACGGAAGCTTAATAAATCCACAAAAAAGAAAAAAAAAACAGAGAGAAAAAGAAAAATGAAATTTTAATTCTCCGATAACTCTTGCTTTCTACTGGGCCCATAAATAATTTTTTATATCTGTGCAATAGAAAATGAGAGATCATAAACAATTAACGTTTTTGAATTATTAAACTTTTTTGGAAATTTTATTTAGTAGAATTTGTCGTATGATCATTTCTAAAAAAAAAAAAACATTAAAAACCATCCTATCTTTTCAAATACATATCGTGGGTTAGGTGGGCTAAAACTTACGACGATGCATAGATGCGAACCTGAAAATAGCTTTAAAAATATTGTGAAGGGATGTTATAATATAAAATGATAGTAACAATTATATTTGTACTGTCTGCATGTCTGTAGACTGATGTCCAGCTGCAATTGTAGACGCTCTTGCATTATCATTGCCACGAAGGAAACAAAAAATTTAAAATTATTAAACAACACTTGGGAATTCCATAGATGATCTGAAATTATACACCGTATAAAGAATACTTCCATTTTTCGTGGTAGGGTAAGATTTCAGCATGCTATTTCACCGGGGTCACGCTACCTACATCGCCTTGGTGCGGTTGCCACCTAATGTATAGTTGACGCGATACAGCGTTTCTTACTCAACCGCTGGATGCCAGGACAGACGCTGTTTGAGCTGCACCTCCTTGGATAGACGCTCCGAACGCACCTCCTCAATTTAGCTGAAGTCAGAAGGACAACAGTGCCCTGGCTGCACTACCAGCTAAGTACGCAACCCTTAGCTGGCGGTCTTTGTCATCTCTTGACCCGTGAAACTTATGAGGACCAGTGCTATGTTGCGGGGACGCACGCTCCATCCCAATTGTCTACTCACCATTTTGCAGCTCATTCCAAAGCGTGCTGAAATTATTGGTAAAATGAGAATGGGAAATATACAATATGATTTAAAGGTCACGATCTTCAGTCGCAGCCCCTCACTTCGCTATTGTCAGATTGACAACATTGCCCAGGCTACGCCAACCAGCGTCTCCATGTTTCAGCTGGCAGTCTTTTGTGATCATATGACTCGTGGAGGCGTGAGGTAGGAACTTGTGAGGACGAGAGGTCGGCCGCACCCTCCTTCGAAGTTGTCAACTCACCATTTGAAGCCCGTTCTGGCCGGATCTCGCTTTGTGCCATTACGCCAAGCCTGTAATGGATTGGTACGAAGCGAAGGGCGTTAATGTGGTCCCGAAGGAGGCGAACCCGCCAAATACACCAGAACTTCGTCCGATCGAAAAGTTTTGGGCGATAATGAAGAAGAAGTTGAAGAAAAGCGGAAAAATATTCAAAAACGATGGAGCTTTGAAGAAAATCTGGGAGAAATTGTGTAAGGAAGATGGACAAAGCCTCGCCCAAGACCTCATGAGCAGTGTTAAGAGAAATGTACGAGCATTCAGCTTGGGGGATGAAATTCAATAAATAAATTATGCCAAAACATAGCTAATATGTAGTTATTTAATCCCTGAACATTTTAGAAGTATCTGATTTAAAATGAATTTTTGGTGATCATTTTTGTGTGTCCAGTCTTTATACAAAATACCAAACTTACATGCAGACCGGTGTTCGGACAAATGACAGGCTAATGTAATGAAGATGTCGACCCGATGTAAATTTGATGTTGGGTTAATTTTGAAAAGGACGGTTTTCGGCACGGTTTGCCTTACGGGGAGCGCAAAAGGAAAAAGAAACTAAACCGTGGAGCTGGTTTTTTGTTTCGTTAAGTACCGTGCCAATTTAACTAAGAAGTCACATTGGCATGGTACTAGCAAAAAAAATAGCTCCACGTTTTATTTTCTTTTTCGAATAGGAGGAGTCGAAACGAGGTACCGGAACCGCGTGCGAGTAAACTTTGAACGGGAAGCAAAATTTTTGCACGGCTCTTTGAGTTGGTTTCCATGTAGGAGTCATGCAGCGCAACGGCCTCTCCGACAACGATCATTGTTAAATATAAGATTCCCTCAATGGAGGCGGAAATGTCCGGCCCAATCAAGGCAACATGACTAGTTCACGTATTTTGTAACTATTTAAATGTAATTTATGTAACGTAATTAATTACTATCTTTTATACGACAAGACAAAAATATCAGATAAATTAAGATTAAGAATATAAAAAAATAAAAAAATAAAAATAACGATACTCAGGGCAAGTTTAGAGCATTGATGATATCTTGTATGTTTATATTCATGACTATGTGCAAGGGTATTCTTTCCGTGTTGAATATTGCAGTGCAATCATCAAAATCAACAAAATGTTTTAGTGTCAACGAATTTTATGCGCATGCTCTTCAATAATGTTTGCTTGAGTATTTTTCACACTTCTGCTTGTAGAAGTAGTTATGTTTGAAATTATGAGACCAGTGACATTCTGTTTTGCTGTTTGTTGATTCGGAATACCGATGCTGTTGTTTTCACGTTTTCATTTGTACGACTCATTATTTTAAAATATATTTTATACCCCAGGATTGATGAAGAAATACTTTCAATGCGTCGAAGTTCACCACACTCATTTTTCCATAAACATCCAGAAACATTGCAGTTGTTCGCGAGTTTGATGTTGCAAGTGTATATTTTAATGCTTGAGGGTATAATTAATGTCACACCAAAAATAAATCACATTGGTGCGAGTTCGCTAAAAACAACTTCGAACATGAGGTGACTTCAGCAGTAGATAATACAATATCATGCGATGAATTCGTTGTATCAGAATTAGTGAACATTCAAAAATAATCAAATTTGTCAGTCTGAAATACGTGGTGGCGTTGAAGTGTGCGGCGCTCCAATGAAATCGGTAATTGAAATTTAATATTGGTTCAATTTGGTAGATGATCCCTTATTTCAGCTTATGCTTCTTATGTGATTTTTAATGTAACTTACAAATAACTTGTAATACCTAGAAGATGCGAACTCATTGAGTAATTAAGTATGAGAGAAAGTCAAAAATTTTAAAGAGAGATCCAAGTGATGTAGACAATCAAATTATTGTGAAGTGAAGAAAAATTTACTTATTAGTGTTAAGTGAGGATTTTTTTAGGCTCTTTACAACCATCGACAGTAAGAATATTTTTTGTAAGAGGCATACAATGCCCATCAGCAAATAAATCCAAAGTGACAGCTATAGTGCCTACGTTATGTCAGAGTGTGTCGCAGAACGTCTTTGATGGTAAACTATTTGATCCTTGCTATATCGATTGGCAATTTTACAGTCTAAGCGGCCGTAGCTTAAAAAACCATCCCAAGTGTGTTACTAGACAGCAAATACGAAGCTCGTTATTTAAAATGACGATCAGAGTTGTCTGTGGTCTTTAAATTATGATGGAAAATGAATATTTAATCAAATGTACCTTGTTGTAACTTCTAAAAATATATCCAGTTTTAAAAAAGAAAAACTGTATGTTCGTGTTCCTGTCATATATATACAAAATTAGCATTGCAGGTGCATCAGTCGTTCTCAAACCTCGGCATGGTGCTGCCATGTCTAGCATAACGTCGTGCAATTACGTGAAATGTATTACTTGAAGAAAACTCGTGGACAGCATTGACAAGATGGTGTTTGTGAGTTGAATGTTTTCAAATGTTATTGTAATTATTAAAAAAAATACTTTTGCCGTTTATTATGAACTTTATTTCACGATTGATCATTAATCAGCACGCTAGTAGATTGACAATTATCACCGAATGATGGACCCAATTGTACAGAGTATCGTAGTGATTGCTGGCATCCAAAAAATGAAAACTATAAGAAGAAAAATCTGTTATCGAATCTATTATTGATTGCCACCTGTTACTGTTTGACTCTATTTGACATCTTCACATTGATGAAGAATTCTTATAAGGGAAGGTCCATTAATTATGTCACGCAGTAAGGGGGGGAGGGTTTTTTTTGGGAAAACGTGACAATCCATACAAAAAAAATTAGAAGGTCCATACAAAAAAACGTGACAAAGGGGGAGGGGGGTTATAAAAAGTCACTTTTTGCGTGATATAATTAATGGACGTTCCCTAAAGAATCTTAGTATGTTCAAATGATGTACTAAATGCAAGAAGACTATTGTTTAAGTCTTGCGCAAATCTTGATCGGTTACTATAGACAAAACGAGGGAAACTGTGTGAGGTTGGATTTATGAATAATGTGTTATATTAAAACGCTACACAAAGAAACAATAAAATTTAGTATCAAACATACTTGTAGAAATCATTTGTAAAGTCAAAATTATAATAATGTTGTAGCAGTAAGCAGTTTTGGTATCACAATAACAATATCTGATTTGCGATATCATATTTCATAAACATATTTAATTATCGTTCATCTAGCCAATGACTGTGCTGTCCATTTGTTTTAATAATATGGACAGGCTGAAATAGAATTAAATATTTATATTCAACTGAAGTCTCGAATTACCAAGGACTTTTAATAGAAATGCATAATTTAAAAAATAGTTTTAGCTATTCCTTAGAGGTTGATTTTTGCACCTAGATGTCTGAGAGGTTGATTTTTGCAACTAGCAACTAAGATAATTTTTTGAAGAACTTGTTCCTGTTCTTTTGATACATTTGAATGATTAGACATGAGATTCTTTCTTTTTTAAACTTATAGGGCCTTGGTATCTTTGGCAAAACACAACATGCCCAATAAATCAACAATCCAAAGAGTGCAAGTGAAGATACATTATTATTTAGGTGATGAACCAGCTCAGGCGGCTGGAACAAGAGAAAAGTTAAATAATAATTTAGGTATTATCTTTTGTTATTAATCTCATTTTACTTTTACGTATCTATGTAAAAACTACAAAATTTATTGATAATTTTCCTTCTTTGTATTAGTGTCTATTGGTTTTTAAACTATTTATAAATGATAACACGGTATTCAAAATTTATTTATAAAAATTATACTTGTTTCTTATCGATGTTGTCATGTTCGCCAATGAACTTCTTGTAAACTCCTATTAATGGTTCGAAGTGTTAAATAATGGGCTATTCCCTAACTCATTCAGAAAATGTGCAATGCTGTGGCTTTTAATTAACCACTTTTTACTCCTGAGAATCTTATGCATTTTCAAACATGTTACTACCAGCTCTATAAACGCGGATGATGCTCGCCACCTGGTGCTGACTGTAAGCAGGAGTTCAACTGAATGGTCAATTGGTTTTTATATATTATTTGTACTTGCCATACAATGATACCAAAGCACTCATTAAACACTGTTATAGTACATTTGCAGCACTTACTTGTGAGCCGGAAATAAGCTTATTTCAGTTAACAATAAGATTTATCTCCCACGAAAGAAGAGAAATCTGGTTATAGATATATTTGTTTGTGGAAGTAATTATTCCCAGAGAAAAACTACTGCGATGGCGGTAATATAGAATTTGTATAGTTTTTGTCACACCAAAAAGAAAATCAAGCAGTTTCATACACTGAAGCCTATTTTCCACCAACCCAGACGATGGTGCATAACCATTACCTCTCCTACCTTAGTGCCTAGAAACACATTTTCTGGATTGAATTTTCTTTCGATATTCCCGTTTTTTTTAAATTATAGTCTTATATGCAGTTTGTAAGAAAAAGTACATCTACCCTAGCGTATTTGAATATTTTTTCTACTATTCTCTTCTTTCAATTGACAGCCAAAGCAAGCGTAAACAACGAAATTGTTTGCAATCTTTCATACAACAAACCTGATTTAGGCGATCTAGGTTAAATTTACATGAAATATGACATGAATTTATGTCAAATTTAGCATTAAATATACGTGCATAAGATAACGCAGAGAATTACATCTTTCTTTCAAAATTCGTATATAATCGTGTTTTAAAAAATCGTGTTTAAAAATCACTTGCAATTTTTTTTTTGTCTAATACTGGACCAAAAATAATATGAGTTGTTCCGTGGCGCAAGTGATTGAGTGAGCACAGAAAAATGAAAACCATAAAGCTGCTTCCAGGTGAGATGTGGGCGTTCACCGAATGTGGCGAGCCGATGGTGGGGATCATTATAATTTATGATTCATGCTATTGGTTAACCACACTTGCCAAGTATAGTCAAGACCGGTCGCCGTCGAATAGTTATAAAAGCACCGGAGGAGGTGTTCTACTAGCTGTCCGCTCGACTCTCCAATCTCGTGTGCTAAATCTTCCTGGCAGTCGGTGGAGCAACTATGGATCGCTATCACCACTGTTAACGCAACTCTTTACCTATGCATGGTGTATATACCTCTGGACCGAATAAATGATGAAAGTTTGATCGACAAGCATCGTTATTCGCTCAATTGGGTAGCCTCGCAATTAGGACCACGAGACAACATTATCATCCTAGGCGATTACAACTTTAGCACAGTATCTTGGCAGCGTAGTTCTCATGGTCATCTCTTCCCGATTCCCTCCCAATCTTCAATAAACCCGGCATCAAATAAACTACTGGACGCACACAGCACTGCTAGACTCCAACAAAACAACCGCATTCTAGATCTGTGCTTCTTTAGCGAGGAAATATGCATGGACAGCACGGTTATGTAAGCTCCTACACCGCTCGTTAAAATCTGTAGGCATCATATTCCTGTGCAAATGAAAAGTGAAATAAGCTTACAGCACGTCGTAAGGCTGATTTCGATGGAATGAACGATTTCTTCACACATGTCTATTGGGACGAAGTTCTTCGAGACTTAGACACTAACCTCGCTGCAACAACGATATCATACATCCTATCATACGCTATTGACCAGTTCGTTCCCGTCAAGTTCAGCCGTGACCCACCTCAGCCAGCCTGGTCTAATGCCGATCTAAAACACCTCAAAAGAATGAATCAAGCTGCTCTCCGGTGATACAGCAAATATCGTTCTGACAATACGAGAGCCAATATGTATGAAGTTGAACACCGAGTTCAAGCACACAGATAAAAAGAAACATTGAATTTTCTGCGTTATCTAATGCACATAAAGGGAATGCTAGATTTGGCAGAAAAAAATGGAATATTTCATGTAAATTTAAGCCAGATACCTCCTGAATCTACCTGTAGTATGAAAGATTGCCAACATTGTTGTATGGCGCATGAAATATTGCAAACAATTTCGTTGTTTACACCTCCTTTGGCTTGGAATTAAACGATGGGAAATTTTACGCGCTTGTTAAAATTAATTATTTTTTTCTGTGCAACTCACCAATCATTTATTTGACACCTTTCAAGATCTTCTACAAAGCCGCCTAAAAAACAAACCAGAAAGTTTTTGGCGCTACGTGAATGACCAATGAACGAAAGTCCGTACCCTCTACGATAACCAACGGTCTGATTGAAGGCGACTCCTTACCGGATATCGCAAATATGATTCGCTCTCAATTCAGCAACGTGTTCACCAGTGAACATCTCAATCTCCAGGATGTATACGCAGCCACCTCAAATGTTCTTCGGCTATCCGGCTCTTTGTCTCAGTTCGTTGTCACCGATGACATGGTTATTTCCGCTGGTACGGAATTGAAATCCTCCACTGGATATGGCCCAGACGGCATACCATCTCTAGTGTTAAAACGATGTTTGGATACACTGGCAAAACCGCTAGCGTCTGTATTCTTGTCATCCCTCGCTTCTGGTGTATTTCCGGATTGCTGGAAACAGTCATATTTTTTCCAGTGTTTAAGAAGGGTTGCTAGAGAAATGTTGCGAATTACCGAGGAATAGCTGCGCTGAGCTCTACATCCAAGCTGTTTGAGCTGACAGTTCTTCGTATGATGTTTCTCCACTTCGCCCATAATATTTCGCCAGACCAGCACGGTTTTCTGCCTAAACGCTCGACGACAACCAAATCGAACCGGTCAACAAGTAGATGCTATTTGAACCGACTTATCCGCAGCGTTTCATAAAATGAATCATCAAATTGCGGTTGCTAAGTTTGACAAACTAGGCATGAATGACAGTATGCTTCTCTGGATCCGATCTTTTCTGATCGGACGAAGAATTTCCGTCAGAATAGGAGACCACGTTTCATCTCCTTTCATGGTCTTGTCTGGCGTTCCCCAAGGCAGCCATCTTGGGCCATTTTTATTTCTGCTGTACATGAATGATGCTAATTTCATCCTGGATTGGTTGAAACTCTCGTATGCTGACGATTTGAAGCTTTTCTACACGATCAAGAATCAGGATGACGCATCTTTTTTGCAACAACAGTTAGAAACCTTTGGTGGTGTCGTGTCAACCGAATGTCATTGAATGTGTCCAAATGTTCGGTAATTTCCTGTGGCCGTAGACGCTCTCTCTTACAATTTGACTATGGCTTGGCAGGTGTACAATTACGACGTGATACTACGATACTAACCTTCAAGGATCATGTTGGGTACGTTGTGTCAAAAGCTTCGTCGCAGCTGGGCTTCTCCGCTTTGAGAAAAAGTTCAAGGATGTTTATTGCCTGAAGGCTATAAACAGCGCAATTGTACGCCCTATCATTGAATACTAGTCCGTCGTATGGTCTCCATATTATCAGAACGAAACTCAACGCACAGAAGTCATTCAACGTAAATTCATCCGATTCGCCCTTCGTCACCTCAGATGGAGGGATCCAATCAATTTTCCAAGTTATACAAGTCGCTGCAAGCTCATTCACCTGGAACCACTCGCGTTCGAGACGCAACATGGCAAAGGCATGCTTCATCGGGGATATTCTTCAAGGCAACATTGATTGTGCATCGTTGCTCAGCCTGCTGGATATTAACATTCGTCGTCGAAACCTTCGAATACATCTGTTTCTTAGCTGTCCTCCTCCAATTATTGCTTCAATGAACCTACGCGATGAATGTCCCGCATTTTTAAAAGGTGCTACCATGTGTTTGATTTTAATGTGTCACGAGAAACGAACAAATGTGCTTTTATACGTTTTTTTATGTTAGTCAATGTTTGCTAGGGTTTAGAATATTATGTTTGTATGTTAGTTTTAAGTTAAACACGATTGTCATTGGGGTGGGTATTTCACCTGTTGACGAATAAATAAATAATAAGTGTATCTATAGCAATCTACGTTATTGCAATTCAGCGTGTATAACAAACTAATTGTCAATTGATAAAACGTAAACAGTAAAATTAAACAGTAAAACTATTTCAACGCCATTGATTAGTTTAGCAATTTGATAACCTCCAGTTTATGAATAAAATGACGAAAAACGATCTAAGTCCATCCAGTATCCGGAAATCGATAATACAGCCTCATCAAACCGCAGAAAGTAACAATGCAATCGCTCAGGTACTTCTATCACAGAAGGATACTGTTACGAAAATTTTGTAGTGGTACAAAAAGTTTGTTTCTAATTGGTCAATGCAATGATCAGGGTCGTCAGGGTCATAATCGGCTTCATCAACAGTATTTCAAGGATAGAGATGCACTTAAGAATACCTGATTGATTGAGAAGATTATTAATGAAAGATTAAACCTCCGCCATGTTCAACTGCATGTCGAAGAGACTTTTTCAGATTTTCTCCATTTTCGTGTGATACCATGAAACTTGACTAGAATTATTTTAGTCTCGTCTGACCAAATAACCTTCTTCCACTTCCAGGGATCATTTGTTCATGTAAAGTGGCATATGCCCACCTTAATATTTTCTTAATATTAGACAACCATGGCTTTTTAACTGTAACTCTTCCGTTAAAACCCTGTTTATGAAGCCAATGATGGATTGTTTGCCATGTTAAGCGAATATCAAAATCGTCCTGTACTTGCTTTGCTAACTCAGCAACTGAGGAACCCACGTTTTGCTTCACCATGTGTAAAATAGATCTACCGATCCATGGATTAGTTTTCCTCGATCGTCTATATCGCTGCATCCTTACACTGAAAATTAATTTTAGTATATATTATGAAATCGAAGAGAGGGCTAATGAATTTATTCGTTATTTTCTGCAACGAAGCTGATTTTTACTTTGTACGAAGCTACCTTCGTAGTTTATTCCACACGCGCAACTGTCAAAAGCACGAAGCATTTGTTGACACAGAAAGAACATTCGTAACTTGTTCGAAAACAATACAAAGAACTACGAATATTTTGTTACAGATTATAAAAAAACGTCTCTCTGGGGGTTGCATGAATGACTGACAGATCTACTTTATCGATTCGAAATGTAATTGCAAAAACGCAACCACGTGGAGCAAAAAGCAAACGCAACCACAGGATTTCATCCTGTTTTTTTTTTTTTGGAAAGAGCTGTTTTTGAATCCGTGGTTGATCTCCCTGGGCCACAGTAGCTCGTGAGAAGATACTTGATTAATCAGTATGAAGTTATAAATCTTGACGGCGCTTTAATTTTTATTTTGGGATGAATAAATTATTCTCGCTCATCCCTGCAGCAACACCAACATGCATGAGTACAATAAAAGAGAAGCAGCAATTGGCTGGTCTTCACAATATCCCTTTCGTGCATTATACACAAAGATGTAATGATAGCATTTCCACAGATAAAAAGCAATATGAATGTTTCAAACAATATACGAGACATTTGTTCTATGATCAAAATCCATGTTTACAAAACGAGTGAAAGCTAATTTACGAAAATATTTTTTTTGTGTACCCCTTTTCTGAACAATTTTTGTTACAGTATCATGGCGTAGTTTATTATTATTATTTATTATTATTATTCATCAACAGGCTGGGGATAGCCCCAATGATGTACATGATTTGCATTGCAAATACATTGTCAATAATTACAGTTACACATTTAAGCATGGTCATAACATAAAAACATAAAAAAATAAATAGTAAGTCTTGATCTCATAGCCCGTTATTCCTGCCGGCAAAAACAGAAGAAAACCTTGGACAAAGTGCATCTCGTGGGATATTAAAATCGGAGACAGATTCCAGTCTGATGAACACTCTCCGTAGACTGGAAATCACACCATATGCTCCATAATTTGTTCGATGCAGAGGAATCAATAACATGAGATTGTTTCGAAGCGGTCGAGATTGAACAATCAGGTTGAATTGCCTCAGGAGAGCCTCGCAATCTATCCTACCCTGCAGGATATCGGCGACGATCAAGGCTCTGCTTGTGTCTCTTCTAATCCGGAGCAGCTCTAGGTTGATCAGTTGACAACGGTGTTCGTACCTGGGTAGCCGAAATAGATCATTCCAAGGAAGTCTACGAAGCGTAAAACGGAGAAAGTGGCGTTGAACTGATTCGATTCTCTCAGCACTGTTGTTGTAGTTTGGGTTCCGAACCGCAGAACAATACTCGAGTGTCGATCGTACCAGGGAACAATAGAGTGATTTCAGACAGTAGATGTTGGAGAAGTTCTTAGCTATCCTGAATATGAACCCTAATTGAACATTATCGGTTGCTTTTTTCCTGAAACCGTGACAGCGGAGCACTTGGAAGGGTTCATTACCATTCGGTACAAATTGCACCTGTTGGCGAACGCATTTAAATGACGTTGAAGAAAGTGACAGTCAGCAATCGAGCAGATTCGTAAATTGAGGTCATCTGCATACGATAATATGAAAATCTACGGTCCCAGGTGGCTTCCTTGAGGTATACCTGATGTGGCGGATAAGCTAGCTGATCTGCAATCTCCTATGGCAACCATTAGATGGCGACCCGTGATATACGAGCGGAACCTACTCAGAAGATTACCGCTAACACCAAGCCTGTTGATTTTAGCAACCACAATGGTATGATTAAACTTGTCGATAGATCGGTGTATATAACTTCCGTCTGAACCCGATCAGTCATGCTTTCGATAATATACGAAGTGAGGCACAGCAGATTAGTGGTTGTAGAGCAACCAAAAGTGAACCCATGTTGATCAGCTCTCAAATACTGCTTGCAATGAGATAGCAGCGGTTCCATAATCACTAGCTCGAAAAGTTTCGATACAGCACTTAACGATGTAATGTTTTGCACGGCACCTTTCCTTCCCTTTTTATGGACAGGAAACATGTGTGCAAACTACTAGCAGGAAGCAAATATGCCGCTGGAGAGGGACATGCAGAATAGACGATGAAGTGGAATTAATAAGCTGGCCATTTGCGTCTTCAAAAATGCGGATGGAAAACCATCAGGTCCAGGGTTGAAGGACGACTTGAGGAAAGTCGTGGCCTTGGATATCATTTCCACGTTGACATCAATTGCACCGAGCGTTTAACCAATTAGCCAATTACACAGCTCATCTGTGAATACACTGAAAAACTTGAGGAGTGGCTTCGGGTGTAGTTTGAGTTTGCGCTGAATGCCGCTTTGAAAATGTGAAAAGCAATGACGACTGACTCGTTTGTACATGTGATTTAGTCTCACATAGTGAAGTTGTGTAGTGTAGTAGTGACTTCAACCGTCGTAGCTCGCTCGTTTCCAGGGAGTGCAAGCCACATTGCGATGAGTTCTTTTCGGAATGTGTCTTTCAATAACATAAGCAAAGACATGCTAAAAAGTTTGCGCTGCAGCCTCAACGTGTTCAGGATCAAGAATGTTTTTTTTCAATCCATGCTAGATAACACATTTATAATGCTACGGTGGTCAGATTTACGGAAGTCGTAAGAAACAGCAGCAGGAAAGTCGTTAAAATCACGAACGAGTGACAATCAGAGGAGGGTGATGCGGAACTGGCTTATTTAATGGACAAGGAGCCATGGAATTGGATTAAGCATTGTCTTGAGTACTCACGAAGCAGAAGTCCAAACTGCGGTTACTTTCGTTTACTAAATAGTTGATTTGAGGAAGCTTTGCTGCGCTATAGTTGTCAAGAAGATCAATAGCACCTGCATGAGAAGTAGAATCGTCAGGATCTGAATATAGAAATCCGCTATGGGATGGCCTCCACGAAACGCCAGGCAAATTGAAGTCACCGAAACCGAATATCTCATCAACTGGAGTCACATTCTCGATAACTGAGTAAACAGACCAGCAGTGAGTATCAATGAGATCGTAATCCCGAACTCGATCAGGCGCGATCACTTAGATTGATAGCTGTCCAAACCGGCTCCACACTGCTCCATAAATCGTTCCCGATGGCCCTCGCCTCCAATCCGCAGCGGACAACAACAAGAACACCTCCAGTTTTTTTCTGGCCGTTGTTGAAATTGCGACCGCAACGAAAAACTTCATAGTCAGGACCAAAAACTTGACTGGAAAGCGTTTGGGAATCGAGCCACGTTTCGCACAGGACAATAACGTCATAGCTAAGATCCGATACATCTACTCGGTACTCTTCGAAATCAGAATTCATTCCGCCGGCGTTTTGGTAAAAGATCATGACGTCCTGCTTACGGCACGGAATCGAGCAACCGGTCTGCTCGCCATAGTGAGTGGGTTTGAAGACCCTCTCCACATCCGACAGCAGGTCCGGAACGACTATTGTGAACAAAGGCTGTGGGTGGTGAGACTGAGTCGGAGGGATTAGGGGCTTTTGAAAGGCTTCCTATTAGGAATTACAGTGGCACGAGGACTAACGTCGCCCAAAATTCTGGAAACTCGATGGGTATCTGGCGACGAATGCTCAATAAATTGATTTTACTTGCCTGTAGAAGAAGCTGAAAGTCCCCAGATCCACATCCAGCCACAGGTCTAGGACGACTATGCTGAGTGCTGGCAGGAATCGACGCGACTGGGCTAGAGGTATCAGGGACTTCCAATATGCAGTCCACTGTGCGTCCCAGATTTAAAAAAGCAAAGCTGAGGATGAACATTGACAGCATCAGATACCATTCGACTTGGTTGTTCACTGGAAATCAGGAAGGCATCAGTAACAGAATTACTAGGATAACACACATACTTTCCTGTAATTTCAGGTCGGGAGACCCTCCCCCAGACTATGACCACAGGACCGTGATGACTTGAATGGCTGGAACAAATGGTTGATTGATGTTGTATGGTACTCGGCTCGACCGAGTCAGAGTGGTTGAGGGCTCCCTTGATGCCTTGCAGTGTGTATCCCGGTTGTGTGGTTTGGATGATAGACGATTAATCGGCATAGACGATTAATCGGCATCCTTTTTCACCAACTTTTTGACTTCGATCGGTTCATTGCAGAGTATGCATTCCGATGCTAGAGTGAGAAAGTCATCTTCCGGTGCACTCGGTGCAATACGGGAGAGAATATTCTGACGCTTCAATGCGAGAACACCAGCCCAGCAGATATGCAACACGTATGGCAGTTAATATTATACTCCCGTTGTGTGATTCAGCTGGCAGTTGCGTGTAAATAATAGTACCGTTAGTGACAATCAGATGTGTTTCCAGAAAAAAAAATAGCGCGGGGAGTTGGTACAATGGAACTTCGATCGCAATCACAACAAAAATACAAAGGAACATACAAAAAGGTGTAATGATAGCATTTCCCCAGATAAAAAGCAATATGAATGTTTCAAACAATATACGAGACCTTTGTTCTATGATCATAATCCATGTTTACTTAACGAGTGAAAGCTAATTTACGAAAATAAATTTTCAGTGCAGTTGTGGGCCGTTAATGAGCTGTCATGCGATAAGCTTGAAATGTTAAGAAATTAGAATAAAAGTGATTGGAAAATGATTGGTTCCGGAAATCTTGCTGTACGTTCAGTGAATTAGAACAAAGAAAGTACGGAAGCACCAAGTTTTCAGTTAAAATACTACGCAAATGTTGGACATTCAATTTTGTTAGATAAACTGTTAACATTACAATAGCACATCAGGTTAGTGTTCTCAATATTTGCAAAATAGCGATTGTATGCTAGCTGGTGCACCTTCTTGCGATCGTTCTTCATAAGATTCAGCAAAGACTTCTTATTCACAAATTTTGACACTTTCTTCCAATCTTTTTCTAACTGTTGAATGGTATCTGCTGCCTAGACATGTTTCCTAAGATGTACTTTCGTCAATGCCCAAAATTATTCAATTGGTCGTATTTGTGGGCAATCAGAAGGGTTCATGACATTTGGAACGAATGAAACATTCTTGGTGGTATACCAGTACATCGTTGATTTCGTAATGGCAAGACGCAAGAACTGGCTGGAAACCAACAATTTTCTTGTGGCTTCGATTCATGGGTAGAATTGGTTTTTGCGAGCACTCTTTGATGTATATTTCACTGTTCATCGAAGCTGTTGTGATGAAAGATTGCGTAGTTTTACCACTGCCATAAATAGCTTGCTAGACCATAGCTAGACCAAACTTTTTTCTATTTAAATGCATATTTCAGACTGGTTCAATGCTTCTTCTTCAGACAAACGTACATAAAATTCGACGTTTTGTCATCCATGATTATACAGTTCGTCATCTGCAATTATACATTCCTAGCATGTGTCGTATCATAAAACATTCGCACTCTAGGCCTATCGACGTTTCTTGTTTCGGACTCCGTTTTGGCTACTTTTGCTTCTTATAGGTTTGAACATTCAAACGTTCTTTGGCAAGATAAACATTGGACATCGATGTGCCAACGTTGATCATAACGAGTGTTAGCAGGACCTTTTTTACGGGCCGATTTTGGTTTATCCTCAAACGTGTTATCCTCACTGAACCCTTGCGCTGGACTGGCCGGCTTGACGTGCCGCAAAGGCTCAGTAGGGATTCTCTGCCAATACCCGAAGCTAAGAGTCAGTTCCATTGTGGTGCCAAGGGCCAGTTGTCAAGATCAAAATTAGGTATTCATATGTTGTTGTCTCCTGCTCGGGTTGATACTGTGTTACCTAGAATTTGGTATTAACATGATATTGTGGGAACATTTTTCGTATTCCTAATTATGTAAAACACCGAGAAATAATCATTTGAACATCATTTATATGATAAAATCATAGTAAATTGAACAAATTTTCCAACTCATAATAATTATTATACACAATATTTGGCTAACAGAGAAGGTCAATTTTTTTTTTTTTTTATTAATCATTTATTTGTACAGGCTCAATCGAATCAACTTTACAGAGCCAAGTTTTCATATTTTTATACATCATTTATCTTAAAACTTAAGTTAGGGAGATAGAACCGATTACTCGCGGCCGTCTCGAGGTTAATAGGAATAACAAATTACGGATGGGAAGATGGGTGGGAATTTAAAGTATGGTATACATAACACATTAATTTTAAATTCTAAATTGTCAAAAAACTTAAAACTATACAATGTATGGATTTCTTTTAACTTGAACATTTTTTTGAAAAAGAAAAAAAAACACACAAACACAGATAAAAAAAAAGAAAAAAAAACTTAAAGTAAACATACAGGTTAAACTAACTACAATCTAATGCTAATGTTAGTCAAAAACACATAAATTAATTGCATATACTCCAAATCACGCAAAGCCAAAATATCTCGAATTGGCACATTGGGTTGTCTACCTCGAGCCCGAAGGGAATCATTAAGCTCCGATCTGACTCCACGATGCTCAACACAAGACCAAATAACGTGATCTGCGTCCTGATAGCCTTGTCCACACTCACAGAGATTGCTGTCGCTCATCCCAACCCGGTATAAATGAGCGTTCAAAGAATAATGATTGGACATGAGGCGAGACATGACACGAATGAAGTCTCGACCCACATCCATCCCCCTAAACCAAGATTTCTTCGACACCTTTGGGATGATAGAATGTTGCCATCGCCCCAAATCTCCTTTACTCCATTTATACTGCCAGCTGACGAGTGACTGTTGACGAAAAATAGGAAAAAATTCATTGAAGGCGATTTGTCGATCATAAATATCGCCTTCTATAGCGCCCACCTTTGCAAGCGAGTCCGCTTTCTCATTGCCCAGAATTGAACAATGAGAAGGGACCCATACAAAGGTGATGATAAAATAACGCGAAGATAAAGCACTTAGAAGCTCCTGTATTTTCATGAGAAAATACGAGGAGTGCTTTACCGGCCTCAAAGAGCGAATAGCCTCTATAGAACTGAGACTATCCGTGAATATGAAGTACTGATCCGGTGTTAGTGAGGCAACGATTTCTAGCGTAAAGTGTATTGCCGCTAATTCAGCGACATATACGGAACAAGGAGCTTGAAGTTTACGATTGGCGCTATAAATTTCATTGTATATACCAAAGCCTGCTGACTCCTCTATCAATGATCCGTCAGTGAAGAACGATTTAGTGGAATTAACTTGGCCAAACTTTGCAGAAAATATCACAGGAGCAATCATAGGACGATGATGCTCTGGAATTCCACGAAGCTCCTGCTTCATCGATAAATCAAAATGAACCGAACTGCCGAAGTCGGAGAAGCAAACACGATTGGGAATATTCGGCGAAGGGCTGACATCCTGTGTTATGTACCAATGGTACAAAGTCATGAAGCGAGTTTGAGGATTCAACTCGAGAAGCTTCTCAAAGTTTTCGATTACCTGGGGGTTCATAACTTCACACCTGGTGAGGAGCCGGAGAGACAATTCTGAAAATCGATCCAAGAGTGGCAACATTCCAGCCAGCACTTCCAGACTCATCGTATGAGTCGAGTGCATACAACCTAACGCGATACGAAGACACCGATACTGAATACGTTCCAGTTTAATGATATGCGACCGAGCCGCCGACTGAAAACAAAAACTACCGTATTCCATAACCGACAAAATCATTGTCCGGTACAACGTTAGAAGATCTTGCGGATCTGCTCCCCACCAGGTTCCAGTTATTGTGCAGAAAAAGTTTATCCTTTGCTGGCATTTTCGCTCCAGATACTCAATGTGGGATCTCCAGGTGCACTTAGAATCGAACCAGACCCCAAGATATTTAAAGGACATGGAATGAGTTATCGGTGTACTCCAAATTTGAAGCTTCGGTTGTGCTGGGTTATGCTTCCTAGAAAAAACTACCAACTCAGTTTTCTCCGTAGAGAATTCGATACCTAGCTCTAGAGCCCAAGACGACAAATTGTCTAAGGTATTGTGTAAGGGTCCTTGCAGATCGACCCCATTGGGTCCCGTGACAGACACTACACCGTCATCTGCAAGTTGTCTCAACGTACAGCTGTCACTTAGACAACCGTCAATGTCTTTGACATAAAAATTATACAAAAGGGGGCTTAAACATGATTCCTGGGGGAGACCCATGTAGCTAAATCGAGAAGCTGTAGAGGTTCCATGAGAGAAGCTCATATGTTTCTCTGACAGCAAATTGTACAAAAAATTATTCATTAATGGTGAAAAGCCACAAGCGTGGAGTTTATCTGAAAGAACTTCAACAGATACTGAATCAAAAGCCCCCTTTATGTCCAAGAATACAGAAGCCATTTGCTCTTTTTTAGCAAAAGCTAGCTGAATATCTGTGGAAAGTAACGCGAGACAGTCGTTCGTTCCCTTACCCCTACGGAAACCATATTGAGTATCTGAATGCAGGTTGTTCGTCTCAACCCATTTGTCCAGACGGAAGAGGATCATTTTCTCCAACAACTTTCGAATGCAGGATAACATCGCGATGGGTCGATAGGAGTTGTGGTCGGACGCGGGTTTGCCAGGTTTTTGAATGGCGATAACTCTCACCCTTCTCCAATCATCCGGTACAATGTTCAGTTTCAGAAACTGATTGAACAAGTTCAACATGCGCCTCTTAGCGACGTCTGGGAGGTTCTTAAGCAAGTTGAACTTGATTCTATCAGCTCCTGGAGCCGTATTGCCACACGAAAGGAGCGCGAGAGAGAGTTCTACCATTGAAAAAGGTCGGCTGTTCTCATCTATCGAATTCTCGGTTTCGCGAGGAATGATCCGTGCCGGCACAGAATCTAGACAAACTTTTCGCGCGAACTTGAGGATCCATTGGTCCGAGTACTCCTCGCTCTCGTTGTTCGTAGTTCGGTTACGCAATCTTCGCGCCGTGTTCCAAAGAGTACTCATCGACGTCTCGCGAAATGGCCCGTCCACGAATCTTCGCCAGTATCCGCGTTTCTTGGCCTTGATGAGGCTCTTAAGTTCGCGTCCGAGAGCCGTGTATACTTCGGGGTGCTCTGGTGTTCCCGTCTTCCGGAAAACTTTAAACGCGTCGGACTTTTTACAGCGGTAAACCTCGGTGCGATGCTGATCCCACCATGGAGAAGGAGGTTTCCTGCGAAATGACGTTCCTGGAACTGGTCGAGTTTGAGCTTGAAGCGCGCTGTCTAAGATCTGAGTTGGAGAGGAAGTTATATTCTTCCAGCGGTGGAAGCTCTTCTACCGTCGTTACGGCTTCATCTACTGCTGTCCTGAACTTTGTCCAATCGATGTAACGGGTTAGATCATACGCGACGTTGATGGATTCCGACGGATTGAACCCGGTGGCAATCGAAATTTGTATGGGCAAGTGATCACTACCGTGGGGATCTTGAATCACATTCCATGTGCAATCCAACGATAATGAATTCGAACAAAGTGTGAGGTCTAATCTACTACCAACTGAGGATGGACCAGCCAAACGTGTTACTTCTCCATTATTAAATAAAACCAAAATAACTGATTCTTATGGGCGAATCCTAACTCAACTGTTAAAATTTGCACGAATTTGGTCATATTTGAAGCTAGAGCACACGTTTCAAAACCAAAGTTGCTCTTAAGTTGTTAACTTACCTCTTTGTATCTGTAAATTAAAATGTTGGATGTTAGATATTTTCTACAATCAGCCATTCCATGAAACTACCAACTGATTCCCAAAATTTGTTATATATGGTCAATACTTTGTTATAACAATTATCATATTATATCAATTGTTTTCAATATTATACGAGAGAGGGAGCATGACGCATAATAGTGTGTAAAGATCCATGACAGAAAGTAGGATTGACTTTTTTGTACATTCAACGGTTTCACGATTCATTCTACCCTCGGATTGATGTGTGCTTTGTCAAGTAGGCTGTGTCGATTTTCAAAAAAAAAAAAAGAATTTATGAACGTACATCGGATAATTGCATAAGTTTGAAAATGTTCCAAAATCATTCCTGAATAGTTTCAGATTTTTAGGAAACCATTTTAGCTTGACGGCTATCGACTTGAATTTTCGTATGAGATTTTTACTTATTCAGGGAAATTAGTATTTTCAGTTTTTATTCAAAAAGCTTCTTTAAAAGTTGAGCTGAAAAATCGAGGCACCTTGACAACACGAGGCACTCTTTTTGAAACCAGCCGTGCTTAGTTTGAGTTTAAAATAAGAATGATGTTCAATTTGGAAGTGCAGCTCAAATTTCTAGAATGATTTCATTTTTTTCAAAGTGGCACCACTGCACAGTGGTCCAGAATGCGAGATTCTTATAATTAGGCTAACTTTTGGTATGAACAAGATTTGGCCCTTGTTTTCAGAGAAATCGAAAATCTTACTTTTTTATTTGCAGAAATAAAGGCACATATTCTTCGGAACAGTTGTAGATGGACGATTGTTCTTTGCATGTTTGAAAAATCATGGCTACTATTTTAGTGATAACACAATTAAAGCAGGTGGTTGATCCTGTTTATTACCAAAACTTTGAAATATATTACAAGAAGGATAATAAATTGGAAAACAAAAGCTTTATCATAATATCTGAAGTATTGACCATGCCTCAAAGTTGTTTATATCAAAATTGCTAGATTTCATTAAACATAATTCAATATATTGCACCAAAATTATTTTCATGTCAGATGGAGCAGCGGCCCATTATAAGAATAAAAAGAACTTGTGCGTGTGCAATTTCAAGTCCATGTATGGATTGGAACGTCTCATAGAGAAGGTCCATGTAATGCTATTGGTGGTAATCTCAAGCGAATGGCAAAGGCAGGAAGCCTTGCTCAAGATTATGGGAACACAATGCAAAACTCCTCGAGGACTATATGACTGGGCTGTTGAAGAGTCACCTAAAAGTATTACAAAACTGAATTTCTGCTTCATATCAGCTGAACAGTATGCAAAAATGTCAGAAGAACTTGAGGAGTTCTCTAGCTACGTAAAGACAATACCTGTAACAAAGGTTCATTGCTTTGTACCTATTTCAGAAAACCAAATTTCAGCTAAAAGGTTTTCTGATTCAAAGGATAATCAGAAGAAAATCACTTTGTTTGTGAAAGATTTATAAATTAAATATATGAAGCTATGTTAATTACAAATGCACGTGAAAATGTACATAAAAAATAAATAAAATAAAACCCTTACCAATAAACCTATGAGTTTTCATTGACATAAACAGTATTTCGAAAATTCATTATCAATTCAGCTAAAATATGCTTTTATTTTAGATTTATCAGCCCCATCTATCACAATTTTTTCCATACTTTTTTCACATTCTGTAACAAATCTTATTCTTCCTTCTTTGCAAATTTACACTTTAAAATTTTAAAATATTTTTTTAGTGTGAAAGAATCGATTTCACAATTTTTACAATATTTTTCTCAAAAGCTAAGACAATTTTCTAACTACAATCTAAAGCTAATAATAGTTAAAAACACATAAATGAGTTTCATATACTCCAAATCACGTGCAGCCAAAATATCTCAAACTGGCACATTGGGTTGTCTACCTCGAGCCCGAAAGGAATCATAAAGCTCATATCTGACTCCACGATGCTCAGAACAAGACAAAATAACGTAATTTGCGTCCTGGTATGGACAAGGTACATTCACAGAAATAGCTGTCGCTCAGCCCAACTCGGTATAAATTAGCGTTCAAATAATATTTATTAGACATGAGGCGAGACATCACACGAATGAAGTCTTGACCCACATCCATCCCCCGAAACCAAGAATTCTTCGACACCTTTGGGATGATATGATGATCCATTTATCCTGCCAGCTGACGAGTGACTGTTAATGAAAAATAGGAAAAAAAACATTGAAGGCGATTTGTAGATCGAAAATATCGCATTCTGTAGCTCCCACCTTTGCAAGCGAGTCCGCTCTCTCATTGCCCAGAATTGAACAGTGAGATGGGACCCTACAAAGGTGATGATAAAATAACGCGAAGATAAAGCACTTAGAAGCTCCTGTATTTTCATGAGAAAATACGGGGAGTGCTTTACCGGCCTCAAGGAGCGAATAGCCTTATAGAACTGAGACTATCCTAGAAAATGAAATACTGATTTCGTGTAAGTGATGCAAAAATTTCGACATATACGGAACAGGGAGCTTGAAGATTACGATTAGCGCTATACATTTCATTAAATATACCAAAGCCTGCTGACTCCTCTATCAAAAATCCGTCAGTGAAGAACAATTTAGTGGAATCAACTTGGCCAAACTTTGCAGAAAATATAGCAGGAACTATCATAGGACGATGATGCTCTGGGATTCTATGAAGCTCCTGCTTCATGGATAAACCATAATGAACCGAATTGTCGAAGTCGAAGAAGCAAACACGATTGGATATATTCGGCGAAGGGCTGACACCCTGTATTATGTACAAATGGTACAAAGTCATGAAGCGAGTTTGAGGATTCAACTCGAGAAGCTTCTCAAAGTTTTCGATTACCTATGGGTTCATAACTTCACACCTGGTGAGGAGCCGGAGAGACAATTCTGAAAACCGATCCGAGAGTGGCAACATGCCAGCCAGCACTTCAAGACTCATGGTATGAGTCGAGTGCATGCAACCTAACACGATACGAAGACACCGTTCCAGTTTTATTATGTGCGACCGAGCCGCTGACTGAAAACAAAAACTACCGTATTCTATAACCGACAAAACCAGACCCCAAGATATTTAAATGACATAGAATGAAGTTGTCGGTGTACCCCAAACGTTTGAAGATCGGTTGGAGAAGCCATCCTAGAAGAAACTCACCAACTCAGATATCTCCGTAGATGAATTCGATAACTAGCTCTAGAGCCCAAGTAGACAAATTGTCTAAGGTATCCTGTAAGGGTCCTTGCAGATCTACCCCGTTGGGTCTCGTGACAGGCACTACGCCATCATCTGCAAGTTGTCTCAACGTACAGTCCTTTACAAAACAATTACTATCCTGGTGGACGACCTATGTAGCTAAATTGGGAAGCTGTAGAGTTTCCATGAGAGAAGCTCATATGTTTCTCTGACAACAAATTGTACAAAAAGTGATTCATTAATGGTGAAAAGCCACAAGCGTGGAGTTTGTCTGAAAGAGCTTCAACAGATACTAAATCAAAAGCTCCTTTGATATCCAAGAATACAGAAGCCATTTGCTCTTTTTTAGCAAAGGCTAACTGAATATCTGTGGAAAGCAACACGAGATAGTCGTTCGTTCTCTTACCCCTACGGAAACCATACTAAGTATCTGAAAGCAGGTTGTTCGTCTCAACCCATTTGTCCAGACGGACGAGGATAATTTTCTCCAACAGCTTTCGAATACAAGATAGCATCGCGATGGGTCGATAGGAGTTGTGGTCGGACGCGGGCTTACCAGGTTTTAGAATGGCAATAACTCTCACCCGTCTCCAATCATCCGGTACAATGTTTAGTTCAAGAAACTGATTAAACAAGCTCAACATGCGCCTCTTATCGACGTCTGGGAGGGTTTTAAGCAAGTTGAACTTGATCCTATCAGCCCCTGGAGCCATATTGCCACACAAAAGGAGTGCGAGAGAGAGTTCTACCATTGAAAAGGGTTGGCTGTTCTCATCTATCGAAATCGTGGTTTCGCGAGGAATCATCCGTGCCGGCACAGAATCTGGACAAACTTTTCGCGCGAACTTGAGGATCCAGTGGTCCGAGTACTCTTCGCTCTCGTTGTACGTAGTTCGGTTACGCAATCTTCGCGCCGTATTCCAAAGGGTATTCATAGACGTTTCACGCGATAGCCTGTCCACGAATTGTTGCCAATAACCGCGCTTCTGGGCCTTGATGAGGCTCTTAAATTCGCGTTCGAGAGCCGTGTACCTTTCGAAGTGCTCAGGTGTTCCACGTCTGCGGAAAACTTTAAACGCGTCGGACTTTTTACGGTAAACCTCGGTGCATTGCTGATCCCACCATGGGGAAGGAGGTTTCCTGCGAAATGACGTTCCTGGAACAGGTCGAGTTTGAGCGTGAAGCGCGCTTTCCAAAATCAGGTTGGAGAGGAAGTTATATTCCTCCAGCGGTGGAAACCCTTCTACCGTTGTAACGGCTTCATCTTTTGCTGTCTTGAACCTTGTCCAATCGATACTACGAGTTAAATCATACGTGACGTTGATGGATTCCGGCGGATTGAACCCGGTGGCAGCCGAAATTTTAATAGGCAAATGATCACTACCGTGGGGATCCTGGGTCACATTCCACGTGCAGTCCAACGATAATGAATTCGAGCAAAGTTTGAGGTCTAATCTACTGCCAACTGTGGATGGACCTGCCAAGCGTGTAACTTCTCCATTGTTAAGAACTATCATATTGAAGAAGAACGGTTGTCATCATCAGGGTTGCGATTTCTCTGGGGAGAATCACCCGGGTGCACATTTCTTGTTCTCTTTGGTGAATCTCACTCAGTCTCTACGGAGATTTTTTCTGACACCACTGTAGAGATTGTTCGACTCAGCACGGGAGAGCGAAAGAACTGACAGTTCGCTGCCTGAGCGTTCATACACTCACTGCAGTGTAAACGACGAAGAGTGAAAGAGTAAAAAAGGACTCCACCGCACTGACGTGAGTGAAACCTTGATCTCAGATAGCCTAGTCGGTAAAGGCACGGATTCCCAGTCGAGTCGACTTAAAAAAATTTTGACTTCCATGGGCATAAAAGTATCATTGTGCTTGCCACACAATATACAAATTCATGCATTGGTGGCTTCGAATGCTCTCAATTTAATAGTGCATTTATATTTAAACTCATATATATTTTAACTCATTACGATTTACAAGATATTTCAAGTAGAGTTTTAAAATTTTTAACAATTCTAAGATGTTTTGAAATTGGAAATATCTTCTCAACATCATGGGATCCTAGTAGTGAACAGCAGTTTCTGCTAGAAACAGAGATGTGAAGAGAAAGTATCGATAGCTCCGATAGAGCTCGGCAGGTTATGAAATTGAGCGTAGGGCTTTGTTTTTGCAGTATTTCGGAGCAAACACAGACATCTTTGCCAAACATCCCACTGCGGGGTAGGTCAAGGCAAGGACGGATCCGCCACCTGGCAAAAATGCCTACATCTGATCGCGCTCAAACACCGCCAAAGGCACAGAATGGTTCTAGCGATGAGAAATCTCTGTTTTTACATGTCCTAAAGACGTGATGGGAATTATGGGATTTATTCAATTTCATAACCTGCCGAGCTCTATCGGACCATCGATACTTTCTCTTCACATCTTTGGTTCTAGCAGAAACTGCTGTTCACTGCTGGGATCCCATAATGGAGACGAGAAGACATTTCCAATTTCGAAACATTATAATTTAAATTTGGCGCACTGTACGCAATAAAAACATGATTAATTAGTAGTGAATTCTAAGATGTTATTATTTTTTATCAAAGGTTAATATTAACGAAAGTTTGTGCAACAAGTTGCAGAAACAAGATTTTTTCAGCACGACTTGTACATTAGTGGCACAGGGCATAGATCCTTTTCGCCACCTTCTCCTCGGTTTTGGGCTTTAGCTTCTGCCGATATCGGCTGTCAAAGTTTTACTATAAGCAATAGGGGTACTATGATTGACGATACATAGGTAGATTTACCACCAAGTGGTAGACAAGTCTCATGAATAGCAATGAAAACTGTCCATTTTTTAATGCAGACATTATTATAGTGAACATACATATAGATAACTACCAAAAAACAACTATAAACTTGCACAAGCCATGGAAAAAAACAGTTTCCAGAAACCTGTCGCACATACTACAACCATACTTTCAAACAACTTCAACCATTCAAACCCACTCACAGCAAAACTTCAAAAAAAAATGCCGCAACGACACAATGCCAACGCTCAATAGTGCGTATCAGCATCATTCAGAGGCACCTTTCCAGAAACTGATTGAATTCGAAGAAGGAATCCAGTAAAAACTGGTGTGGCAATATTATGGTTACTTGTACATGACAGAAGCGTCAAGTTCACCAGCCATGCCACCTAAACGAGCCTCAAATTCTGACGACTGGGAAAGACAGGTACGCGAGCATAATTTCTTGGAAGCTGCAAGATCCAGATCCCGATCAAGTGTACCTTGCAGCACATGGTCATTTAGTCAACTCGACTCTCTGATTACGACGAGTCACAACCTTGTTTGCTCTCTTCGCTTGTTGGTGGCGCGCGATAATGCCATGCCGGTTTCGATGTTTCATATTACACTAACAAATAAGTACATTGCAACTATCACAAATCAGTCTTCTTGTCCCAGATGGATGAAACAGGGAAGAAAAGGAAGCAGCCTCTTCCATTTTTTTTATGTTTCCAAAAGGGTTGGATACAAGAGTGATGGTTCATTAGTGCAAAACGTTACTAACCGGTCGATTGCTGAACCGGATTGTCTGTTGTGAATGTGGGGTGATAAGTTGTCAAAGTGCTGACAGATTTCCTCCCTCTTGATATGACAAGTTGCTCAGGTTATTTTGGACACATTTGAAGGAAGACGCCATGAACGGAACGACTGAACGAAGAAGGAAGTTATGCTCGAAAAATAAGCATAAATAATTCGATTGTAAATTGACTGATTAACTCTCAACCTCACGACAACAATCAAAATGAGCGCTAATCTGTTGTACAACCATTTCCATAAATTTTCCCCGGGATGCTTCTAGTCATGAGACCTTCGGGGGTGAATCGGTCAAACCAATCCACCCACTCCCACGGACCGAGTGAATGCAACTTTTCCGGGTCACTTATCTCCAGTGTACTGGAAATCACGTCGCGTCGTATTTTTCCGACTTCTTTTTGGGTTCAGCAACTTCCTCAACCGTCTCGCGCCAGGTGCGAGACGTCGTATTTATATTTATTAAACAAATAAAAAATCTATTTTTGCTCCGCTCATCTTGTACCGCATCCGGTTGAAGATCATGGCGAAATACGGCGAAGCCAGTAGCCAGTAGCAGCGAGAGAACATTATCATGATTGTAAGTTTCGAAGCGTAAGCAGAAGCACGTACTTTTAAGACCCCCAGTCCTAGATGCTCTCTTTTTTCTGCTGGAATGGAGCGGATCAGTTGGTAGGATAGATAACCAGGGCAGAAGTCTTGGCATTTTTAGGCTTCGAGGGAAATGAATTTTTTATGAGCAAATTATTTTAAAAGCAAGAGGTCATCGATAAATTCGACAGTAGAGCAGTTGATAAACTGAGTGTTGAAAAAATGGCAGGATGTGAGGATTTTCGGAACTACCAGTGGGAATACGTAACTGCGAAGGGTAGGTTTCTCAAAAAATATTCTACGAGTAGAAATATATGAGTTTGGATTGATTCTGTTTCTCTTTCATTTTAAAATTTTCTATTGATAATATTGATCTCCAACCACTTCCTTCACAATCACTCGCGCATGTAAATCGAGTAATTCATTTGGGGTACCTACCTGAATATGCCAGGATGTTGTCAATTTTGTCCTGGGTGCTCGATGTCATTATGATTTCCACTGGATCGTGTTCCTCAGATACGCCTGAGCTGGTTGACCAATTTCAATAATAGTCAATCGGATCATAATATTTACCTATCATCTATTAAAAGGTTTTTGAACCGGAGATCGAAGCAACCCGTGACGTGTTTTTCTTTTATTTCGTTGTTTTTGCGAAATCCAAGATTCCAACATTTGATCAGATATGTGACATTGGTATAGAATAAAGTTTAATTTTACAGCCACCCAAGCGCCTCACTATACCATCGCGATGCATCGTATGGTATTATGCCGCGAGTCCCACTCTAAATTCGTTTTTCGGGTTGTGCTCTAGTGGTTTTACTTATAAGGACTGTCCCAGAAAACAAGTGCACACTTTTCTAACGCTGCCATTTATATATACATTTTTGTTCAGGTAGTCTGTCGGCTCCATCTCATTGTTTACACCCAAGCGTCAAACCGAACACAACTAACAGCAAAGTTCCACGCGCATTTCAAGATATGGGCAAGATTTCCATTGAAAATAAAAAAAACCGTGCGATCATGCACAACTGGTGGAGCACTATTCCAGGATTATCACTAAGAAAGTTGGCAAAACGGGAAAACGTTGGTGTGAAAGCGGTGCGTATTGCGATCTGGAGGTTCCGGGAGGAGTATTCCCTTGCCCTTGGACCTGCCACGAAGTGAACGAAAAAAAGGAGCGTCGAACCCCAAATTGGACAACAAAATCGGACGAGCTTTTTCCAAGGCAAAGGGGGCCTCAGTACGCAATTTGGCCAAAAATCTGAACACCTTGAAGTCCACCGTTCAACGAGTCGAAAAGAGATTGAAGCAGAAGATGTACAAGAAGCTGAAGCAGCCAAAAAGAAGTTCTACCCAAGCAGGCAGCGTGAAACAACGGGCGCGCAAACTGTATGACATAGTTTTTGCCAAGAATAAGTACTGCATCATGATGGACAACGAAGCGTTTTTGAAGTTGGACTAGAAAACATTGCTGAGATCGCAATATTACACGATTCGTGGAGATTTGGCAAAAAGGCGATGGAATGGTAGGCAATTTGCTCTTGCTGTAAATTTATGAATCCGTACATCGTTAATGGAGTAATGAATGCAGATATTTACGTCAATCAATGCTCGAAAGAAGACCTATTGCCGCTGATTCGTCAACATGACAATCCTGTAATATTCTGGCCCAACTTTGCTCTATGCCATTCCAAGTTGACCATGGACTAGTATACAGGGTGCGGCAGAAAATAATGCGAACATTTGTTCTATTTCTTTCAAATCCCATTTTCAACTAATCCAAGCAATAATATCAACATTTTCGAGTGCAGTTATCTCTATAAAGTCCTTTTAAACAAATTTATTCAATGTGTCCTCCATTTTTATTAATAACATCCTCGAGCCGACGCCGGAAGCCAGAGCATGCCTTTCGGACGTAGTCCTCCGACATTGACTGCCATGTGTGTGTTATGGTTGACTTCAGGGTTTTCACACTAGGGTGTGATGTTTTGCAGGCTTGTGCTTCAACATATGCCCTTATCGAATAATCCAACGGATTAAGATCTGGACTGCTAGGGGGCCACAAATCTTTCGTCCAAAACATCATGTTATCGTTCAACCATTGTTGGGTTCAATTGGACGTGTGACACGGTGCTCCATCCTGCTGTATGACAACGTTTTGGTCCTTGGAGAAGTTGGCCTTCACCCAGGGAAGCACTGGGTCCTTTAAAATACCGATATACACATCGGTATTGATTTTAACTCCAGCATCAATGAAAACAGGTGGCATTTTCAAACCGTTGGATGCCACCAAGCCAAACATCATGACACCAGCCGGATGTTTGGTTTGAAATTTGAATTTCACTTTTTCCGGAACGTTCTCCATTTTCTGCGGAGAAATGAACCCGTCCGTGTGGCTGTTGGCCACAGCATCGATGCTGAAAAGCTTTTCGTTGGAGAACTGGATTATTATTTTTTCCTTCGTCAACAAGGAAAGCAATCTCTTGGAACGAGTCACTCGTAGTTCCTTGACCCGGTCCGTAATCAAGTGGCGTTTCACTCTGGCTCTGGAAGATGCATGCAGGTCTTCTTTGATGATTCTTCGCATGGATTTCTCCGAAATATTGGCTTCCTTTGCAAGTTTTCTTATGGAACGCACCGGGTTGCGAGCATTTTTTGCACAGGCCGTCCGCTTCCCGGCTTCCGCTGCTTAAGACCATCTTGCAGGGACTTTTTAAGCGGTAAACTGTTGCCTTAAATGGCACCCTTCCCCTTTGGCAATCTATTCGGCTTCTTCTGGGCGAGCACCAAACTGGTGATCACTTCTTTCGCGAACATTTTGACGAATTTGCAATAAAACAAATAGAATGTTTGGATGCAGCACTTGAAAGTAAACATAAACAAATACACTTTCGACAGAAATTAGTCACTAGCTACACGAATTAACCCAATACTCAAGTTTGAACATTTTCGCATTATTTTCTGCCGCACCCTGTAAATCGGAAAACGTGATAATTGTACCTAAGTACATAGCTCCCTCGGTATTGCCCTGAAATTCGTCCCATCGAACGATTTTGGGCTCTGGTCTTCGTTAACATGGTCTGATGCGGGGGAAAAGTTCAAAAGAGATTGGACAAGATCCTCTAATTCTGCTTCCTATCCACTATCCATCAATTCCAGATCCGTCCACTAGTTCTGTTAGTTCTCATCCATGTTCATAAGTCTTCATTGTCAAAGAAATTTTTATTGATTGGAAGTGACCCGGAAGTGAGTGTTTAAAAATGGTTCCAGCAAACGTGGAGTACGCCACCAGGCTACCATTGATTGGAGGTTTAAGCAATTGCGCCGATGGTATTTTACCTGAGGAGACCGAACATGATGGGATCCATCTGGAACCTAAACCTTTTTGTCGGGAGGCAATTTTTTTTACTTGTTCATTTATTTGGAAAGCTCAATTGCGCTAGCTTTATAATGAAGTGACTTTAGGCCAGAGTCTCATTCAAAATGTTGAAAAAATGTTTATTTTTCCATGTCTAAATGTTTTGATCCAGTAAGCAAATTCTTAAATGTTTTGATCCCGGAAGTACAAAAGATTCTTCAGCGCATTGTTCGAAGCAGTCTCACGACCGCCACGCGACGCTGTCAAACTTTAAACGCGTTTTTCTCGAAACAATGTTTTTCAAAACTGCGAGCACGATTACAAAAAATCGGCTCGACCAATTAACCGGAAAAGTAAACACTTTTTACTAGAGCTTGTCGATCTTATAAATGTAATAAATTGATAAAACATATTTTTTATACAGTCTTAAACATTGAAAATAACACGAAAAAACGTCAGACTCCGCCAAATTTAATGCAGAATCGACTAATGAGAACCAGCAAAGGTGTGAGCAGCTACAATGCACGCCGATGGAGAACTACCATCCAGCTCCAAATGAGATTGCGGCTGCCATTTTGTTTTTTTTTTTTAAAAAAATTATGAAATAAAATCAAAACTTTATCCAATCGAAATACCTTAACAGATTGTTTGTATGTCTTTCCTTTGCCTCAAAAAAAATTAAAAACTTTTCCAATTTTTACCTCATTTGAATGAGAACCTGGATTAGTAGGACTTGGGCCATTTGGGTCGGAGGAGAAAAAATGTTTTTTTTAAGGGAGGGTTGGCACAAAAAAATGGGGCTAGAAAATGCTGTAGTTGTTGCCAGCACTATAACGTTGTGCGATATAGTCAGGATATATAAGGAGACGATGAGACTCCTTAAGATGTCGGAACTAAATACAATCATACTTATGGTTAAAGAGAATGAAAACCAAACAGATAAAACTCTTGTACTAGACATTTGGAGAAACACATAGATCGACTGCATAAAACAAAGAACGGGAGACCCCAATACATCTCTTATATAATAAAAACATATGTAAGGTTCAAAAGTCACGTTCTGGTGGCGTCATTATCCGTGCATTGCTAGACTGCGTGGTCGATGTCATCATAACCGTTTCCACACCGGCTAAGCTTTATGTCCACAATGTTAGTTCGATAGAGATGTTCATCTAACTGGCAATGGTTTAAAGTATTTTTCGACATTATAAAAAAGATGCTCGCTACGTTCTTCGGAAAATTTCAGCAGCTGTGAACGTCAATCCGGATGAGCTCTTTCCAAAATGTCATTCCGTTAATCACATTAATTTTGTCACCACTTTAAAATATAGACTGTTCCAGAAAGTATAAGCACACTTTCAAAATAACAAAAAAGTTATGTTTTTCTAATAATTTTATTTGACAAATCATATTTGTATTTGTGTTTTATATGATATTTTACTCTCGTTTAATCAAAATATTTAATCATAGCCAAGACTCCTAACTTTTCCTCGAACATGACCTATTAGCTTCTGCACAGTGGTACTTCCCACCATTTTGACCACTTTTGGCCAATCTTTTTTAAATTTTTGGATGTCGTCCGCTGGTTTTATGAATTTTCGAATCTTTGCTTTGGTTAAAGCCCAAAAAGTCTCGATTGACCGTGCCTCCGGGCAGTTCGGCGGATTCATGTCTTTCGGCACGAAACATACATTTTGACTTTTGTACCATTCTAAAGTGTCCTTTGCGTAATGACATGACGCCAAATCAGGCCAAAACACTACGTGACCTTCGTGCGGCCTGATCATCGGCAATAATTGCTTCTGGAGACATTCCTTAACGTATTTCTGAGTGTTCATCGTATCCGTTGTGATGTACGGACTAGATGTTTTACCAAACTCGCATATTGCCTGCCAAACCATAACCTTCTTACCGATTTTTTCGGTAAAAATTGCCTTCTCCGTTTCGGAGATGTCTTTATCTTCGCTTACAGTATAGAATTTTGGTCCGGGAAGCGTTTTGTTATCTAGTTTCACATACGTTTCATCGTCCATTATTATACACCCAGAATTTCTACACAATAACGAATCGTAGAGTTTGTGGGCCCGTGGTTTCACGGAAGCGGCCTGTTTTGGGTTCCTTTTGTGTTTTTTCTGCTCTCTATTAGATTTTTCGCAATAAGGTGTGGTGTGCTAATACTTTCTGGAACAGTCGTTATTTCCATACACTTCTAAATGAAGAATGAAAAATGATAGAACATGTAAAAAATTTCTACTTTCCTTAACAACCAAACATTTTATACCAGTACACGACTAGCGGGCACGGCAAAATTCGTCTCTTAAACAATAATAAATAAATAAAAAACCCGAATTAATCCACCGATGGTGGATGCATTAAGGTGGACCCTTCTTACACTTCACCAGAATTACGAACTCAAATGTGGCCAATAAGGTACGGGATACATATTTTCATCAGAAATTCTAGGAAGATCCAGGAATATTCGATATTTCATACATTCAGTTTATAAAATGAACTATTTGTCAATCCTGAAAGTATTGTTCATCGATGTGATTAGAATATTGGCATCAATAGTCTTTAACGACCTGTTTATGTTAGTTATATAAAAGGGGATATTACATAAATATTAGAAATTTCATATAATCAGTTCATAGAACGAATTATTAGACAATCCTAAGCGTAAATTTTGACGATCGATATGGATTCAACATGCTTAATAAGTACATGTTCGTTGAAAATTGTGTAGTTATAGTGAATGGAGACTTTGTGTAATTTTCGAATAAACTCGTTGCAGTTCAAAACCGGACCACTCGAGCCAATCGATCCTGCTCTAATTCTATAGAGTCACATTTCTCTCGTTTAATTGCAAGCCAAGGCAAGCGTAAACAACATTATTGTTTGCAATCTTGCATACAGCATGCAACACTGTTTGCATTCTTCCATATAACAGTCCTGATTCCAGCTATATCTAGTTTAAATTTACATGAAAGATCTCATTAACTTATGCCAAATCTAGCATTCGCTTTATGTGCATAAGATAACGCAGAAAATTAAAAGTTTCTTTCAAACTGTGTATAAATTAGTTGAAACCATTATTACTAAACACCAACCCGGTCCTACGGGAACCTCGCGGTTATATCCGTGATATAACTCAACTCTATTTTTTTTTTCCCATGTTGGGTATATTCATCACTGCGACCATTTCTTAGATCTATTGTATTACCGGTAAAGTTACATCACATAATTTTACATTATATACCATGTTCTCTTTATGTGCATTATTTTTGGCCAAATTTTACAAGTTTATTTTTATTTGTTTGCTTGAAAGAGGTTTCTTCATTATTCTTGTTTGGTATCACAATAATTAGAATTTCTTTTAGAAAAAGCGCTGTAATAAAAGTCAGGAAAAATAAGATTTAAACAATGCAACAATTGTTAGAAATAACTCTATTCGGTTGCTGCGACATAAACGTGTATAAAAAAAGAATTGAGTTCTAAACTTAAATCATTACATTATGACACCAATTAATTTAAATTTATACGAAAGAGGAAGTTAAATGTGCTAAGTTGACTTTTTGAAGATTGAATTCGTTGAACGGGTTCAAGTTTCGGTCACGAGGCGCTTCTGCGAGTTAGAAAACAAGCATCACCGCTGCAATGCTGACGCGGGCTTTGACGGTTTTCGCCCCAAATCGTATTCGGAGTTGGCAGCCTCTCAGATTAAGACGAAACTTTCTGGGTGTGTAGACCATGACTAGATAAGCCACTTTGCATACTTAGTTTCTTCATTTTTTTTCTAGATTGTCTATTATATTTATTATTCTAATAATATTGCCATCCTTTGTGGTATTTATGGTTGATTCGATCCATGTCTCCTCATCATTTAATTCAGTCGATTTCATTTTGTTTTTGGTATTTTTTTCCTCATCATTAGATGGTTTGGGTTTTTCCTTTATTCCATTTTTGTTGTTTCATTTTCTCTTAGGGTTTTAATGTTTGATTGCAGTATGTATTGAATTTCTCTTTTATATATTCAGTTATTAATAATGTCTCATACATACATATTATAATATTTGTCTTAGAGCTATTTTTCAACATGTTAATTGATAGTTTTTTACAAATTAAAGGGTGTCCACGATGAAATTGCCACACTATGAAATTGCTCTAACTTTTTAACCGTTGGGTAGAATTTAATGAAAATTTGGGTGGATTTAGTTCATAGTGCATTATTTACATCCTGTAAGTTTTAAAGTCCTGCCGCGGAAATGGAGTCGAAAGAACAGCTCGTGCGTGATAAAATCTTGCGCATTCATCACGAGAACAAGGATCTCTCGCATCGTTCCATCGCTAAAACGTTGGGAATCGCGAATTACACGGTGTCGCGAGTGATTAAGCGGTTCGAGGAACGGTTGACTACCGATCGGAAGCCCAGAAGTGAAGGAAAAAGTATTCCGTACAACACCAAAAATCACAACCGCGTAGTTGAGGCCTTCAACCGAAATCCGAACGCCTCCGTTCGGGATGTGGCTAAGAAGCTGCACCTAAGCCGAAGTTTTGTCCAGAAGGCCAAAACTAAGGCTGCGCTTCGAACGTTCAAGGTACAAAAGGCCCCTAATCGCGAAAGTTGTACCTCAACATGCTGACGAAAGTTGAATGCTGCATCATGGACGACGAAACATATGTGAAGGCCGACTTCAAACAGATCCCCGGCAACCTGTTTTTCACGGCCAAGGATAAGTTCAGCGTTCCGGAGCATGTCCGCACTCAGAAGATTTCCAAATTTGCGAAGAAATTCCTGGTTTGGCAAGCCATCTGCACGTGCCGGACGCGAAGTGCACCTTTCGTGACCCAGGACACGATGAACGGACAGGTGTACATAAAAGAGTGCCTCCAGAAGCGGGTGCTTCCTTTCCTGAAGGCCCACAACGTCCCAACAATCTTCTGGCCGGATTTGGCCTCATGCCACTACTCCAAGGACGTGCTGAAGTGGTATGCGGACAATAAGGTCAATTTCGTTCCGAAAATGTTCAACCCTCCCAACACTCCGGAGCTCCGACCCATCGAGAAGTACTGGGCGATTATGAAGCAGCACCTTCTTAAACGACCTAAGGTAGTGAAGACAGTCGAGGAACTGATGAAAGTATGGGTTTACATGCAAAAAAAACGGTTGATTCACAGGTTGTGCAGAATCTTATGGCCGGGGTTAAGGCCAAGGTGCGGGCATTTGCGTATGGACTGTAAATAAAATACGAGTAAAATGGTAAAATGAAGTTTAATAGTTATTTCTCAATCCCTGAAAATTTGATGGCAATCGGATGAAAACTCGAATTTTGTGAATCAATTTTGTGTGTGGCAATTTCATCGTGGACATCCTTTATGTTTTTTTGTAAAAATATTTTCCTTCCCCTTATAAAAAAAAAAAAACTGTTTAATTCTGTGTTGTTTTGGTTTTGGATATTTTTTTTTTGTGTTCGTTTTTTTTTTTATTTATCCACTCTTAGATATAAAAAAATAATTAGTGTGATTTTTTTCTCTCTGTTCCCCCCCCCCCATATAACCCCCCGGGGGTTTTATAATGTTTCCCAAACTCCCACCAAACTTTGCTCTCTTCCCTTCGCTCGCGAGTGCCACCAATAGCATCACAGAGAGCTTTTCTATTGGACGTTGCAAAAAAAAAAAATGCCATTCTGCTCTTAATGCATGCTTTAACTGGAATCTATATAGACTAGCAAAGTTCTTCTGATGCTGCCCCATCAGACATAAAATAAATTTTAGAAAAGTTCGTTAATTTTTTCATAAAATCTATCATTATTGAGATGAACAACTGAACTGCAACTGTATCGTGAATCATTACTTCCGATATGATAGTTTGCAAGTTTATTATCTTTCTTATAGTAAATTTCAAATGGGTGTATTGTTGCTTGCGAGTTATTCCAATGATATCCTTGAGGAGAGTTTTGAATTATAAATCAATAATTTTCAGAGAAATCACAAATCGCAAGAATTTCATCATCCTGTAATGAATCTTTTTTATTTCTGAGAAATGATGATTGTTGTTTATAAATAAAGTCATGAGTTATAAGTTTGTCAAGTTCCTCTCCAATATGTTCATTGGAAGCACACTTTTCACAAGCACGGAAAAAGCATTCATCTGTTCGCAAAGCATTTATTGTATTATTTCATCTTGTGACTTAATTCTTAAACTGTTGAACATTTAATTTACATTTTTATTAATTCAACATATGCATACATCATGTATACCAGTAGAGTCAAGCAAAATACATTGCTTTGGTCGCAACTGTGTAAATACTGTGAAACCAATATTCACAGTTTTGTACATATCTACAGAAATCATATAAGCCTCTTTGAGCGACATCATCAAAAGTCGTTTTTGAACTTGTTGTTTTTTGCCATTTCGAACCTCAGAAACAAAATCATTTGTTCCTGGCATTGGTCTGCTGATATCCTTATCATCAAAGAATTCTCTTACTAATTGTTTTGTATCGTCATCAATACCATGCCCCCTTCTTTTTTCGGTAGTACAAAGAATACCCTGTTCATCAACAAGATCCTTTACCTACCTCGCCATATACATTGGTGCGTTAAACTCTCTTACGATTTTATTTACCGACCAAGACTTAGGCAGTACAGATAGTATTTTAATCTGTTCGCTTCTGTCAGTTGTATGGTGATTGAACTTCTCCTTTAACTGCATAATTATCTCGTCATACGCCCAGTCCGCATCAAGCTCTCATGCCGTGCGGTTCTATTTTCTTTTGCTGAAGGAAGTATTTTGCTACCTAAAGCTATAACAAAATCAAACAGCACTTTTCAGTGCTTAACATTACATGCACAATTTTTATTTTTTACCCTTATTCCTTTTCGATACTTGTCTGGACCCTACGCGAGGTAATCCGATTTGGATATCGATTTGGAAAATTCCTCTTTGACCCTTCGGATTCTTGTAGAATCTGCTTGGAAGTTGATAAGGAGAAAACGTATAAATTCTAATCATTTTGGAGAACATGGCGCCTAAACGCAAAAGAAAGGGACAATCTCTGGATTCCCCTTCTAACAATATTGATTTGAGCAATCAATTCGATATTCTGACTGATGAAGAGAATGATCCATCAGTCAGGCAAAAATCTTCGAAGCATTCCCGAATTAATGCAGGGAAAGAAAAGGTTCCACCTATTGTGGGAACAACATCTGATTTTCATGGGCTCCGTAAGGAACTCACGAATTTCATAAAAGATTCGAAATATTCCTTTCAAATTGGTCGTCGGGGTGAATGCCGTGTATTGGCTGAAACCTTGATCGGATTTAAACTTCTCGTGGAGTATCTTGCTCAAAGAGGCATCAAATTCTTTACACATGACACCAAAACTGAACGTCTGTTCAAGGTGGTCTTAAAAGGTCTAGCCAGTGGTGAATCCCTGGATGAGATCAAAGAAGAAATTATCAAATTGCTTGGAGCTACACCAGTTCAAGTGATAAAGATGAAAAAGAAATCCCAACCTGGCGATTCCCGCAATGGGATTTCTAACGATTTTTATTTAGTTCATTTTAAATCAAATGAACTGAATAACCTCAAGGCATTGGAAAAAGCCAGCCTTATGCTCCATGTCAGAGTGAAGTGGGAACACTTCAGGAAGACTGGAGGAAATTCTCAACACCTCACCCAGTGCCGTAAATGCCAGGGATGGGGTCACGGGACGAAAAATTGTCACATGGATGCCAAATGCATGCATTGTGGCGATTCCTCTCACGCCAAGGACAACTGTCCTGTGAAGGATCCCAAAAATTTTAAATGTGCGAATTGTGGTGGAAACCACAAATCCAATTTTTGGGAATGCAAGACTCGCAAAGCGATCTTGAATTCTCGTGCTAAGCATCAGGTAGGCACCGCTTCACGTTCCCGACCAGGTAAGTATTCCTCGGCTGTTAACAACGGTCATCGAGGAGGAAATCCAACATTCGTACCGGAAGGTACGATCAATGTCCAACCGTCAAATTTTCCACTGCTATCTGCTGTTAACAATGGTCAGCGAAGTACAAATGTACCCGTAAGTACAAACAGAGCACAAGTTTTCAATGCTCAATTCTTACCTGCTGGTAGCAATGTACAGCTAGGTAATGGAGCTTCCTACGCTGCCGTTACAGCCGGTAGAAACCAAAATTCTACCAGAAATGTTGAAGATTTTGACTTAGGTAGCATAACCGCTCCAAAAATGGATTTTTTACATAAATCATTAATCGATATGTTAAATAGAAACTCCATGTTTGATGCAATTCAAACTGGTATAAAATTTGCAAACAATATTGTCATGACCCTGAAATTCAGCAATGGGTATTAAGACACTGAATATTTTAAATTGGAATGCTCGATCTCTTAAAAATAATGAAGATGAGCTGTTTAACTTTTTACGAGTTCATAACGTGCATATTGCCGTTGTAACTGAAACTTTTCTTAAACCAGGTGATAAAATAAAAAGGGATCCTAATTATTTCGTACACCGCAATGATCGTCTTGAAAGTCCAGGTGGTGGCGTTGCCATAATTGTTCATAGGCGTATCAAACATCAAATTCTTTCTTCATTTGATACCAAAGTTTTTGAAACTTTGGGGGTTTCTGTTGAAACAAAATTTGGTCAACTTACACTATTAGCTGCCTATTTACCATTCCAATGCGTAGGTCAGCAAAAGAATCTTCTCAAGGGTGACCTACAGAAGCTTACCCGTAAAAGGTCAAAATTCTTCATTATTGGTGATTTTAATGCAAAACACCGATCGTGGAATAATGCTCAAAGTAATTCCAATGGTAATATACTATTTGATAATTGTTCTGCGGGTTATTACACTATTCAATACCCAAACAGCCCAACTTGCTTTTCTTCTGCCAGAAATCCCTCAACTATTGATTTGGTCTTAACTGATTCATGTCAACTTTGTAGCCAATTGGTTACCCATGCTGACTTCGGTTCGGATCACCTTCCAGTAACTTTTGAAATATCTCAAGAAATAATTTCTGATCCTAACAGTTCTACTTTCAATTATCATAGAGCTGATTGGAACCAATATCAAACATTCATGGAATATAACTTTGATCCTAATATTCCTTTGGAAACTAAAAATGATATCGATAATGCTCTTGACTCTCTGACTACTTCCATAGTTGAAGCAAGAGCTGTCTCAGTTCCAAAATGCGAGGTAAAGTTCAATACAATTATAATAGACGACGATCTTCAGCTTTTGATCCGTCTGAAAAATATCCGTAGAAGACAATATCAAAGAACACGCGATCCCGCCATGAAAGTTATCTGGCGAGATTTGCAAAAACAAATTAAAAAACGCTTCTCTGCCCTGAGGAACAAACAATTCGAAAATAATGTGTCAAAATTAGAGCCAAGTTCCAAACCTTTTTGGAAACTCTCCAAAATTTTAAAGAAACCTCAAAAGCCTATTCCAGCGCTCATTGAAGGTGATAAAATATTGCTATCAAATGTGGAAAAAGCTCAAAAACTTGCTGAGCAGTTTGAGAGTTCCCATAATTTCAGTTTGGGTCTTACTAGTCCTATTGAGAATCAGGTTTCTCTTGATTATCTGAATATTTCCTCAAGGGAAAATATTTTTGATGAATCCTGGGGTACTGATTTGGATGAAGTAAAAACTATAACTAAAAAGTTAAAAAATATGAAGGCTCCAGGTGATGATGGAATTTTCTATATACTCATCAAAAAACTCCCAGTGAGTACCTTGTCTTTCATGGTAAAATTATTTAATAAATGTTTTCATTTGTCATACTTTCCTGGCAAATGGAAAAATGCCAAAGTTGTTCCAATTTTGAAGCCCGAGAAAAATCCAGCTGAAGCTTCTAGCTACAGACCAATAAGTTTACTTCCGTCAATCAGTAAACTTTTTGAAAAGCTAATTTTGAATAGAATGATGCTTCACATCAATACAAACTCAATTTTTGCAGATGAGCAATTTGGATTTCGCCATGGCCATTCAACTACTCATCAACTTTTGAGAGTTACTAATTTAATTCGTTCAAACAAATCTGAAGGCTGCTCAACTGGAGTTGCTCTTCTAGACATAGAAAAAGCATTCGACAGTGTTTGGCATGAAGGTTTGATTGCTAAATTGAAAAACTTTAATTTTCCGCTCTATATCATAAAATTAATTCAAAATTATTTAACTGACAGAACTCTGCAGGTAAATTATCAGAATTCCAAATCTGATCGACTACCTGTTAGGGCTGGAGTTCCTCAGGGTAGCATTCTTGGGCCGATACTATATAACATTTTTACTTTCGACCTCCCTGATTTGCCTCAGGGTTGTCAGAAATCCTTGTTTGCTGATGACACAGGCATCTCCGCTAAAGGAAGAAGTCTTCGTGTCATTTGCAGGAGACTGCAGAAAAGTTTGGACATTTTCTCTTCTTATTTACAGAAATGGAAGATTTCTCTCAACGCTTCCAAAACTAATAATATTCCCACATAAACCTAGAGCTTCTTTTTTGAAACCTAGTAGTAGTCACATCGTTACTATGAGCGGTGTTCCAATTTTCTGGTCAAGCGAAGTGAGATACCTTGGTCTATTACTTGATCAAAAATTAAATTTTAAAAATCACATTGAAGGCATTCAAGCCAAATGTAATAAATATATAAAATGTTTATATCCTCTTATAAACAGAAAATCCAAACTATGTCTGAAGAACAAACTACTAATATTCAAACAAATTTTTAGACCGGCCATGCTTTATGCTGTTCCAATATGGTCTAGTTGTTGTTCTACCAGGAAAAAAATACTTCAAAGGATTCAGAACAAAGTTCTGAAGATGATTTTGAAGCTGCCTTCTTGGTACAGTACTAACGAAGTACATAGAATTTCGAATGTTGAGACTTTAGAACAAATGTCCAACAAAATAATTAATAATTTCAGACAAAAATCGTTGCAATCCTCTATTGCAATGATTAATTCCCTTTATGCTTAGTTAAGATTAATTTTAGTTTGTTTTTAGTTTTAAGATTATTATTGTTATACTGACACGCAGGAATAAAAACCTGTTTAAAATACTGAACTGCTAAGGCATGAACAATGTAAACAAAATTAGATACATATTTTAACAATTAAGGTTGATACGTTACGGTAGTAGCTGGAGCACCTAGATTAACATGAAATGTAAATATGAATAAATTTGGAACAAATAAAGAGTTAAAAAAAAAAAAAAATCTCGTCATACGCCTCCACTTTTGCCAACATCCGTTGAATCTATTCCGAAGATATTTTTTCGCACTGCTTTCATAATCTGCAATGATTTGTTTATGCGATAATCCATATTTCTCGTGTTTCTAGATGAGATTGGCAATAAACTCAATGTTTCAACAATGGTATCAAACTTTTCAACATTATATGGACCCAGTAGTTGATCTGTTGACGGGATTGACTCCAATGATGGAATGCCCAAGTAACACGAAATTTTTGATTGCATGTATTTTTGCTTAAATGTGACAAATGATTATGTTGCCATTCCGATGATGGTAAACCTTTTCGGGTACTACTATAGAATTAAAATAGCGCAGAAGGTGGACCCTATGATACATAATTGATGTCAGACAATTGTCATAAACAAAAAAGTATTGAACGTTATTAAAAAACATTTTCGTCGGCAGCAAAAAAGCGTTCATCAAGCAGGTTCATACTATGGACTCCAAGCTTACTAGATCGGTGTTCTTACCACTCGACCATTTCGACATATGATATATAGAGTAGCCAAAATCATCTTAAACCTTACTAGCATTATACGTATTTGCCAACCTTATCGGGGACTAAAAAAGATATTTGCTTTCATATAAGTGAATTCAGGCTAAGGGCATTCATTTAAATAAAAAGCATTTGCTGAAGCAAATAATTTTTCGATTGCGCTGGCGTTTTGAAGTATAAAAACGTTATCAAACAACCTATTTTACCAATTCTAATGTTTGATCATGTTAGCAATTGGCAACTGAAATTTTCAATATTTCAGTCTCTTGGCATAACTGAACTAGGTTCTTGAATGTTGCAGTAGCAAACAAGTATGTGGCATAAATATATATTTGATATTTTTTTGTCTAAAGTAAAGCTCAAAACTTGTCTTCTTCCGTCCAATACGATGCTAACAAAACATGCATGACTAGTTTTGTTGACGTTTTTCCTTTTTCTCAGAAGTTTTTTTTTGAAATACAGAAGACTTATGATGATACACTTATGAAACATAAAATGTTAACAAGATTTCAGATGTAAACACACATGTCCTAGCTGAAAAACATCAAACGCATGTATTTATAACAAATTAATTAGGCGGCTAAAAGAATCTAGATTTTAATTGCATCAAACGAACAACTTCATGACAAAACTAGTCAAATCACACTGTTATAGATCTACAGCATGACACGTGAAAAATAAAACAGGAATATTTATGTTTTCGGTGCTACTTGGGTGATGGTACCATATCTGTTAGATGAAAAAGGTTAAAATTATAATAATTAATGCAGTGGTAAGTTTATAAAAGAAGTTAACATGTTGAATGATAACTTACCTAACTTATGTTCGATTTGTTGACCACTCGTTAACGGTTCTGGATCATCATGATGTTGCTGCCCACTAATTGATAGTTGCCTAGTTTCGTCGTTTCCACCCGATCGGCGTTTTTTCGTATTCGGACCGCTATTGTGACTTATCAATCCACGACATGACACAGAAATACTCATCGATTCGTCGATTTTATGGGTATATCCCATTAAATGAATCTTGTCTATTATCCTTGATGACATGGTACGTAGGTTATGACGGTTGCATTTTGGATTGTTTATTTTTGCACAGCACTTGAAAACTTTCTTGTTTAGTTTATATTTGGTTTAGGGACAACCCTTGACTCGTTTTTTTCGATTCTACTAAATAGCCTTACCTAGGATTAGGTAAGAAAAAGGGTAGAAACGTTTTGGTAGAAATTACAGTAGCACGTATGAAATGCGTGTTCTAATATTGTACATTGAGTCGTACTTCTTGAGTGCTGCTGCGTGAATATGCGTGCTTCGCTTTGTCTCACATCACAAATTAAGTTTCATTGTATTTTGAGATGACTACATAGTCGTATAACCTTCACTGGTTTAGTTTTTGAATAGGACATGAAAATTTTTTTGTGAGAAACATTTTGTTTCCTTAAAAGTACCCATCCCGTGATGTATGAAGGGTTGGTAGGAAACATAATTACCTATTCTGAGACAAAGTTTCTTCGAAATCAAAAATGGTGTTTTTTTTAATCGACTTTGAATTTTTTTAAATGATGTTTTTCAGTGTAGGGCTCATTTGGTTTTTTCTTAAATATTTTTTTCTTAAAGCTTGACTTATTTTGTGATAATCACCCATACAACACTTTTTTTGTAGGAGTAGTCATTTTTTTATTAAACACAGTTGAAAAAAATCGATAAAAAAAAGTTTAGTCGTTTTCAAAAGACAGTCTAGAAAAAAAATAATAATGAAGAAACTAAGTATGCAAAGTGGCTTATCTAGTCATGGTCTACACACCCAGAAAGTTTCGTTGTAATCTGAGAAGGTGCTGGCTACATATGTTCAAGTTGGCGCGAAAACCGTCCTTTACAACTTGGAACGACAAAGAGAACACCAAAAACGGGTAGCAACAATATTTCCACCATTGGCATATTTATCGATGGCGGCAACGAATGAAAGTTTGATCTAGAAACGAGTAGGATCTTTTTTCAAAAAGTCTATCACGTCCGAATGGACTTAAATTGCGCACACACATACATACACCAATTTTGCGAAACAGTCGGTGTATGTCACTCTGAATCATGCGTAACCTTGGGCTCTCTCGTTGTTCATTTCGTTAAGGTGCAACTACTAAGCGAATCCACGCTGAATGTTAAAACAACGTATGCCAACTACCGGTTACCGATTAGAATTGCATTCAAGTAATCTAATTTTGTAGCGTTATTGCTCTCTTACCAACTTGGATAATAAATTCCTCTCACTAGAACTGCTCAACCGCATAAAAGTAACATTCCGCCATCAGGAATATTGATCTAGGTACAGTGATGAATTAACTGCCAAATGGATTTTAAATTTGATTGAACTAGCCTTCCCCCTTCAAAAACCGTAAACAAACACATTGGCTGATGATGCATCCAACCAAGTGAAAGGTTCTTTCCGCCTCGTCCATCTGATGCATGATGGCTAATAGTAAGCCCGGTAAGCTTTAGACAGTACGGGAGCAAAACAAAAACCTAAAATCAATTTACTAGCGTTGTTTGATGTTCACCTGCTTCGAATCCCACGCCGCGCTTATGCCATTCAATACATTATTACTAAGTGCTCGCTAATTGAAAGTAAAACGTAAGCTGGAGAGCCAATAATATCATCACTACGACAAACTAACTTATGCATTACTATAAATTATTTTTGGTAAGTGCTTACAATAACCCTTGCTCGTAATGATGTGAAAATATCAATAAACTCTGTCGAACGAAGTCTTCTGGATCCTGAGAAAAAAATGCGGTGCATTCATTTCACGCCTCAAACAAGTGGTTGAACTTTCCAAAATGTATTACTTATGTAATTTAAAATGTTCAGATATGAAATCTTCCCAGAGAACCAACCCATAGGATTCCTTTCCCGTTAATGAGTATCATTTCAACCCACCCTGATGTCAAAATATGCGCTCCGATTTAATTAACGAGCATACACAATTATTATTTACATTCAAAGCAGTAATGAAATCACGTACCGTGCTTGCAATCATAGCCCCTCATTAAATCACTCCCCATCTGCCAGCCTCTTTAGTGCAAGCAAAATCACAATCACCAGCTTCCGATAATTGTTTTCCCAAATTAAACGCCACCACACTACTACCGGATGAGGCTCATCCACGATTAAAAATTCACCGAAAACCTGTTGGTCGATACATGCGTCGATGGGTGGTCGGTAGCACTGGAACTGGTGGCAACGGCTTGTTTTTTTTTTCCTGCTCTCGCCTCTGTCCACTACCACCACCCCGGTACTTATATGCACAGGCGACCCTGGATCCGTTTGGATTAAAGTGTTTAATGTTCATGAAATCCATTTTTGGCGTGGACTGTTGGACATTGTGCAGTGCTGGTGTTGCATCAGCTGCAACATCACGATTATGCTAATTTATTATTGTCATAAATCTTTGCGAGTACATGTTTGTATTGGGAGGCATTTTTTGTTATTATTATTTGGCGTATTTTTAATATGTCATTGACACATTCTTCGTTACTTGTGGTTTAAGGTCGAACGGTCAAGAACGACGTAATTTGGTGTTTATTATTTCTTTTAAAAGGTTCAATCGATAGCTGCTGTCAATTTTCCGACAAGGATTTGATTCATATGGAAAATGTTATAGAAGAGAAAAATATGTTTAACAGTTGAGTGGCATTATTCGTAATGACCATTTTTACCTACACTCTTAAGAATAATGAGTATTACGAGCGATGTAATTTTTTTTGTATGTAATACTTTGAGACTTAAACATAAATATAACTGGATTTTATGTTCTGTTTGATGTATTTTTTAAGCCTAATTTGAAACCTTAAATAATAAATACTGCCACACTCGTCTCTTTAAGCGTTTAAAAATATTCACTTGACTGAATAATGGGATTTGCCATGAATTTACATGATTCTTGTCTATGGTGTTATAACACTATTATTGTATGTTCCATAAAAAAAGGGGAAAATCCTTACCTCAGATTCAAATAAGTTTTTTTTTCATAGAAAATGATAAAAAAAATATCATAATTTTATTTAAGGAATCGTACATTGAGCCTTTCATGATTACATTATTCAATATGTCCACCATTTTTCTCGATCACCTCCTCCAAACGGGGACGGAATCGAGAACATACCTTCTCAATGTATGAGTCAGTCATCGAGTTCGATGCCTTGGTAATGGAAGCTTTCAGGGCGCCAACACTGGAGTGGGAACGTGCACAGGCCTTAGCCTGAACATCCCAACAAACATTGGGGAAAGGCTTGTTCAAGAAATTTGGAGAAGCTATTCAGCTGTTTCTTCTAGAATAGCTGAATAGCTTCTCCAAATTGTTTGAACTTTTTTGGGATATGCCCATATTGAGTAATCCAAACGATTCATTCCGGGCTGCTAGGAGGCCAAATGTCCTTTGGCCAAAATTCCATGTTTTCCTTCAGCCACGCTTGAGTCCTTTTTGAGAGATGACACGGTGCTCTGTCCTGTTGGAAAATGACGTGTTGGTGTGCTCCAAAGTTGGCTTTCGTCCATGGCAGAAAGTGGTCCTTCAAAATGTTCATGTGAACCTCGGTATTAACTTTTAATCCAGCTTTGATAAACGCTGGAGGCATTTTCAAGCCATTGGACGCAACTGCCCAGAAAACCAAGACTCCGGCTGGATGTTTGGTTGTAAACTTGAATTTCACGTTCTCGGGAACATTCTGAATCTTTTTCGGCGAAATAAACCTGTCTGTACGTGTGTTAGATACGGGATCGATGGTGAACATTTTCTCATCGGAGAATAAGATGATGGAATGCTTCTTTTTTAATGCTTACACCAAACGTTTCGAGCGCTTCAGCCCTAAATGTTTGATTCGGTCCGTTCCAAGGTGGCGCTATACTCTTGCCCTGGACGAACATTTCAAGTCATCTTTGACCAACCGTTGCATGGTAGTTTTTGAAATATCGGCTTCCTTAGCCAATTTCCGGATCGATCTGATAGGATTTCGCCTCACTTTGTCTCTCACTGATCTGATGACCTTCGGTGTGCGAGCGGACCATGGACGGCCACTTCCCGGCTTCCGTGGACGTGGTCCATCAAGGAGTGAACGTTGGATATAGTAAACGGTAGCCAGGTGGCATCCTACAATCGTTGCAATTTGTTTTACGGGCTTTTGGGCGAGCAACAAACTAGTCACAAACTCTTTGCGTACAATTTTCTCAACTTTGTTACTCGCGAACCACTGTTTTATTTACATCGTCTCAGAGTATACAGTCAGATGATTACACACACGCATTAAAACAGCAAAATAATGTTTAAAGCTACCCGAAAATAAGTATTGAAAATTCCGCATTTTTTATGGGACATACTGTAGGCCTATTTTTATCACGTTTCCAAGCGTCACGACTAGTGACAAGTTGAAATTCGTTGAGATGAGATCTTTTTAACGAGAGATAGATAGCAGTTGGGTGGTTGGAGAAAAAAATATACACAAAAAAAAAAAACACCCAAAAAAAAAAAAGCACCCAAAACAAAACTACTTTTTTATGTTTTTTTCCTTTCACCTTTTTTTAAACAACAATACCATAAAATACACCACGTATTTTTTTTTTTTTTCTTCTAATTAATTACAGCACCCCACCCCGCTGCGCACATATTTATTTCCGTGTAGGGCAGAGGTTCAGAGCACCAACTGACTCACAGCATTTTTCTACACGGTTGGCTGGTGACCATTTCCAATGATTCAAATAAATGAGATCCATTTATTTTAGTGGAACTGTTTTGGTTATATCTCCAGTACTTTTGCAAACAGACGTATCTGATTTAGTAAACAAAGAAGGGAAGTAAGCTTCAAACGTAAATTTCTCAAAACTCTCAGCATCCTCACGGACAGTAGCATCACCATCATATTTGGAAAATGTCATTCCATGTGCTGGTGGCCCAAGATTGCTAAGGGATGAATTTCCCATGGAAGGTAATTATTTAAACTTACTTGCAAAAAAATTCTACGCCCTTGCGAGCGGCCTTCCGGCAGTTAACCGGAACATTTGCCATGGCGGACGAAAACATGCGTGTGGGAATGTTCTTGAGTTCTTTCTTCGTTTTATTTGTCAATTCCTCCTCAGTTTTCGCGACAGAATTGTTGGAGTAGATCTTACGCTTCAAGTTGGTCCAGAAATTCTCGATGGGACGCAGCTGGGGGAAGTTGGGCGGGTTCGCCGACTTAGGTACCACTTCGATATTCAGCAGCTCCATCTCCTACAACGATCGCTTCGAGTAGTGAGCCGACGCCAGATCCGGCCAGAACACCGCGTCTTCGCCCTTATGGTATTTCTTGATGAACGACGCAACTTCCGGCAGGCATTTCGTACTATAAATTTTCCCGTTTACGGCCATTCCGGAGCGAAAGAAGAGCGGCTTTGACATCCCCATCTCGCTGATTGTCAGCCACAGCAGCACCTTCTTGGGGAACTTGGTGTGTGATATGAACTTCACCCTGGAGCTCACTTCCTTCGTGGGGGAAGTAAAATACGAAGTGCTCTGCCAGTCGTTGCCATCCAGGGTGAGATAGGTATCGTCGTCCATCACCACCGCCACGTCGCGATTCGCCGGGAAAATCGAGTTGACCATCTTATTCAGCCGCTGCCGCTGCTTCGTTGCCTGCATCTCCAAAATCAGTGGACGTGACTTCCGCTTCCTGACATGTATATTCATGTTCGCCAGGTACTTTTTCACTGTTTGGCCGGTTGAACCGACCTCCCGGCCAAGCGCACGCAGCGATGTAGCCAGTTTTCCCTCGGTCTTCCTCTTCAGCATCCTTTGGAGCTTCTTGTTGCTCAGGGTCGTTGGCCGTCCGGAACCGGGCTTTCTTTCGATGCTTTGATTGTTGTCTAATAGTGCCAAGATGTTGTAGATGCCAGAACGGCGTATCCGGCGTCGACAAAGTGCCGCACGATGTCCATTTTCGACGCGGCGGGGTGCCGTTTTTTGAACGCGCACACTTCTGAACGGAGTTGCTTCACTGTTTTTGCCACCACGGTTAGAGTACGACTGATAGAGCTGTCAAACTTTGTCTGCTGACTCGTGGATTACTACGATTGATGCTGCATGGGTAGTTTTGTCAGTGCGGGTGAAGGTAAACCCATGAAAAATCAGCAATTTTTGTCCATATTTTTAAATGCAAACGTTAATCTCCTTTGAGAGTGATACAATCATTCCAACGTTACTCTAGCTTTTCGATACCACCGGTGTAGAACGATTTATCGAAACCTTCAAAATATGCTTCAGTTTCAGCAATCACTTCCTCATCTGAGCCAAATCTCTTTCCACGGAGCATCTCTTTGAGTTCTGCGAAGAGCCAGCTGGGGGGCAGATCTGGATAATACGGTGGGTGCGGTAGCAATTCGAAACCCAATTTGACCATTTTTGCGGCTATTTTTATTGACTTGTGACACGGTGCATTGTCTTGGTGGAAGAGCACCTTTTTCTTCTTCAAATGAGGCTTTTTCTGGGCGATTTGGGCCTTCAATCGAGCCAACAAACCGATAGAATAGTCGCTGTTGATTGTTTTTCTATGTTCCAAGTAGTCAATGAATAAAATTCCATGCGCATCCCAAAATACAGAGGCCATTACCTTCCCAGCCGATGTTTGAGTCTTTGGACGCTTTGGACGGCTTTCTCCGTCTGCATGCCACTCAGCAGACTGCCGATTTGATTCCGGAGTGAAGTGGTGAATCCATGTTTCATCCATTGTGATGTATCGACGCAAAAACTCCTTCTTATTTCGCGTGAACATCTTCAAACAGCTCTTTGAATCATCGACTCGTTGTTATTTTTGCTCTGGTGTGAGCAAACGCGGCACCCATTTGAAAAAAAGCCTTTTCATACCCAAATGTTCGTGTATGATGGTGTAAATACTATCTTTTGATACCTTCAGAGTGTCAGCTATCTTGCACAGAAAAAAATAATGAATTTTAACAGGCGCGTAAAATTTCCCCTCGTTTAATTCCAAGCCAAAGGAAGCGTAAACAACGAAATTGTCTGCAATCTTTCATACAACAGGCTAGATTCAGGCGCTATCTGGCTTTAATTTACATGAAATATCCCATTATCTTCTGCCAAATCTAGCATTCCCTTTATGTGCATTAGATAACGCAGAAAATTCAATGTTTCTTTCTATCTGTGTACTTTGAATGTAGCCGTGAAATTTCCTATACTTTGTATCTTTACATTTTTATAAATCATTACTTATGCTAAACATTTTCACTGTTCCGATAACAACTATATAACTGGGGTTGGGGGGTTGGCCCAAGGCAGTCGAATGATTTTTTGGCTGGACAATGATTCGTGGAGTTGCCAGTCCCTTGTCTTGTGAAGACTCGTGGCGTTCTCGCCGTAGTCTTCCGAAGGTCCTCATTGAGATTGACTGACCCTGCTACAACAACCCATCACGTAGCCTATCCTCTCGGAGCAACTCGATGAAGATAGTCCTGCAGACATAGGTAACCCTTGTACTGATAGTGGGTTCTTATCACATCACATCATATCACGATTGATTTATTATCATGATGTCATGAAATCAAAATTATTCCCTATATGTACTATATATTTTAACTTTATATACTATATATTATTATTTCCTTACATAGAATATATAAAAATATCTATTATATAGCTGGAAATGTAAGTTCATTTGATCTCCAAGATAATCCCGATATATATGTAATAAAAAAGGATATTAACAACACATTTTAATAATATCAACCACAGATTACTCTATAAAATGAGACAAAAAAAATGTTGAAAATTTTTTCGTCCGTCTGCTTGTATAAAAATCTTCCAAAGTGTAACGCCAGGCAAAGCTCCCTTGGGAAATGTGAACCAGGATCAAATTTGATTTTTTTGATGGATTTATAAGTGTTTTTTATGTTTATATTATAATGTGTAGTTTATGCATATTTTCGCAAGTGTGTATCGAAACGATGTGACCCAATCAGCATAAATTTTTAAGATGACATTTGAATCCGTGAAGTAATGGTGACAAATCGCAGGAGTTGGGCCTTCTTGTGAGAATATGATCCATTGAGAGATTTCTCTATTTATACGTATCACAGACATTAGTGTTCGAGTGATTTTTCTCCGATAGTTAAAAGCTTGGATTGTTGACAGATTTGTCAAAACAGATCAGAGCACCAATTACACTGACTTACAGTATTTAAAACTCGGTTGGCTGGTGACCGTTTCGAATGATTCAAAAAAAGGAGATCCAATTGTTTTTAGTGAAACTGTTTTGGTGATATATCGAGTACTTTTCATACAGACGTAGGGTGTATGTCCCTTGACTTAGCCTAATATGCAAAGATAGATTACATTTTTTATTATAACTCATGAAGTATATTAAAACTCGATTCATAGTAAATCGCACGGTTTAATACACCACCGCGTCCCTGGTGGTTGGAACAAAAAACGTTTGACAGGCATTTGGATATAGAGAATCCTTTGTAGGCTGCCTCAAAAATAGCAAAAGTGTTAAAATTCCCAAAGTCAACGGTGTGTCTTGTAATCAAACGTTACAAGGATACTCTGAGTGTACGTGAAAGGCAACCCAGGTGTCTCCATACGTGATTTGGCAAGAAAATACGATTCAAACTTTTCCACCGTGCGTAACGTCCTTTCGAGAGAAGGATATAAGTCTTTATGTGCCAGTAAACATCCGAATCGCTCCCTGAAACGAAATTTAGTGGCCAAAAAGCGAGCACGATTACTATACGAACGGCAACTGGCAACTGGTCGTGGGGATGTCCCTTCCAGGTATAAATTTGTTTTTGCTGATAAGTTTGATCGGAAACTAATGATTTTGCAAGGAATCTGTAGTTGTGCCCTTAAAAACAAGGTTTTCATCACATCTCATACAATGACGTCGAAGGTTTGCATTAAAGAGTGTCTGAAAAAGCGGATTTTACCCTTCATTCGGCAGCACAAGACCAACGTTATGTTTTGGCCAGTTCTAGCCAGCTGCCACTACTCTAAGGAGGTACTAGAATGGTATGCTGCAAACAATGTTAATTTCGTCGCCAAAGAGATTAATCCTCCGAATTGCCCTGAGTTCAGACCGATCGAAAAATATTGGGCAATTGTCAAGCGAAAACTTCGAGGATGCGGTAAAGAAGTGACAAATGCACAACAAATGCGTTTAAAGTGGGATAAGTACGCCAGTACAGTGTCATCAGCGACTGTGTAGATCATGATGGCATCGATCACAAGTAAAGTGCGACAGTTCGTTCTAAACGGTTAAATGTAATTATTTGTTACATATTGTTTTAAAGCTGAATAAATACCCTTTTGTTTGACGTTTTGATCAACCGGGTATGTTGTCTAATTCTTGAGTTATGATCACTTGAATGCGTCCAAATTTACTTTGAATCGGGCTTTAGCTGTGGGCGATATTTAGCTTGTTAAACACTAACTTAGATGCGTTTAATAAGACATTTGGTAGTATGAATCACAAAAAGCTGTACAAATCATTTAATAAAGTCAGAAACTTTCGAGAGATATGGATATAATATCGGTCTATATGCATAAAATTGGGTCTATTCATGGATGCAACTTCGTACCATTTGATCGATTTTTTATAAAATGCAGTCTTCTTACGTTTTTTTTCCCTGATTTTCTATTTAGAGCTTTGCCAGCTTTATTCGCTTCACCCAACAAAAAATTTCACAAAACAAACTAAACTTAAAGTACTTTGAAACACTTAAGAGATTTTCACACAGTTTTATTGGCCGTTTGCTAATGAAAACCTAATAATTCACTCTGAACATGGTTTGTTCTTTTGGTTTGTGTATGGATGAAAGTGTAAAGTGTAATTTGGAAAATATAAAACCGTAGCTTATACATTTCCATTGAATTTTTTAACTATAACAACTTTTTTACTAAGTTACCCAGACAACAGGCCATAGTTGAGAGCAAAAAAAAATGTTTCCCAAACATTAGGTCGCAGGTTTCTTGTTAACTTAATATAGATCACTTGAAGATCATAGAAATAACCTGTTCAGCTTAACCAGAGGAATCATGTTGCCTCAAAAGTTTAGAAAATCGAAAATTACACGGCAGTGAGCAACAGTAAATTGATTTGCAATGTCTAAAATACTTCGAATTTAATCGGTAATCTTGATAGCAACATGATTTTAATGATTATCGGTGAAATAATGACTTATTTGGTACGTAGGCCGAATGAAGGAGCTAGGCTAACATTACATCCCTTTATCCTTTCTGATTTTGTAAACAAAGTGGGATGAGTAAGATACAAACGTAATTAAGCTGAGTGGTACACACGGGCTCTAACCAAAATTATCAAACAAATCATTCTTCTATCCACGAAGACCGTTAAACCGTGGCCAGCACTGGTACTGATTTATAAATAGAATGAATAAGTGAACTTTTCATTGAAGTGAACTATTCTCAAGCTCTATCTTTGTTATCCCGGAAAATACCCGAGTTCTCATCACAAACGGGGGGACCCCACCACCGCCCCCCGGGGCGTATAATTCTCCCCCAAAAAAATGATTTTTTTTGCATTGGTTTTTTATAGTAAAAAAAAAAAAAAAAAAACCCCGAAGAAATATTTTTTGTATTTTTTAAAAAAAAGAAACTCCCGTTCCCCTCACACCAAAAACAAAAGATTATATTCTTCCCCCGAAAAAATAAAAAAATTTTTTTTATTTATTTAAAAAAGATCACATAAAAATACCCCCCCTTTTTCATGAAAAAAAAAAAAAAAAACCCATATAAAACCCAAACCCCAAATTGAAACAAGAAGAAACAATTTTTTTAAAATCTTTGTATTTTGTTTTTTTATTTTTTTTTATAATTTTCCCCGCATTGCCAAAGAATTCAATCATAGTTAAGTTATAAACATTATTTATTCTAAGGAGTGTATCGAAAATAAGCTATCCACAAACTTTCTTTCAAATTATGTTGAAACCCGATATTTTATTCATACAAAAAAATGATCCTTTATTGTACGAGGTTAAACTTGAACATAATGAAGACCGGATGAAATTTAAATTATTCCTTCACGAATTTTCGAACTTTGGATCGAATGCTCTTCATCAAGTTCCGTACAAGTGTTGCATCGCATTGTTTGGACGCTTGAGCCCAAATTTTTTTGAACTTCTGCATGTTCCCAGCTGCCTTACCAGTCTTCTTGAAGACCCTCTTCACGATTGCCCAGTAACGTTCGATGGGTCGAAGCTGAGGGCAATTTGGTGGATTGATATTTTTCTCAACGAAATCTATACCCTTTTCCGCAAGCCAATTGAGAGTGGTTTTGGCATAGTGAGCCGACGCTAAATCCGGCCAAAACAGTGGAGGTGTACTATGCTTCTTATATAAAGGCAACAATCTCTTCTGGAGACACTCAGATCTATAGATTTCCGCATTTATAGTTCCGGTAGTGAAAAAATGGTTGACTTTAAACCACAGGAACATATTGCTTGCCATACCAGTACCTTTCGATCGAATTTCTCCACTTGAATCGACCTGTCCGCATCCCTCACATCCTCCCCAACGCCGGCAGTAAAGTATTGTGGACCTGGAAGGGTTTTTGAGTCCTCCTTTATATAGGTCTCATCGTCCATCAAAACGCATGCATCCGGACGCTGCAAAAGACGCGAATACAATTTCCGGGCCCTTGTTGCTGCTCGCTTCTTCTGTTCTGCACTTTGTTTCGAGATTTTCTGCTTCTTGTAGGTCTTCAGGTGGTTTCGCTTCTTGATACGCTGGATCATTCCGACACTCGTTCCTGCTTTTTTGGCCAAATCACGTATTGACATTGATTTGTTCTTCATGATTAGAGATACCACTTTCTGCTCCAGTTTCGGGTTGGAAGAACCGGGTTTTCTGCCTCTTCCTGGTAGCTCATCCAAAGAATAGTGTTCCCCAAACTTATTAATGATGGTTTTAACACTCGCATGATGAATTCCAAACCGCTTCGCCAATTTTCGCATAGTAATACCCTTCTCACTTAGCCATGTGTCCAGAACCTTAATTTTCACTTCCTTTTCAATACGCGACATTTTGAAAACGCAGAATTTGAACCGCACAAACAAGTAAACAAAAGAAAGCCGACAGTCAAACGCACAGCATGCAGTGTTCAGAGCATAAAAAACCATCACAAATACATGCGTACAACGCAAATGTATGTGGATAGCTTATATTCGATACACTCCTTACTCGCGCATCATAGTGGAATGCTTTTCGTCATCCGCTTACGTAAAAGGCCTTATTTTTCCCAACGAATACTAAGTTCGAAAAGCACTACATTACATAATATTTTTAAGTTACGAAATGAGTGTCAATTTAGTTGTTATGCAATTAATAGCAAAAAAGATGCCAGCAAATCAATTCATTAGTGCTGTTCATAATAATCCAGCCCGGTAAAACTCACTAAGTTTATGTACGACTTGTGGTGTGTACAAAGTTCTTGTGGATTTTGTTACCGAAAAAAAAAACGATATATTGTTCTAGATAATTATCACGTTTTACATAAAATGACCATTTTTTAAATTAAACAAATACTCAACAAAGACCACCAACCTACCGAAAAGCTACGTTGATTATGGTCAACTGTGCAATTATCGAAGACTTGCTCCAAATATCTGCCATCCCAGTTAACGAGCCGGCGCCCACTTCTGGTCAGTTACCTCCTCCTCCTTCGTTGCTCCCTTATTGAACACGCTAATTTGCATACATACAGAATTAATATTCATGACTTGGCAGAACAAATCAGCAGCGCTTTGAATGCCACCAAATTAACCATACAACTGTCAGCAATGTTACAGCAGCCAGCGCAAGTTGCAGCATAAGAAACGAAAAAAAAAGAAAACTCCCAAAAATGACTTACTCAGCTCGTAACTTCTGAATGGGAGCGAATCGAGCATCAGAGTCAGCGACAAAAACCACCCAAAAGCAAAATCACCGGACGAACGATAGCACAGACGCTCGAACAGCTCGCGATCCCCAACGGGCAGCAGCCGCATCGAAGGCTCCAAGCGTCACGAGTTCAATTTGTCCATTCGTTCATCTGAGAAGAAGCTGGATGCAAGAAGGCACACAAGAAAAGCACGCGAAGAATGAGGTGAAATCCCGGGGAGTGCGGAGAGTAAATTGTAAAATTTGATGAAATTACATAATTGAGACACATTGCGCCGGACTTTGGCCGGGTTTGGATTTCCTCCATCGTTCGAACGATGCGTTGGCTTCAAGCCTACCAAGCAGCACAGTAAATACCTTCAGCAAGAAGTCAAACTCCTTCGAGAGAGAGAAGGAAGCCAAAGAATGAAGGAAAAAAAAACCCGCGTTTTGCAGCATTTCAACGCTCACCAATTTCGTCGTATTTATCTACAATTGAAATTGTTGGAAAATTGTTTAAACCTCATCATAGTGATTGGGCTACGGCGACGACCGACGGATGGATGGTTTGCCGGATAGTTGTTCGCGCGGATAGACAGGAGGGAAGCCGTGTTGAGGAATGAAGCAGAAAATCGTAAAAAATGCTACTTAATTATTCAATTATCAAAGTGTGTTGGATGAATTGCTGGAAACGATGGCTGCCACGGACGGGACAGATGGTTCTATACGGTAGCGCGCTAGTTATCGTACCAAACTGAACTGACTCGGCTGGCAATGTTTGCGAGACAAACTCAGCCGTGGTCCACCGAAGGTACGGGTTAAATATTGGTTTTCAGAATTGAGCTGGGAGCAATTTTCTACTTCGACATACAAGTTTGTGCAGCAGCTGAAGATTGGGTACTCCTTGCCTTGCCAATGAATAAATAGTTTCGTGCCAAATTAACATTTTCCAACTGGAATTTTGTCAAATTGGATGTTTAAATAAATATTTGATTATTTCCGATATATTTTGAACAAAGAGCATGGTAGAGCGAATAAGGTTTTGTCAATATTTCCGAAGCATATTTCAAACGAAATAAAAGCGATTACCCTAGCAGCACACTTGTTGCAAAAATGTAGAAGTTACTTAAATGCAACTCAATTAAGTCACAATCAAGTAACTGCAACCAATTATGCTAGTTTTGTGTTGCTTGGGTAGCACTTGTTTGAAAGGGAGGATTATCCTTCTTCTCGAAAACATTAGGAAATTTGCATGTTTTGAAACATCAAAAATCAAAATTTGTACAAGGTTACGGAAATCCTTATGGACTAGCCCAATGTAGAGACCCGCACTTAGTCAAAGGCGTGACTAAGTACATCTGTGCTGGAGTGTGATCAGAGTTTTCGGCAGTGTAAATATATAGTTCTAATCCCAGATTCTCCCGGGACTACCTCATGTTATTACTTCTAGAGGAATCTTATTTTGCCTTTTTGAGAGCATCTCTATTTAGAGCTGACTTGCTGTTGCTTCACAAGCCATTTGGCTCCGACTCGATTGCTGATCCATTTCACTCCTATCCTCTTTGCTTGAACTATTAAGTTCTCACACAGTTCTCTAGTTCTAGTTCTAGAACATCCTCCAAGGCCGATTATCCATTGCTTTATTCAGCTACTCGCCTGATCTTCACATCTTGTTCGCTGCAGAGACAATATCATTTGCGTAATGGTCCCGTTAATCGCATTCCACGTATTTTCATCGCGACATATTCTGTAGATGACGTCTAGGCTGGAATCAAGCTTTGCGCGTCGTATTGAACCGAACCGTGGACAGTCAAAAACTGTGCCTCTTTGACGTATGCGCATGCCGGAAAAACGTCAGGGAGAAATTGGCCTCACCGTGCTTTCTGTTGAAATAGCACTCTTAATCCTCCTCCAATAGTACATAGTACAATGGGGATCATTCCAGCAATTACGCTAGCCGCTTCAAACGATACTGTCCGAAAGACGCTCGCCATCCTCATGCTCAACAACCCGAACGAGCTGTTTAAACACGACATGTTTCTTCATGTCTTTATTCCTAGAAACTAGACAGACTACGATACCGGAGTTCTGACGTGGATCCATTAGCAAGAAACCTCTTCTTGCTACTGCTTATTACCGAACTGTTTGGCATTATTCTGACCAACGCTGTCTCTCTTGCTGCCTTCTGAGAGACATGATCGACGTGACTGTTGAAGTTCAGCCAGTCGTCGATTATCACGCCCGAAGTACCTTACCACATGCTTCAAGTCGATGGGATATTCTCCGACTGCAATTATGGGATCAACACCATCTCTGTCTTGGCCAGCTTTTACATCCGCATTCCGTCTTCCACAGTATCTATTGCCTTTTTGCGAGTACCTCCACCTCTTCTCGTGAGTTCCCGACTATTTGGACCACATTGTCATCCGCAAAACCGCCAATCTTCACATCCCTCTACTCAATTTTATGAGTAGATCCACTTTTTACGAAAATTGAGTAACATTTCCGTGAGAGAAAAAAGAGTTAGTATACAATTGTACTCAAAAATTAAGTAAAATGAAGCGGGAGTGTATACTGGTGTCTGCTCCACTTGTCACAAACATCGCGCTTTGCATTGAGCTTTAAAAATACGTGATTCGGTGTCTCTTTGATGTCTGAGTGTCCTCGAGTGAGATCGACACCGTATGATTTTTTGAACTCCTCGGATTTTCTTTCGCTTATAGCACTCGTTATTCTCCACTAGAGTAATGCCGATAGAGATCATTCCAGCGATAACAAATACTTCATACGAGATGGTCTTGTAAGCAGCCTTGGCTCATATGGCCATGAGTCGATACGTCCTGCTAAGTTTCCACCAGGCTGGACCACCATACCTCAGTATCGAAGACGTCTATTGCTGCTGCTTGGTACATTCCTATTCGGCATGGGTTTGTATGTGTGCGTAAACGAGTGTGGCGATATAAAGTAAGGCGTATTTATCAGCAATCACTGGACCGATTTGCATGAAATAAACGCTGAATGGGTTGTACAGTATAATATTGAACGTTATCGTATGTTTCTGGAATCGGTTAGCTGTTTTCGGAATCTTCTCAGAAACGCTTTATCAGTTGCTGGGAGAACATCCCATCGCCCACACCTCTAAAATCGGTCGACTACGGTAGGCTGCGTATCGGTCGCCAGTTAAACGAAGTTTCCTAACAGTTTGCGGATTTTGGATGCCATGCCATGGTTGAAAGGATTTGTCTTCAAGCGAGAAACTTTAGAAAAATTCAACGGGCTACAAAGACTATTTGATCATTAGAAGTCGCAAAGAGTTGCTATGAAATCATTGAGCACTGACTTCGCAACGGAATCATTCTTTAGCACCCAACAATTTTGTGAGTCGTACTATGTAGTTCAAGTAACACCCAAAATAAGCGTATTCCAATAGATACAGCTAAAAGATATTGTGATGATGATGATGATGATGATGATGATGATGATGATGATGATGATGATGATGATGATGATGATGATGATGATGATGATGATGATGATGATGATGATGATGATGATGATGATGATGATGATGATGATGATGATGATGATGATGATGATGATGATGATGATGATGATGATGATGATGATGATGATGATGATGATGATGATGATGATGATGATGATGATGATGATGATGATGATGATGATGATGATGATGATGATGATGATGATGATGATGATGATGATGATGATGATGATGATGATGATGATGATGATGATGATGATGATGATGATGATGATGATGATGATGATGATGATGATGATGATGATGATGATGATGATGATGATGATGATGATGATGATGATGATGATGATGATGATGATGATGATGATGATGATGATGATGATGATGATGATGATGATGATGATGATGATGATGATGATGATGATGATGATGATGATGATGATGATGATGATGATGATGATGATGATGATGATGATGATGATGATGATGATGATGATGATGATGATGATGATGATGATGATGATGATGATGATGATGATGATGATGATGATGATGATGATGATGATGATGATGATGATGATGATGATGATGATGATGATGATGATGATGATGATGATGATGATGATGATGATGATGATGATGATGATGATGATGATGATGATGATGATGATGATGATGATGATGATGATGATGATGATGATGATGATGATGATGATGATGATGATGATGATGATGATGATGATGATGATGATGATGATGATGATGATGATGATGATGATGATGATGATGATGATGATGATGATGATGATGATGATGATGATGATGATGATGATGATGATGATGATGATGATGATGATGATGATGATGATGATGATGATGATGATGATGATGATGATGATGATGATGATGATGATGATGATGATGATGATGATGATGATCATGATGATGATGATGATGATGATGATGATGAAAGTGTACCCACCATCATCGTAAGGACTACCTATGTCTGTAGAATCATAACGGAAGGTAATATTCTACCTGATGGTTTGTTTTAGCAGAGATTAAATCCCTGGAAACCTTCGGAAAATAAAACAATGGCTATTCTCTTATGACAAAAGTCTGGCTACCCCACGTACTTTTGTCCAGTCACCAGTTTTTTCAGCTCCCTTAGGCTACGAAACACCCTCCAATTTATAGTGAAACAGATATTATTAATCTAATCGCTTACCATTCTGTATGCAATGCATCCTCAGTCATCTGTACTTTAAGTCATCATTTTCCTCCGCGTTGTAAATTGCATTGTTCTACGTCTGTGTATTTTATTTGATTTCTATGGTTGCCTCCAATTCTTTTTTTTGAATAAGCTGAGTTCCATCCTCTATTATTATTTCTCTACTCACTTTCTTCTCCGTTTGAAATTTCATTGCTACTATCTTGGTAAATTTCTTTTGCTTTCTCTTATAGTTTTTCTATATTCTTTGCAAGTTTTTTCCAATCCTGGCGTGTCATTCTTCGGTACCTTGAAAAATCTTGCTGTAGCGAGTCTTGCCACGTAAAATTAGGTCTTACTTTCTTATTATATTTTTTTTTATTAACCATTTATTTGTACAGGCTCAATCGAATCAACTTTACAGAGCCAAGCTTTCATATTTTTATACATCATTTATCTTAAAACTAAAGTTAGGGGGATAGAACCGATTACTCGCGGCCGTCTCGAGGTTAATAGGAATAACAAAATACGGATGGGAAGATGGGTGGGAATTTAAAGTATGGTTTACATAACACATTAATTTTAAATTCTAAATTGTCTTAACACTTATAACTATACAATGTGTGGATTTCTTTTAACTTGAAAATTTTTTGAAAAAGAAAAAAAAACACACAAACACAGATAAAAAAAAAAAAAAAAACTTAAAGTAAACATACAGGTTAAACTAACTACAATCTAAGGCTAATGTTAGTCAAAAACACATAAATTAATTTCATGTATTTTAAATCACGCAAAGCCAAAATATCTCGAATTGGCACATTGGGTTGTCCACCTCGAGTCCGAAGGGAATCATTAAGCTCCGATCTGACTGCACGATGCTCAACACAAGATCAAATCACGTGATCTGCGTCCTGATAACCTTGTTCACACTCACAGAGATTGCTTTCGCTCATCCCAACCCGGTATAAATGAGCGTTCAAAGAATAATGATTGGACATGAGGCGAGACATGACACGAATGAAGTCTCGTCCCACATCCATCCCCCTAAACCAAGATTTCTTCGACACCTTTGGGATGATAGAATGTTGCCATCGCCCCAAATCTCCTTTACTCCATTTAAACTGCCAGCTGCCGAGTGACGTTGACGAAAAATAGTAAAAAATTCATTGAAGGCGATTTGTCGATCATAAATATCGCCTTCTATAGCGCCCACCTTTGCAAGCGAGTACGCTTTCTCATTGCCCAGAATTGAACAATGAGATGGGACCCATACAAAGGTGATGATAAAATAACGCGAAGATAAAGCACTTAGAAGCTCCTGTATTTTCATGAGAAAATGCGAGGAGTGCTTTACCGGCGTCAAAGAGCGATTAGCCTCTATAGAACTGAGAGTATCCGTGAAGATGAAGTACTGATCCGGTGTTAGTGAGGCAACAATTTCTAGCGTAAAGTGTATTGCCGCTAATTCGGCGACATATACGGAACAAGGAGCTTGAAGTTTACGATTGGCGCTATAAATTTCATTGTCTATACCAAAGCCTGCTGACTCCTCTATCAATGATCCGTCAGTGAAGAACGATTTAGTGGAATTAACTTGGCCAAACTTTGCAGAAAATATCACAGGAGGGAGCAATCATAGGACGATGATGCTCTGGGATTACATGAAGCTCCTGCTTCATGTACTTGCTTATTTTAACCAAATCTAAATTTAAATGACACCTTAAGTGGATGTCTAATTGGTCTTCTGATAACATGCCCATAATCATTAATTTTTGCAACCCTAATTCTTCTGTTAATTGTTTTACCGTTCATCTCTTTTGTCACATTAAATTTTCTAATCTTTACCTAGAAAGAGAGAGAGAGAGAGAGAGAGAGAGAGAGAGAGAATTACACCGTCTTCAACCAGTTGCTGCACAGACTGAACACTTAACATTATACAACGGACAACACAACGCCCGGTGGACCCATATAGTAGGGACATTATCGAGTTCCGTCGGCTGGAGCGGGAATCGAGCCCTCACTTTGTGACAATCTACCTGAACGGCGGGTGGATTAACTTTTCTGCTCTCACCCAAAGTATTTTACAATACCCGTCCGATTTTTGCAACAAGATTAAACTATTCTAGACTTGATCTGGAATGAAAAAAAAAAGATTTTAAAAACTCTCGATTTTCCCCAAGTTTCAAAATCGAATCCCATTAAATAGGAACCATGCTGAAATCTAACGGGTACTGTAATGTGTCAAAATATTCATTTTACAGTCATGTTGGATTTTTGTATACGACAACCACGGAGTTTGTTAACAGTTTTTACTGAAAATGTACTTTTCCTCGCGACCCGCTCGCCCACACTGAAAATTAAATTTCGTTTTTATTACAAAATCGAATGTAGAACTAACAAATCTATTCGTTGTTTTCTACACCGAGATTGATTTGTACGTTTCAAGAAACTACCTTCGTATTCAATGCCACAATGCTGTTACATAACTGTTAAAAGCACGAAGCATTAGTTGACACAGAAAGAACACTCGTTCATTGTACGAAAACAATACAAAATGCTACGAATATTTTGTTATCAATAAGAATGCATGGTTAAATGATTGACTGACAGAACTTCTATATCGACTCAGTATGTAATTGAAAAAAAAGCGCAAACCACGTGGAGTTCTTCAGAATTTTTTTTAATATTTCTGAAATGAGGTTCGAACCTGTATTTTTGGGAAGACTTGTTATTGAATCCGTGGTTGATCTCACTAAGCCATGGTGACTCGTTAGAAGTTACTTGATTAATGAGTATGAACTTATAACTCTCGATAGCGCTTTAATTTTTATTTTGGGATAAATCAATGATTCCAGCCCACCCAAGCAGCAAAACCAACATGTATGAGTACGATTGAAGAAAAGCAGTGATAGGTTGGTCTTCACAAAATTCATTTCGTGCATTGTACAAAAAGGTGTAATGACAGCATTTCACCAGATGACAAGCATAAGGAATGTTTCATACAAATTACGAGGAATTTATTCTATGAACAAAATCCATGTTTACAAAACAAGGGAAAGCTAATTCACGAAAATAAATTTTCAGTGCATATACTGACAGAGCAACACCGCAAAAACATCGTTTTTTTACTCACCGTGCTCACACCGTTTCAATAGAATTTTTTTTAATGGTTGTTCAAATAATAAGTGGTTAGCTTTTAACAAACATACATTTTGAGTTTTGGTGGTTTATAGCTTATGGTTTGTGTCCTCTTAACTTACCTTCAGTTTAATTATTTTCTCTGTTTTATCTAAACAGGAAAATCATGCATAACTTTACAAACCGACGTAAGTTGCGATTGTAAGCAAGCTGTGATTTTTGTGATAAATTGTTGCTAAATGTATTCTTAATACACGAGTAATAAGAAATAATTGAGGAAGTTTTATTCATCAATGACGGAAAAGAATTCATATGCCTTCTATCTGCTACTCCTCAATATTTTTAAAATAGTTCAGATACACTGGTGCATCTGCGTTTTGAAATTTGAACCGATTTATCTGATATGATCCAAGTGAAACACGATCTGTCGAAACGGTATAGTGTCGATGGTATAGTGTCGTCGTATCAAGTGGAGTGTATCTGAGTAGTATAAAACAAAAACGGTGTATTATTGAATGTTATTAAAATTGTTGTTCAAATTCGAGAAAAACCATCATTTTGCATAATTTTCTCTTCGTGGTTATTGCAGCGGCATTTATTTAGTTTTGTTCGTTTGTTTCTTTTAATTACATTTATGGTACTACTAGATAACAATAAATCAAAGAACTGCTAATAATTTACAAAAATCATTGCGCAATTCACACAATGTGCACTCACCAGCAGAGCACTTTTCCGAAATCAAATTTAGAATGAGAAGTAATGAACATCGACTTTAATAGTAGCTTTCTTCTGGGTTCATGCGAGTGTTCTCGACTTGTTGTGGTATGTATTTGATTGATGAATTTCCTGCCAATGAACCTATTCAATTATTCTTGTTTTATGCCATTGTCATGCAAAATAGTAACCGAGTGCTTATGTATGTATTCTATCCGGTGATCCGTTTTGTTATGAAGGTTCTTCTGTTTATAAACACGCGCAGAACCATCGCTTATTCTTCCGGTCTTCCTCTAAGCTCTCCACCAATTGCTTGTCGATCTGCCAAATTTGGAAGACGTCTGCATTGATTTATCTCAAATTATAATAATCCGTCCTATATATCACAAAACTTTGCGATTGGTTGAGCGGAATGGAGATAATGAAATCATTTTGTATAAGACCAAGACTCTCTCGGTTGGTGCTAAATGGATGAGCCTGGACATCAATAGAAGCATAAAGTTGCCAGAAGACACGAAATGCATCTACGCACTCTTATGTTTACCAAATCCCTCAATGGCAAATTTAAATGGATTAGCATAGATTGTTCTTAAGAAGCCTCTACTTGATTGATACAGTTGTAAAACTTGAAAGTTTATGAAAAAGAGTATGCTTCGAGCATCGGCTGTGAAAAGTTGTGTCGATGCTTAATTACGCACTATTTTGCTATCGGGCATGGCGCGTTTCGTATTGTTTCGGTTATCTATAATTCAGCGATGCGAGTGAGCATAGAAAAAAAAACTACAAAAATGCTTCATGGTGAGATGTGGTGGTTCGCCGGGCTGGTGGACCGGTGGTGAGGATCACAATTAATTTTCATCCATAATATTGGTTTGCCACACTCGCCGTGTCACTTGCAGAAAGTAAGCCACTATACCTTTTTGTGAGTGGCTCCAATACCATCCTTACTATTGGTTTAAATCGGTTCAAATCGGATTTCCAGCATTATAGAGAATCTTTTTATTTTTCCAATGAAAAACCACCACCACACTTTGTGAGTGGCCCCAATAGCATCCTCACTGTTGGTTTAAATAGGTTCAAATCAGAAATCGGTACTAATATGTAAATATTTCACTAAACGCCGCGTGAATTCAGCTTATCGTTTACCAAAAAGAATCCTGCTGCCACCCAATCCTGTTATCCAACATCCCAGTGAAAGTGCAGAGGCCCTACCCTTTTCTTATTTGACATGCATTCGGGTGAAGCAGGCGCCAGTATTGCCTTAGTTTGGGATGACCAGTTTTTACACATTGAGGATGTATGCTAGTCTCAACCATCATCTGTTGGTTCTCTGTGTTATAACAGCTGATCTGGCAGCAACGGAGTAGCAACCTTGGGCAGTCAATCATGCTCATTATCTTGCTCATGCTCATAGAAAGGGATAAAATCTTTGAATAGGATAAGACCACTGCAACTTCTCGCACTGATTAGTATGCTGTCTTGCTTTCTCACACGCTTATCAAATTACTGGTCTGAAAATCGGATACGATTCGTCTCGTTTCACCTGGATTATATCGTAGCATGTGCTCCATTAATATCTCTTGGATACAGAAACAATATTTCAAAATACTGAATCAAACTGTAAGATATGATTAACATATATTCTCAATAATACGAAACTACAGTACCGTAAAACGGGATATTATTGATCAGCGGGGTAACATTGATCGGTTTGGCCCATATCATGAATAGTTCAAATATACATTTTCCGTTGATACACTTTCTAACTATGAATTATGAATTATGTTTCTCAATCTGGTGTTATTTAACTTCCGAAAGCTATAACATTGGTTAAAATATTACGTTTTTTGATTGCCAAGAACTGAAAATTGAACTGAGCATAGCTTTTTCCACTTTCAGCTAGCGGGAAAAAACCAATCAATGCTTGAATCATAGTTAACATTTCTAGAGATATTTTTTTAGATACGCTAGGTTAGCTAGGTTGGGTTTACTATTTAAAAAAAAATCTCATGGATGTCCGCTTTTTGCGCTTTTTTGCTACACTTATTACAAAATCGAGGCGACTTCGCGCTTTTTCATTGAGGTAAAGGTCAGACACATTAATAATAAATAATAAAAAATTGAAACAAACATTAAAAATCTAAAAATAAAATCAAAAGTTAGGGGGGGGGGCAACGGCCCCACCCTGCCCCCCTCTGGCTACGCCTATGCCCCCAGCTTCCCCCCCCAAACACACAACCCAACCCCCCCCCACACAAACCCAACCCACCATCCCCCCCCAACCTCCAACCATATAAAACTCGGCCCCTTTATTTCCCTCACCCCCCCTCCCCAACCCCAACCAAACAAAACCCCCACCCCCTTTATTTTCATCCCCTTTTCCAATCTTTTATTTTTTTTATCTCACACCCACAAAATTATTTAATATTTTTTTTTTTAAAAACTTACCCAAAAAAAATACAACAGACAAAAATGATCACTGAAAATTCATTCAAAGTCGGATATTTTCGAAACTCTCAGAGAATAAATAAACACTTACTAGCATATAAGCTTCTAGGCTTAATGAGCGCACCTTGGACCTGACGCTACTAATCAAATCCTGTGCAACACTTGCGCCATCGTTCTTACACACTTTCATCCACTTTTTCTTCGAATCCTTGTCGTTTTAGAAGACCTTCCCTGTTTTCCGGATATTGCCCTTCATAATCACCCAGAATTTTTCTTTTGAGTGAAGTTCTGGCGAGTTTGGCGGATTTGCCTCCCTCGACATAAAAACGACATCGTTGGCCTCATACCACTCAATCTCCGGTTTCGCGTAATGGCACTCTGCCAGATCCGGCCAAAACAGAGTGTCACCTTCGCGAGACCAGAGGAAGGGCAGCAGGTGCTTCTGGATACATTCTTCTTTATATATTTAGCCGTTGATAGTGCCGGTCGTTATGTATGGCTTGCTGAATTTGCCGCACCCATAGATCGCCTGCCCCACCAAGCACTTCTTGGCAAATTTGTCGACCTTCTTCTTCCAGAACTTCACCGGAACATTCAGGCGGGACTTGCCAACAAAAAACTCCAGTCCGGGGATCTGTTTGGCGTATTATGTTTATCGGTTTGGTTAGGCGCCTTCCTTACCTTGAAGATATGAAGTCCAGCGCGTTTCACTGTCTGCTGGACGAACCAAACGGAAGAATTGACCTTCTTGGCCACGTCCCGAATCGAATGGTTCGGATTGAACTTGCAGTAATCCCTCACCGTCCTTGCGTTCACGGGGTCGATCGTTTTCGCTTTTCTTCCGCTGCCAGCTTGCCGCTGGGTCGTCTGGGTCTCCTTGAACGATTTTACCACATGGGGCACGGTCGAATTGCCGATTTCCAACTGTTTCGTGATCCACCTGTGGGACTGGCCTGGATTTTCCTCGACCGCGCCCATATTTTTTTGTCGAAGCACTTCTTGCTTGGAAGCCATCTCAACAACCATATGGCAGATTCTGACAAATTTTGCACATGTGAACATTACACTTTAAACTAAGTCTACCCAAAATGTCATCAATTTTTACCCATGCAATGAAATACATACTCAAAAGAAGTGTTTTGAATTATTTCAAAGACCTTCAGCATATCAATGGTCTTGAGATATCTCTTAAGTTTCAAGGACTTCTCTGAAGTTCAATGAATACCTTTGAAATTTCGTGAACTCCTTTGAAGTTTTGTGAACTCCTTTGAAGTTTCGTAAGCTTGTCTGAAGTTCCGGGAAATTTTCTAAAGTTCCAAGGACTTTATTGAAGATCCGTGAATCTCACTGAAGTTCTACAAACGTTCCTGAGGTTCCGAGAATTTCTCTGAAATTCCGTGAACATCTTTGAAGTTTTGTAAACTTCTCTATAATACCGTGAGTTTCTCTATATTGACCAGAACTTCTTTAAGGTTTCATGAATTTCTCTGAAGTTCTGAAGTATCGGAATATCTTTTTATTTGTGAATTCCTCTTAATATCTCTTGTAAGCTCTCTGAAGTTTTGTGAGTTTTTCTGCGTAATCTGCTTTGAAGTTTCAATGCAATTCTCTGAAATTCTGTGGACTTCTTTGAAGCTCTGTGAGCTTCTCCATAATAGCGCGAACTTCTCTAAATTAATCAGAACTCTTTTGACGTTTCATAAACATCTCTGAAATTATGAGGACTACTCTAAGGTTTTGTGTACTTATCTGAATATCATCTTATCTGTGAATTTCTCTAAAAATCTCTTCTAAGTTTTCTGAAGTTTTGTGAGCTTCTCTGCGTAGTCTTCTCTGAAGTTTCTGAAATTCTCTGAAATTACGTGACCTTTCTAAAGTTCTGTCAACTTCTTTTAAGTTCTGTGACCGTTATAGTACCGTGAACTTCTCTATAGTACCATGAATTTTTCCATACTAACATGAACTTCTCTGATGTTCTGGGGACTTCTCTAAAGTTTCATGTACTTATCTGTATTTCTTCTTATCTGTGAATTTCTCTAAAAATCTCTCGTTAGTTCCGTAAAAATCTCTTTAAAGTTCTCTAACGTTCTGTGAGCTTTTCGGAGTAATCTTCTCTGAAGTTTCAATGAAATTCTCTAAAATTCCTTGAACTTCTTGAAGTTCTGTGAACTTCTCTAAAGTACCATGAACTTCTCTAAACTAACGTGAACTTTTTTAAGGTTTCATGAACTTCTCTGAAGGTCAAAGGACTTCTCTTAAGTTTTGTGTACAGATCTGAATATCTTCTTATCTGTGAATTTCTCTAAAAATCTGTCGTAAGTTCCATTAAAATCATTCATAAGTTTTCTTAAGTTTTGTGAGCATTTCTCCGTAATCTTCTCTTAAGTTTCAATAAAATTTTCTGAAATTCAGTAAACTTCTCTGGAATTCCGTGATATTTTGTAAGTTTCAATAAACTTCTCTAAAGGACCGTGATTTCTCTAGAGTTTCGTTTTTTTAAATTCCATAAACTCCTCTGGAAAAACGTTAACTTTTATGAAGTTATGTGAACTCTTTTGAAGTTTCTTGAACATCTCTGAAATTCTAGAAAATTATCTGACATTTTTAGGACTTCCTTGAAGCTTTGAACTTAAATTAAGTTTGCAGTTAAGTTGAAACTTAACTGAAGTTCTCTGGGCTTCGCTGAAGTTTCCTGGGTTTTGCTGAAGTTCACTTAAATTCTCGGTACTTTTTAGAAGTTCTCAGGACTTCATTGAAGTTCTTTTAACTTCACTGTTATTCAACCGACATCCCTGATGTCCTTGGAGCTTTACTGAATATATAAGGACTTGCATGTTATTCTCGGCACTGTTCTGGAATTCTAAGGATTTTACAGAAGTTCCAAGGACGTCTCTTAAGTTCCGATGACGTTTCCGAAGATTCGTGACCTTCTTTTGAGTTCTGACGACTTTTCTGCAGATCCGTGATTTTTCTGAAGTTCCGTGAACTTCTCTGAAGTTTCGTGAGCTTTTTTGAAGTTTCGTGAGCTTTCCTCCGTTAATTTCTCTGAAGTTTCAATGATTTCTCTGAAATTCCGTGATTTTTTTCTGAAGTTTCGAGGACTTCTCTAAAGTTTCTAGGACTTCTGAGAAATATCAAAGACTTCTCTGAAGTTCTCGGAAGTTTTAAAGCTGTCTGAATTCTCGAAATTTTGCTTAAGTTTTCGGAACGTTTCTGAATTTTACGGAACTTTTCTGTAGTTATCTGGACTTGTCTGAATTTCTAGAAAGATTTTAAGTTTTAAGGAGTTGTCTGAAATTCTAGAGAGTTATCTGAAACTGTTGGGACTTTCTTAAAGTTTTGAAACTTTAGTCAAGTTCTCGAGACTTCACTGAAGTTCTCTGGAATTCTCTGAAGCTCAAAACATGTCAATTCAAAAACCAGAACTGTAACTTTACTTCTGGCCGTTTAAATTTGAGGAAAGGACTGATGAGCGACTATTTTGCATGATAGGACAAACTGACTTGATGTTGTTTTAACATTTTTCATTGTAAAAGTCCATCGTTTTATCACATATTATGAAAGAAGATACTAATTGATAGTAAATAGTATTGATATCTCAAAATTGGTGAAAATCCATATGGGACTTATATGCGATTATAGGCAGTATACTTGACATCTTGTAAATTGTGTCTTCAAGGCATTCAGTTGTTTTTTTACTACAATTAACCAGGGTGAATGCTCAATTAGCGGACATTCCGCTAATGGCAATAGAAAATGTAGCAATGGCGAACCCTATTCTACGACTATGCGGGTTAGAGGTGTATTCAAAATGTGATACGTGGTACGGATGGCTGTACTGAGGTCCAATGATCAGGTTTGATAACGGTATGTACAGGTTGGTCATTTGCTAAAAATCGATTCTAGAGAAGCTTAAAGGGTGGGTCGCACTGCCACGAGCTGACCCCATTTGTCTTTTCTCCTACCCTTGTTCCACAGCACCAGTTCATAGTCTGACCGTCTGGCGGAATAATGCTGCAATAGCAAAAGCAGGTCAAGCCAAAACTGGTGGGTTTATTCAAAGTATGACTTAATTGGAGACATGGAAATAACTTCTTCTCGAAAAAGGCAAAGGCGACCACTAAAAATAGATACCATATCAAATTGCACGAAGAGATATGTCGTTTAAGCGAGTATTGGTTATTTTTAAAATCAGGGTTAACAAGAGATAATTTGACATTAGATAACATTGAAAATTGCTTTGGTCCAATTGTTCGCACGCGAGAGCTCCTATACTAACGAGCGGTTTGTTTGACAACTGCTTTGTGAAAATAGAGTGAAAACAAATTACAGTGCTCGCTTGCTGAGCAACGCGAGTTTCTCGAGGTACCTCAATATAAAGTTTCAAATTACTCGCGAGCTGTCTTTCCCCTTTGTTTCGTGTACTTATCTGAACATCTTTTTATCTGTGAATTTCTCTAAAAATCTCTTGTAAGTTCTCTGAAGTTTTGTGAGTATCTCTGTGTAGTCTTCTTTGAAGTTTCTGAAATTCTCTGAAATTACGTGAACTTTTCTTCTTAAGTTCTGTCAACATCTTTTAACTTCCGTGACCTTCTTTTAGTACAGTGAACTTCTCTTAACTAACGTGAATTTTTAAGTTCTGTGAACACCTATAGTCCCGTGAACTTCTCCAAACTAACATGAACTTCTTTGAAGTTCTGGGGACTTCTCTAAAGATTCGTGTACTTTTCTGTATTTCTTCTTATCTGTGAATTTCTCTAAAAATCTCTCGTTAGTTCCGTAAAAATCTCTCGTAAGTTCTCTTAAGTTTTGTGAACTTTTCTGCACAGTTTTCTCTGAATTTCAAATTCAATCTCTGAAATTCCGTGAACTTCTTCGACGTTCTCTTAACTTCTTAAAAGTTCTGTGCACTTCTCTTTAGTATCATGAAGTTCTCTAAATAAACGTGAACTTCTTTAAGGTTTCATGAACTTCTTTGAAGTTCATAGGCTTTTTCGTAAGTTTCGTGAACTTTTCTGAATATCTTCTTATCTGTGAATTTCTCTAAAAATCTTTCGTAAGTTCCGTAAAAATCTCACGTAGGTTCTTTAACGGTTTATGAGATTACGGAGAAAATCTTCTGTGAAGTTTTAATGAAATTCTCTGAATTTTCGTGATTTTTTTGTAAGTATCAGTTAACTTCTCTAAATTACCGTGAATTTCTCTACAGTTTCGAGAATATTTTCGAAATTCCATAAACCCCTCTGAAAATACTTGAACTTTTCTGAAGTTACACGAACTCCTTTAAAGTTTCGTGAACTTCTCTGAATTTCTCGGAACATCTCTGAAGTTGTAAAGAATTATCTCAAATATTTGAGACTTCCTTGAAGTTTGGAACACTACTAAAGTTCTCGAGACTTCACTGAAGTTCTCTGGAATTTGCTGAAGTTTCCTGGGATTTGCTGATGTTCACTTAAGTTTTCGAGACTTTTTTGAATCTCTTAGGACTTAATTGAAGTTCTTTTAATTTCACTGCATTTCAACGAACTTCCCCGATTTCTTTGAAACTTCACTGAAGATATTGGGACTTACATAGTCAGCACTTTTCTGGCATTCTATAGACTTTACAGAAGTTCCGAGGATGTTTCTTAAGTTTCAACGACTTTTCTGCAGATCCGTGAAGTTTTCTGAAGTTTCATGACCTTTTAATTTCCTCCGTTAATTTCTCTAAAGTTCCAATAAAATTTTCAGAAGTTTCGAAGACTTCTTTAAAGTTTAGAGGACTTCTGTGAAATGTCGAAGACTTTTCTGATGCTCTCTGAAGTTTTCAAATTTTCTGAGGTTTTCGAAACATTGCTTAAGTTTTCGGAACTTCTATGAACTTCACGAAACTTCTCTGAAGACTTTGGAACTTTACTCAAGTTCTCGAGACTTCACTGAAGTTCTCTGGAATTCACTGAAGCTCAAAATATCTCAATTCAAAAAGTAGAACTGTAACTTTACTTCTGGCCGTATAAATTTCAGGATGAGACTGATGTGTGATTATTTTGCATGATAGGACTAACTGACTTGATATTGTTTTAACATTTTTCATTATGAAAGTACATCTTTTTATCACATATCATAAAGGGAGATACAAAATTTGTGAAAATCCATATCAGACTAATATGCGATTATAGGCATTATATTTGACATCTGAAGGCAATTTTGTTTTCGAGGCGTGTAGTTGTTTTTTTACTAAAATTTACCAGGGTAAATGCTCAATAAGCAGTGATATGTGAGGTACCCGGAACATGTTCCATCACAGTATTTTTTTGTTTAACCTTCCTAAGATATTGAGAGTCAATTCTGGCCCATGTCTCAACTTCAATGTACGCTATTTTTTTTATTTTTAAACCAATCGGGCAGAAATTTTCTTACTTATAATATTGTACGGACTTCTTCATTTTTGCATAATTTTTTTTTTTTAATCAGTTTAAGGTGGCTGTACAAAAAAAGTGACACATAAGACATAAGGGTCAATATTGACCCGGATTTCAACTTTTTTTTTGATTCAAGTCAAAATGTGGTCACTTCCGAGGAAGGGCATCCGGAACATTGCCAGATGAGGTCAAATTCAAACTGGCTGCTTAACGTGACAACTATTGATCTTCTTTCTCGTGTGATTTGTGATGCTTCATCACGTGTATATCATGAATAAGACCGTTTCGAGTCACACGACCTGTACTCACCGGAACATGTTTCAACCATACCAGGTGTCCGATTCTAAAACTCTGTGTGAGAGTTTTATTGAACCATGATGTCGGTTCTAATGAAATATTGAAAATCAGTTTTCTAGGCTATAGAAGGGTAAACCTCCTTCCTGACGTGAATTGCATATCAGTCCCATATGGATAAGAAATCATGCAAAGACTTATATAAGATTCACGGCAGCATAAAAAGATATTGAACTAAAGCAAGTATATTATCGTTTCCATTGGAAGTCGGAATAAACCCACCCGATAATCGATTTTTTCTCGTTCTGTACGTTAAGCTGGAAATGTCGTTATGCGAAACGTCCTTATCGCCAAAACACTGAGTTCTATCTGATGAGACTTCTAAAAGATGAACTTTCGGGGAAATCGGCGTGTGAAGAGTTTGTTCACAGACGTAATTACATCTAAAAAAATTTTAGAAATAGATCGCTGCGGGTTTCTAAAAATGTACTGAAGCGACTTGAAGCTCTTGCCAGTTGCCAAATACCGCAAAATTAATGCCAGTCTTTGTTCAGCTTTCAACCCACTCTTCAACCAAAACGCTACGGATGATTTTATCTACTTCGTCTTCTTCCAACAGTAGATATGCTGCTCCCATAACAGAAGCGATCTCGGGATTATTCAAACTTTTCCCATCTTAATTACAACACTGTCAGACAAAAGCAGCGATCGAATGACAAACCATGACATGACCATGAATGACATGACCATATTTGGTCTAAAAAAATGTTAGTCAAAAAATATTTGCCAAAAATAATCAAAATGTGAACAAACAACTTTGCAAACAGCATTTTTTGGCAAAACTTGACTAGACAAATAACAAATATTTCAATATGAAGATTTTTTTTCGTGATCGAAGCAAGCTGCTTTATAATAATCAACACAGTAAGATAACTGAAAATAAGGTTTTAATTTGACTAAAAATAAGGTTTCGTAAGCTAAACCTGTGGTCGAGTAAACTTAACCTAAATAAAACGTTTGAATATACTTATTTTTTAAGTAAAGAAGATTTACAAAGGTAATAGTTTTATTTTACCTAAATTTGTTTAAATGCTATCTAAGACTGCAAGCTAATTCAGTAAAAAGAACCGTTAACACATAAGTAATGATTAACTTTTTCCCTTTCTTCAACAATACCGAGTTTTTGGTAATCCATGTTTACCGATAATTTCAGTATGTGCACTTTTGTGCGGTTTTCGGTATTTTTTACAGACTTTTCCGTGTTCTGGCCTTAGCGTAAGTAATTTCATTCAATAAACTAGAAATGATTCTATTCCTCGCGTTGGTAATTGATTTGGAAATACAGACAATCTTTGTTCAAGCGTAAACCCTCGAAAGATCACCAAAAAAAAAACCACACAGCCAAGAAAATGCAACTAGTCAACACTTCTTGCAGAGTTTGTTAAAGAATGTCACTGTTAATGTTCGAGGCAAAAGTCAGACTAGTTGTCTGAAGTATGTTGGAATCTAACTGTCTCTATAAAAAGAGATCCAGAACGAGAAATCTCGTGTAAAATTTTAAGAACACTTCCCACACGACCCCCGTTCAGCAGAAAAACCCAACCGGATGGCACGGCTTTTTGCCCAGTCCAAGCTTTTCCCGCCGAGATATCACATTCACCGCATTATCCTTTCGCGTACCCGGAATGGACATGACGGAAGAACGCCACTTCCCGAAGACCGAGAAAAAAGTCATCCTTGTATTTTCTCATTTCGACGAATGTTGTTGCATAGGTACTAGGTATCTGGCCGTGTAGAGTGGAAAACGCGACGACCCAACCGCGACATCGACCGGGTACAGCGGTGAGACCCTTTTGCTCTATCCGAAGCCTCATCCGGCCATCCAGCCAACCAGCCAGCGGCAGCCGGATACAAAGTAAACGAAAAGCAGCAGAATAAATTGTTGCTTTTTTTTTAATCCAAAGGTTGCACCTACCAGGAACCGGAACTGGCAACATAATACAGTATCTCTCGTCGCTATTTCGATTCCCACAAAGTTGTCGCTTGAGGTTACCCGGGGCCTTGTTCCAATTCGGACTGTGGAGTTGCCTTTCCGGATGGGAGATGAAACAATTCCGGTTTCAGCTGTCAAATAAGCTGCCGTGTGGTCGTCGTAACTGTCGAACTATTTCATTATCTTGGAACATCAGCAGGGTAGAAACTATGGACTGCTGCTACCGCCTGGCCGGACGAAAATTGAATTGTGAATCGTGTGAAATGAATTGTAAATGCATGGGAAGAACACTTTAGTGTCGAATAATCTCCCATCGATTTGCTGGTTATGATTGGTAAAACATTGATCTAGAATAAGAGTCGTAGATTAATTAAAATAAGAATAGGATAAGTTATAAATACCAGAACCACGATCTCTTGTTCCAACTCTATCTAAACTCTTCTTCTCGTCCAACAGCTAGATTTAATCTCTCAGAACAATGATGCCATCAGTCCCAAAACTCACCAACACAAAGCCCAATGGGAAAGGGTAAAATCCATCCATCCGCCAGCACACGCCCATTCGCATGAAACAGGAATTAAGACTAATTTCTATTCAGCAGATGTAACGTTTCTGATACATAAACATGTCCAGCATATCTCACGCTACATATGTGGCTTCCTTCATACTTCTTGCATGGTTGAAGGAAGAGTAAACAATTTAGCCCATCTCAAGCAAGCAACCATCCGATAGCACACGTATCGGTAGCACCTTCTCATCTCCACGGGGGGCATCATCACACTGGCACTGGGTGAAAGCTTCTTCCATTGCAACCTTTCCCCGCCCCCATCCGCCACCCACCTCCCCCATTTGTTCACTGCATGCATCATACAACCGTTCTGAGAACGTCCTTGAGGAAGATGTAGTGCTTCTTGTTAGGGTCGGGTTGGAGTTTTTGGGAATCGACAATGGATACTGTTTGAGGTATGGTAGAAATCAAGACAAACATGTTTAGAGTAGTCAAATTGTAGAGATTTTAACTACATCCTGAATTTTTTAGACGGCATATTGAAAACAATACGAAACTTCTAAGATGCATTTGGGATTGAACATGAATGCTTTGTTTCTTCCTCAAATGAAACAAAGAATCCGTTGGAAAACTGCCCAGCTGACGAATGGCCGAGTGAACGAATGGTTTAGCAAAATATCCTACATCTCTGGGATGTCCATTATTTTAACAGCGTGATTCCCGATGTACACTCAAAAAATAAAGACCTTGGTAAAAATAAGATTTGTATTTGTAAGTTTAAAAGTAAACATTTTTTTACATTTGGTTGATAGTTTTATAGTTTAATAGCAATGGTGCAAATCTTCTTGAAATAAAAAGCGCCCTTGCTCACGGAATTAATAATTGAAACAGTCAAACGAATATTTTTAATGTCAAACAGAGAGTGGAATTTCGTTTTAAAAATATGCATTAAAACGATAAATCGAAAGTTAGCTGAGAAATAACATGACCGAATGATTGTCCAAATTTGCTACTTTGTTATTCTCAGCTGTTTTTATAACCCACCCCTTAAAAAAAAAACCAAATAGATCGGATTATAGATTCAAGAAAAATTGCTATTTTTCTCCACACAAAATATTTGACGTATATTTTTTTTTTTTTTTTTATATTTTTGTTAATTATTAATTAATTATTAGAACAACAGAGCACCACAAAAAACGAATAGAAGGGAGAAGGAAGGAAAAAAACGTTTTTAAAAAATCAATTTATATAAAAACCGACAATTAGTAAAACAATATAACTCAAAAGAACAGCCTAACGACTGTTCCAGAAGGTATAAGCACACCTTATTTTAACGGTCACTTTGAATATAATGAAATATTTCAACATGTTTTGGCTGCGTCCTTTTGTTTGCACATTTCTGAATGACAGCATCAAAAAAGTGCTCAGTTTTGTGTTACCTATCAAAATGGGCGGTCTTACTCCGGAACAACGAAAAAGTATCGTGCACAAATGGTGCACTGTGAGCGGACTCTCCTTGAGAAAATTGGCCAAGAAAGAGGGTGTAAGCGTCGGAGCGGTACGATCTGCGATTCGAAAGTATAGAGAACAGTGTATGTTTGAAGATGCGCCGAAGAGTGGTCAGAAATCCGGTCCTGTTAGTCCGGATATCGATGTTAAGATCAGGGATGCCTACAAACGAAAACCAGCGACTTCCGTTCGGGATGTTGCGAAACAACTAGGGACCTCGTCGAGTAACGTCATGCGTGCCAGAGAAAGACTTGGGCTAAAAAACATACCGGAAGCAGAAAAAACCCAAAACAGGCCGCGTCCGTGAAACCACGGGCCCGCAAACTCTACGATTCGTTATTGTGTAGAAATTCTGGGTGTATAATAATGGACGATGAAACGTATGTGAAACTAGATTACAAAACGCTTCCTGGACCTCAATTCTATACTGTAAGCGAAGACAAAGACATCCCCGAAACGGAGAAGGCAATTTTTACCGAAAAATTCGGTAAGAAGGTTATGGTTTGGCAGGCAATATGCGAGTGTGGTAAAACATCTAATCCGTACTTCACAACGGAGACGATGAACACTCAGAAATACGTTAAGGAATGTCTCCAGAAGCGATTAGCACGAAGGTCAAGTAGTGTTTTGGCCTGATTTGGCATCATGTCATTACGCAAAGGACACTTTAGAATGGTACAAAAGTCTAAATGTATGTTTCGTACCGAAAAACATGAATCCGCCGAGCTGCCCGGAGGCACGGCCAATCGAGACTTTTTGGGCTTTAACCAAAGCAAAGCTTCGAAAATTCATACAACCAGCGGACGACATCCAAAAATTTAAAAAAAAAATTGGCCAAAAGTGGTCAAAATGGTGGGAAGTACCACTGTGCAGAAGCTAATGGGTCATGTTCGAGGAAAAGTTAGGAGTCTTGGCTATGATTAAATATTTAGATTAAACGAGAGTAAAATATCATATAAAACACAAATACCAATATGATTTGCCAAATAAAATTATTAAAACTAAAAAAACCATGACTTTTTTGTTATTTTGAAAGTGTGCTTATACTTTCTGGAACAGTCTACCTCGAGACACGAGGGAAACTCCCCAATCGCTACATACAAGTAGCCAAAGTTCCAATAGTTAACAGAAAAAAAATATCGTGCACAAATGATGTCACACTTTCTGGGGAGAGGGGCGGTTTCGGAAAAAGTGACAATCCATACAAAAATGTTTCCAAGTTCATACAAAAACTGTGACAAAGGGGGACGGGGGTTTGAAAATTGTCCTTTTTTGTGTAAAATTATTAATGTACGATTCTTAGAAGAACAGTGCATGTTTAAAAGAAGGTGACACAAGAGTCCTATATGTGAATGATCAATACAACAATATAAATCGAAAGAATAGATCATAAGTGATAGAAGGAATAATCTCCAATCATAAGTGATAGAAGGAATAATCTCCAATAATGACACTACTAACGTAAAACAATATTACTCGAAAGAACAGCATATTTAAAAAAAAAACATAAATCCTTCAAAAACGACAAAACTAGGTTATATCATTATATCTCAAAAGAACAGCTTAAGTTTGCAAGAAGGCAAAATATCCATTATAGATTCAATTAGGCAATGTATGAATAATTAGTACAACAATACAATTTTAAAGAACAGTTTATTTTTAAAAGAAGGAGACATCTCCAATAATGATACAAGCATCAAATATCCTAATGAATCCAATGATTACAACAATATTAGGATAGTAGAACGTAACTCAAAAGAACAGCTCATTTTTAAAGAATACAAAATATTTAGTAACGATACAATTGATCCGAACACCCATGAACAGTACAAAACTATGACACAGAATAACTGAAAGATAGTGCTGCAGTCTATCTTTGCCAAATGAGGCTGCAGAGAGTTGCTGTCTTGAGCGAAATTGTTGAGAATGTAAAATGAAAGCATTTAAAATAATCACAATATTTCCAGATCGTACTGCAGACATGGCGCTGCATCCTATCTTTACCAAATTAAGCTCTAGAGTGTTGCCGTCTTCGGCAAAGTTTCTCGGTATGCCATTTGTCGTCTTTTGGCATTATAATATTAATTCCAGATCTTACCGCAGAGATTGCACTGCAGTCAATCTTTGTCAAATAAGGCTCTAGAGAATTATCGTCGACGGCAAAATCTCTTAGTATGTAATTTTTCTTCTTTTGTCACTATTATTATAATTCCAGATCTTGCCGATAGCAAGGTATTGAGTTCTGGAGAGTGTGAGCTGTTAAGTGAAATACCTGTAACTAGAAAATGAGAAGAATGATTAGTAATTTCCATTTAATTCCAACTACCTTTATTGCTTATCTTGACAGATATGCTTATTTTGTCTACAATGTGCAGCCTTCTTCAGTGTCGTATACTAATACTCGAATAGGTATTGAAGCTTTAGAGAGCTGCCGTCTTCGGATTTTTTTTTTTTTTTTTTGTATGTCATTTTTCATCTTTTGACATCATCAGATTAGTTCCAGTACAGAGAACACACATCTAAGTTAGAACAAAATGTCTTCAAAAAACTGTGTACGAATTCAAATCAAAATACGTTATAACCTCGTAGTAAAAACTCTAACGCCTCCAAATGACTGCATATTGTATACTGAACAACTTTGCCGAGGACGGCTACCCTCTAGAGCATCATTTGGCATGGATAAACTGAAGCACTATCGCTGCGGTGAAATCTGACAACACGATAATTACAAAAGGCGACATATTACATACTAAAAAAACTAAGACGGCAATTCTCACAAGGTTCAATTGACAATCATAGACTACAGCTCCATCTCTGTTTAAAGATCTGGAACTAATATGATTACGACAAATGTCACAATTAGAAACATTGCCGAAGATAGCAACTCTCTAGAGCTTCATTTGTCAAAGATAGGCTGCAGCGCCATCCATGCTGAAAGATCTGGAACTAATACGATTACGTCGAAAGACGACAACTGTCACAATTAGAAACATTGCCGAAGATGGCAACTCTCTAGAGCTTCATTTATTAAAGATAGACTGCAGCGCCATCTATGCGGCAAGATATGAAACTAATATGATAATCTCACAAGACGACAAATGACATACTGAAAAACTTTGCCCAAGTCGGGCACACTCTAGCGCTTAGTTTGGAAAAGATATAATGCAGCGCCATCTCTTCGGCAATATCTGGAATTTATCTGCTAATGACAAAACACGAAAAATGACATAATAAGAAACTTTGATCAAAGCGGCAACACTCTAGCGCTTCATTTGGCAGAGATAAACTGCAGTGCCATCATTTCGGCCTGATCTGGAACTAATATGATGATGTCAAAAAGCGACAAATGACCTACTGAGAAACTTCGTCGAAAACGACAACTCTCTACAACAAGTCTGGAATGTTTTGTATGTAATTCTGTTCTCACATAGGAATCAAAACCTCCTTCCCTTTGTAGCAGATTCCCAGTGGCCAATGTTACTGGAACCAGGTTTTTCCACCACCAATGCATTTTTGAGACCATAACCTTTAAAATGGGATGCAGCATTGTGTCTTGGTTGAAATTTCATAATTCTAGAACGGGTAGAATTCCGAGTCAATGTTGACCCTAATGTCTTATGTGTCAGTTTTTTTTAATGCCCGAGGAAAGTTAACATTAGCAGTTCTTCCGAAGGAAAACACAATACCACTCTGAAAAACTGACCCTGTTTAAAGAAAAAAGATCGTGAGTTTTGGATGGTCCTGGAGAGTCCATTTTACCGATTTTTCGTTACAAACTTATAGTAGGAGCTATGAAATACGTAACGACGTGACGCATGACTATAGTCGATTGAGTCGGTTCAGTACCGGATTGAAGTGAAAACAAACCAATAATCAAAGGACGCATGTTTCGAGTAGTTCATTACGTCAATTGACGCAAGTATGTACTTGAAATCAAATGAACTGATTAACATAAAGACGAAAATGACCGACAGACAAGTCACGTTTGACAGGAAAAACATTCATCGTGACTCGATAGCAAGAACCAAAATGGAATACATGAAAATGATCCAGCTCGAATCGAAACGATTGCGTAGGAAGTTCATTTTCCTTTTTATGCGTCGGTAATGTTGAACCCTGAGAAGAAGTATGAACTAATGAATGGTGTACGGGGAACGGCACAAAACCTCAGATAGCTCAGTCGATAAGAGCACGGCTCGAGGGAACGTCTTTCAGGTTGGAAACTTTTTCAATTCTTCTGGGCATACAGTAATACAGTTGTGCTAGCCACACAATACAAAAATACACGCTTTGGTTTTGGAATTTAAAACTGTGCAAGTGTTTCTAGAATACTAAGTACTATAGCGAGTGGCTTCGAACAGTTCCGCTCATTGATGTGAGCTAGTTCTTCAGAACCGTTCATTTGCTCTTTTTCGTATTTTTGTAGCACCCAGCTTATTCGGATCAGCGTATTGAGATTTTTGAAAAAATATGTGTATTTTTCTTTCTTTTTTTCGCTTTAAAAAATTTGTTTTTTTCTCAAAAAAAAAACAGTTATTACAATTTACGAAATATGTTTCGCGGTTAGCCTACTACGTTTCATACTAACCAGTTGTTCTGCTTTGAAAGAGATCCGTTCACAAGGTACGCGCTGCAGGAATGCACAACATTTCCATTATTATCTGATGCCGATGCCGTTTGGGGTTCAGCTTGCTTATTTTCATACAGTATAAACATTCTTCCGCATTTTGTAAACGAGACCTGGGTGAGTCGCGTTGTTAATCTCCACATCTCCAAAACCTTGCTTCTTAAACCGTGGATCGAGAAAAATAGCTTGAGCTATCAGTTCATTCGATTCTCTTTCCTCGAACCGCTTGACGAGACTATCTTCCAGTTCATCTATAAACTTTCCGATATTTGGAAGAAAAAAATCGATTGAATGCAGTTTTATCCGTTCCCTTATAATGTGGGCAAGTACTGAGCTTTAGCTAAGGAAACAGATTGCACGAACGCTTGTGAGAAAAAGTTCTTCGTTTCGAGATCCGCAATACGGCTCCAGGTTTTAGTGTAATCGTTCAAGGGAACATAATACGAAAGAGAACTCACAACCTGCAAAGTATATACCGTCGAAAGTCTAGCTATAATCGAAGCATTACTGTGGATTTTACAACAACAGAGAGTAGGACAGTATATTATTTGCACCGACTCCCTAAGTGTTATCTCTACTCTCGAAAGAAAAAAAATCAGATCCCCTCTCAAAGACGAAATAGTCAGTCTAACAAATAATATCTACGGAAAAAGAGCATCAACTACCTTTTGTTGGATACCACATAGGTATCCCAAGAAACGAGAAAGCAGATTGTGAAGCCAAACGGGCACTCAAATCAAACACCATAACACATAAGGAAGTAGATCACAAAGAAATCAAAACCATAATTAAATCTAGCATGATCAACAAATGACAAATTGAATGGCGTTCGACCAGAAATAATAAGCTACAAGAATGCAGAAACTCCATAGCATACCTACAAGCAGGCCGTAGCCGAAAATCGTTAAGACAATGTAGTACTCACCAGACTACGAATAGGCCAAACTTATACACGCATACCTACTTGAAAACTCGGACCCGCCCAAATGCACGAAATGCAACGACAGACTATACATCAAACACATCATAGTAAATTGCCCAGAATATAATGAGGCTCGCAAAAAAAATGGACTCCAACCCAATATAAGATAGGCGCTAGCTGACGACAGCAACCAAGCAAAAAGTTCAGGAATTCTCCAAGGAAATCACGCTGATCGATGCGATATGACCCTCTACGAAGCTGAAAAAATACTATAAAATACAATGACGGCAACCAAATGTCACAGTCAATCAAGTATCGATAACATGGGAAACTCAGATTCAAAAAAGAAAGATGTTAAGCAGATTGGTGACCAGAAGGTTACTGTCATCGAGAACCAGGAGGTTCACACCGAGTTTCATCTGCAACACGAATGAAAGCTGACAATCATCATGGCCGCAACACTTACCCTCCTGGCGCTGAAAGTCATCAAAATTGTCTGGAAGTTCTGCAAGAAGCAAGCTTTCAAAACCGCCCGCTCAGTTGCTACCATACAGCAACAGGTATAATCAACATGGAAAGAAATATCACAACGAAGTTGGAAGCACCGAGATGAAGAAGGAGACATAATGTTTTAGAATAATAGTAATTAAGAAGTGTTCCCAAAATATGTAACCAGACTCGAATAACATTTCAAAGAGTCTATAATCCAATAAAAAAAAATAATATAACTGCATGATGATATTTTTGTTATGAGTTATTTTTTATTATTTTTTATTTCACTATGTATATGTATATTTATTATTTAAGGTTAGGATCCACAGTAAACCGGACACCTTAAAAAAATGTGAACTTTTAAAAATTGCACATAGAAATGAAAAAAATTATACTGTTATAGTGAAAATTTATGATGAAAAAAAAGACTATGATGGATGTTTACATTTCATGTTCAGTATTCAAGATAGCGACGAAAGAAAAACAAGTGCGCGAGCGAATTTTGTACGGGCGTACGGCAAATCCTGACTTGTCAATACGGGACCTTGCAAAAACATTGGATTTGCCTAAATGCACTGTTCACGATGTGCTCAAATCATTTTCGGAACGTTTGACGGTGGAGAGGAAACCGAGAAGTGACAAAAACATTGGACGCGCTGATCCTGTCATGGACCGAAAGGTGAAAAGGATATTAACGAAAAACCCAAATCTCTCCATTCGAACGGTGGCTCGTAAAATAGGGATGTCGCCTGGTTTTGTCCAAAAATCAAAACAACGTTTGGGACTTAAGTCGTATAAAGTAAAAACAGTTCCAAATCGCAACGACAAACAGACCCTGGCAGCAAAATCCACTCACCCCCTTGCGCTTTTCCTGCGTTGTTCTGGACGCTGAAACTTATGTCCTGGAAGATTTCAAACAGCTTCCAGGGCTGGCTTTTTATCCAGCTATGGCCAGAAATGCTACAGCTGAGCATTTCAGAAGGAAGAAGGCATCGAAATTTCCCAAAAAAATACCTTGTATGGCAAGCAATTTGCACGTGTGGCAAAAAGAGTAAATCTTTCGTCCCTACAGACACAATCAACAAGGAGATCTATCAGAAAAAGTGTCTGCAGAAGCGATTGCTACCCTTCATCGAAAGTCACAAAGAAAAACCTTTTGTTCTGGCCCGATTTGGCATCATGCCACTAAGCTAAAACTGTGATGGAGTGGTACCAAGCAAATCATGTGAACATTGTACCAAAAACCTCAAACCCGCCAAATTGCCCAGAGCTACGACCAATCGAGAGATATTGGGCTCTGATGAAGCGGAAGCTTTCTGAAAAGAAGCAAGGAATCAAAGACATCAAACACTTCCAGCAAATTTGGACAAAGACGGCTTCTACGATTTCTGAAGAGTCTGTACAAACCCTAATGGACGAAGTTAAGCGCAAAGTTCGAAAATGTTATGCAAATACCGAATAACTATGTTTTGTCTTCACGAATTGTTATAACACATCCCATGAATCTGAAATAAACAACTGCGACGGAAATATAATGCGAAATTTCTGTTTTATTCATGTTTTGAACCATGCTCTTATGCTACAAGTGAAAGCGGAGGAAGCAGAACGACCTTCAGAGAGGTTTCAGAACAGCCGAGAGCCTGATGAAGAATGAAGATATAAATCTATCAAGATAAACATTTAGATACATCCGTCACTACTCTCCTTACAACTGGGAAATCATCGTTTGCTCCCTTGTCTTAGAGGGTGGACGCTGGCAGGGGGAGGGGGGTTGGAATCCCTCTGGGAACATTCATACTGACTGCCGTAGATCATCGGGTAACAAACAGCAAAGGGACCAGGACCAAACACACTCATATGATGCAATGTGGGAATGGTCCGTCACAATGGATGGCACGTTCGTCGGTGACGAGAAAATGGATTTGTCCTTCCTTGTTGTTCCTGTTGATGTGTGCTTTTACAACCGTCGTCGTCGTTGTCGTTGTTGTCAGTCCTTGCTCGGTCCAGATCAGTTTGTTTGCGATAATTTGTTCAACATGTACGGTATATTGTTGCTGCCGCGCCAGATTACAAGTTCATTATTCACCAGGGACATAACTGTTATCATTTGTAATCATAGGCTTCATTCAGTGGAAGTGAATGATGCATTGAGGATATTTTCCCGAACAAAGGGACTTCGTTTGCTTATCGTCGTGGAATTCGGATCATCAAATGGTGATTGGTAATGTAACTATCATGATGAAATACTACTAAATTGTTGAAATTGTTGGAAATAGTTGCTCAAATTTTCAAACCTGCTCAGACAAGCATCCCCTCAATACCGATTTATCTCGTCTCAAACTGCCAACTCAGACAATCCGGTAAGTCCGTCACGTTCTGATGCGAGTTGATCCATTTCGATACGCTAATTCCATTTCCTCGGCCCCGGAACGATGTATCTAAATTACCAGCCAATCCCGGATGACACAGTCGCACTGCACCTGCTCCAGGCTTCAAATCAACCGGGTGGACATGTTCCGGGAAAAGTAGCAACTACTACCAACCAGCGTCCAAGCTGACGTGTCATACATGCCAATTGCTGCGGGATCCAATCAGTCTACAGTAGTGTAGTGATTAGCCATCGGAAATGTTGCTACCGTTCGCCCCCAAGCGTCACTAATCCTTTCGTTAAACTTTCACTTAAATTGCGAATGTGGCAACGGCGTTGGCGATGCCGTTGGCGATGCCTCGTCGGAGTTGTCGTCGCCAGTGCCTAATGGAACATCGAGTAGCGCCGGGTGCCAGGAGTGTTTCATTTCCACGAAACGAAACGGCCCCTCGCTTCGACTCGACTACAACTATGAAACAAGCTTAGCAGCTTAATTACTGCCATAATCAACGCAGTGAAATCTAATAACCTTAATACATTCATCAGCATTTATCACCCCGAAGCGACGACCTCCGCGAAGATCGAAAGAGCGACACTGCTGGCTGCTGCGTTTCAGACCGGTTTATCTTCGTCATCGGAAATTGAAACTGGTGCCCTGTTCGACTCCTGCCTTCGATGGGGGTGGATCTGGTTCCGCTTTCTGAAAGGGAAAAAAGTGCGGACCAAACGGGATCCGCCACGCTAACGGGGGGAGGTTCGAAGTAAATTGGATTAAGATTGTAATTTATGGCAGCTTAAGAAGAGAATTAGAGAATGTTCCTGTCTCCGTGTAACAGAGGTAAAATTTTGTTGCTGCGGAAACATGTAGTACGTTAAGTTATGAGCTCGATGCAAGGTGTGAACGCTTGTTGAAGGGAGAAGCCTATTTGTATATATTTGTACGGCCAGAAGGTGCTTGTACTGACGCCGGGGTGGGCAGGTCACGTACAAACTGGGCTGCCGACCAACCGAGATGAGATTAGGAAGATTGATCTTTCCGGGGACTACTGTTACTTATTCAGATAGATGAACAGGAGAGGACTGTGAGGTAAAAGTAAGGGCACCGTTGTTAAGCTCTTTAGATGGATTTCCGGTGCTTTGTGGTTATTTCGGAAAAATGAGCTTAAACGTTATCAAGATCGATTCGGGATGACGCGATAACAGATATGTGGATGGTTGAAACGAGATTGTCAATTTTCCTTTTTGGAAGACTCGTGGCTGTTAATTTGTTTCAATTGTTTTTGTTGTTTATGTTTTGATGTCTGTTGCTCCGCTTTCAAAAAAATATATATTTAGAGGAAGTGTTAGTACTATTGCCTCTCCCCAAGTTACGATTAAGCACTAAAACGTGGCGTTATATCAGCTTTATATCTGCACATAAAGCCGCCCTTAAATGCCATGAGTTACTATAATCAGGTATAATGCTAATATAATGCTTAAAAGGTGATATAACGTGCTAATTTAAAGCAGAAGTGACAGCTCGTAAATTGCATTAGTAATGCTATATTAATGCAACTAAACATAACTGTTAGTTTTGATCGCCCGTTTTTGCAACCTTATGTTATTATTCTGCATTTATCTGCTGTCTGTTCCCGATTTGTTTTTGGAACTATTCTTCTTTTGCTTCTTCGGTATGGTCATATGCACGTTACATTGAGCTACAGACAAATCGCTTAGTGTAAATTCATATTTTTAGTATTGAACGGGTGTATTGGTACGAGTAACGTATTATTTTGTAAATTTAAAATACTGCGAAAATTTCCTGTACTGCGTCTCGAACCAAGGTACCTTGTATCATCAAGCATGATTGAATCGCTGCCTTTGCTGGGGGATATGTAAGAACGCTTTGAAATTTGCGATTGACCTCTCAACAGAAGAACTGTATATTATTTCTGTCAGGATGACAGGGCTGTCAGTGAGTAAGGAATGATATTCATTTTGCTTAGTTTACCAAAAAAATAATGATTTCGATTATAAATTCTTTAAATGTTACACATTCACACACAATTCCTCGGCCTTAAACCGGTTCGTCTCTTAATAATGGTAGATAAGGGTAAAGATTTTGTTAATTAATTCTCGTCCATACTGGTTTTTGTTGTTGCTTAGCTCCAAATAACTTTTTAATACTTTTGTCAACAAATTCTAAGCATTATATGATAGCATTATTTTAGCAATTAATGCATTTATCATGTGAAAATAGTAAATGCTTTTATGCATTATAACAGCCTTGCATGCGCATATAATGCTTGTGATAATGCTTAGTTTTAGTTAGAGCTTGAATGCATTTGTGCTGCTAATATGAAACATGCATGCATAACATGTGCGATTATAAATTATTTTAGCAACACTTATGCTGCTTTAGTGCTATTATCGGGCTATAGCATAATGCTTATGGTGACTTGGGTTGATCACTTCATATCTTAGTCGCAAAAAAGGGAAGCATTAAACAAAAAAAAAAAAAAAAAAACCACACAAAAATAAAAAAAAAACCCCAAAACCAAATAAAAAATCAAAAACAAAAACAAAAAAAACCCAAAAACAAAAAAAAAAAAAATGTGTCATCAATTTTGAGAGCATTATTCTGACAGGCGACTTAATCCAAAACTTCAGACTCTAGAAATGTCAGTGATTTGTCAGAAGAATTGTCACGATGGAATTTCTGAACCTGGTTAACACTTTGAATTGTTTCATGTCTCTACTACTGGCCTCCAGATCTTCCTAACAATTTGCATCAACTTGTAAACAAATTAAAAACTATCGGTAGCAAAATAAAAGGTTACTCAGCATACTTCGAGCAGCACAAAATCCTAGATAATGACTTCACCATTTCGATTGAAACTCACTCAGAGTTACAAAATATTACATGTCCACACATAACAAACCTTTGAAACTGTGAACTGCAGTAAAAATGCTACATTCAACCGTTCTACCAGACTGTAGATATTTTCCATTCCGAATGAAAATAATTTCCGTTTTTAAGAAGTCATGATTACATACACACACAAAAAAAATAAATATTAAAAGGCGCCTAAAATTTCCCCTCTTTTAATCCCAACCCAAAGGAGTTGTAAACAGCGAAATTTTTGCAATCTTTCATGCGCCATACAACAATGTTTGTAATCTTTCAAACAACAGGTTAGATTCAGGCGTTATCTGGCTTAACTTTGCATGAAATATCCCATTATTTTCTGCTAAATCTAGCATTCCCTTTGTGTGCATTAGATAACGCCGAGTATTCTATGTTTCTATAGTTAGGCTAATTTCAGAATAATTTTTGTTATTACTAAACCGTATTCAATTTAAACGACTTGATTTTGTCGCTTGCATAAAAAAAGAGACAGAGTTCACCAAAGGCGTAGCCATGGTTGAAAGCGGGTTGCAAGGTAACATGTTGCTATACAGTTGATGTTACTCCAATACTACTCAATTAAGTCACAATCAAGTCACTGTAACCAAACATGACGATTTTGTGTTGCTTGGGATGATTGTCAGATTGCTCCTTTGCCTAAATGAAAAAGCCAAATTAAGCGCAGTAGCCTCGATTTTGTAACAAGTTGTAGCAAAAAAGCAAAAAAAAAAAATGTTTTAAATAGTAACGGCTAACAATTTTATTACAATCCTTTCCCTTTAACCAAGAACCCAACCTATATAGCCTAAAGTATGTCCAAGCAGCACACAACCGTCAAAAATGGTTTCAGCAGCTCTATTATGACTTAATTGTGTCACAGAGTAGTCACCTTTACTGGGTTGAAACAAGTGTGCTACTGGGGAAATATCTCTTAACCTGTAATGTAAGCCATTAGAAAAGCATTGATTGCTATTTTCCCCGCTAGCTGAAAGTTGAAGAAGCTAGGCTCAGTTCAATTTTCAATTCTTGGTTAATCAAAAACCTAAATATTCAAACCAATGCTATAACTTTCAGAAGCCAAATAATACTAGATTAAGAAACATAGTTGATAGTTAGAAAGAGTATCAACGAAAAATATTTATTTGAACTATTCATGATATGGAAACCGATCAATGTAAGCCCGCTTACCCCGTTTTAGGGTACTGTAGGTTCATATTATTGAGAATATATGTTGATCATATCTTACAGTTTGATTCAGCGTGTGGGAAAGCAAGACAGCAAGCTAGTCAAAGAGCGAGAAGTTGCAGTTGTCTTATCCTATTCAAAAGAATTTATCCGTTTTTATGAACATGAGCAGGATAATGAGCATGATTGACCGCCCGAGGCTGTTACTCCGTTACTGCCAGTTCAGCTGTTACTACACAGAGGATCAACAGATGATGCTTAAACATTCATCCTCAATGAGTAAAACTGGTGATCCCTAACTAAGGCAATACCGGCGCTGGCCTCGCCCGAATGCATGTCAAATAAGGAAAGGGTAGGAATGCGTTAACGTTTATTTGGACGTTTTATTGGAAGCCGAGACCACCGCCGCAATTCCACGAGAAATCACTGGGATGTTGGATAACAAGTGGATGGCAGCAGGGCTCGTTTTGGTAAACGATAAGCTGAATTCACGCTTCGTTTAGTAAAATATTTAAATATTAGTACCGATTTCTGATTTGAACCGATTGAAACCAACAGTAAGGATGCTATTGGAACCGCACACAAAATATAATGGTGGTTTTTCATTGGAAAAACAAGGTGATTTTTTATAATGCTGGAAATCGATTTGATCCGAGTTAGCATTAGCATTAGCATTAGCATTGACGTTTGCACACCTCGTGGATGGAGCTACGATGAGGAATAATTTGTTGGAGAAATTGCATGTCACCATGAAACGTAACCAGCTACTGATAAGTTTCTTCATGCAATGATCTCCACGAAGACACTCCTCGATCGCTCACCTGGCCACGTCCATGCAACCGTTGGTGATAGGAAGGATTTGGTATCTACCTTAAGAAGACACGGGAAACCCACGTAGCCTTCAGTAGATATCAAAGGAAAAGTGAAATGAATAGTCGAAGAGAATAGTTAAACAGAATGCCCTGTTTGGTGTACAGAACAAAAATTTATTTAAAAATGGTCGTTGGGAGCATCGTTTCTAAGAAGGTTAAGTGATGCTCCATTTATCTTCAAACTTCCTCCTCTTCCATTAACTATAGTCCTAGCTCCCTATGGCTTATGGTTATAGCGCCATTACTCGCTCTATGTTTGGAACCGTGTAGACATAATGAGTAAAAATAGAACGAGCTTACAAAGTCGGTCATCAGTTCAATACCATTTTGTAGCAATGCCGTTTTGTGTCTCAGTCCCAATCGTAGATGGTCTGTTAGATGAGTGTCTACACAATCTTGAATTTGCCATTTCAACTACAAGAGCACTAAATCTTAACGTCCAAATTGCACCATTGACACGCATTGCAAATCCGCATCTTCGTGCTGGGCTGTTTCAAGAAAAAGGTACCACCAATATCTAGCTGTTGGCCAACTTCACAAACGATTTCTTTATGAACATAGCTTCCTTCTTTTCAGCTCAAACATACTTTATAATAAAAAAAAAGTATGTTTCACGACTTTCTTCCCCTTTTTTACAATCTCGGTTCACAAATTAAAAACGGAATCACAATTTATACACGTCACCTTATCCTACAAACTCCTTTCGGAGGTCATTCACTCACTTCTTTACTGCCGCAGTCTAGTTTTTTCACTACCGAGGTCCAGCGTTTGCTCTTCCACCGTTGCCACCATCACGTTTGGGTTCCTGATACCACTTATTGTTCTGCGAAAGAAGCATTTCCTACTGGAAAACCCAACAGCTGTGCGTATCCCAAGTAACAATTTCAGTTCTATTCCAGCCGTATAGCGTTCCTCCCGGCTTTGTTGATGACACTACATTCAAAACTGTTTTGTCTACCAACACCTCCTCTATGCATCTTTAAAGCCGAAATGTGTACAAAGTGGCCCACTCTATAGATGGTTGTGAAAACAAATTAATAAAACCTTTCTAAGACCATAAAGATTTTGAAAATGTTCTAGTGAAAGATGTTATGACCACTTGAGAACCATCATAAAACCTATTGGCCGCCATCAAAACCAGCATAGGGCTGAATGGCAACAGCTGTCAAACTTCACGGCGATATCGTGGTTGGTTTTTGTTGTTTTGCTTTGTTGCTCTTCGGATTCACTCAGCAGCAAATAATGGCTCAGAAAAAAGTTCTTCTGTTGCGGGAAATTATGATTGATAGCAAAATATATAAAACAAATTGAGTTTTTTTTTATAGCGTATCATGCTCCAAATCATATGCGCATTTAATTTTATGCTGAATATTGGCACGATAAGAGCTGAAAATTAATGCGCCTTGGAAAGTATGCGAGTTTACAACAACAAAAACAAAATTGAAAGAATTATATTCCGTAAATTAATCATGAAACTCCTGAAAATTGATGGAATTCAATAAGGTTATCAAAACGAATACCGAAGTTTGTCTCAGATCTACAGTTCAATAGTATTACATTTAAAATTTGGTGTATTTATTTTTTCACATTTCAATTATGTCATATATTTCAACATGGCGATTGCAAGAAATCACAGTTTTGCCAAAAAGCCAATTTATCTTAATCCCTGAAAAGTTTGATTTTTAAAAATCGTTCAGTTTCGACTTGAAGTTTCGTAAAGGATTTTGTCTTATTCAGTATGGAGAAAGTAGTATTTGCAGTTTTTTTTTCAAAGAAGCTACTTAAAATTGAGCTAAAAAATCGGAGGCACCTTTAAAACACGTGGCACTTTTTCACGAAGCATTTGAAAAAAAAAACCGTGCTTAGTTTGAGTTCAAAGCAAGAAATTCATACAAGAAATTTGTGATATGAATGATTTCACACGTTTCAAAGTGGCACCACAGTCTGAAAGTGGGGCGTGGCCCCCGACTACAGCAATTTCATCCATCGGATTGGAGGCGCACGTAGCTGAGAAAATGAATATAATTTGAACGTGTAAACTTCTTGTGATTTTTATGGTGCCTTGGATAAAATTATTGGGAAGAGCAAGGGATACCTCGTGGTGGTCTACTTTATTCGAGATTGGCTCAGTAGGAGGCACAAGCTGGCATATAAAATGTCTGTATTAATTAGTCCCAACTCTCGAGATCCTGGCCATATGAAAAATGACTGTCTTCAGCAAAGTTGTTCAGTATGTCAAGGCTTCCGGTAGGCGCTATTGTACATACACTGAGTGAGAAAATTCAGCGAGGAATTCATAGGAATATCGTATGGAAATTCGCTAGAAGAAATTATTGCAAATTTCAAAGAAGTTCATAGGACGATAGTATGGAAATTTTCCTCACAGAAAAAAAAAGTTGCAATCGGGATTCGGTCCATGAACCTTGGAATCCAGAGACGAGTCACAATACTACGAGACCATACACGCTTGATAGGTGATGTCAATTGAAAGTGTATAAGAGGCATGTTTTTCTCGCCCAATGCAACAATAATCATTTCATACGATTTCGTATGGAATGAGTCTTGAGCCCTTGCGTTGTGGATCACAGTTCCGATCGTATGAAAATTGTACGGATAATTTCCTGAGTGTATGAATATCTTGTATTAGCTGTATCTCGAGATCCTGACCATCTAGTAAGATGCTGTCTTCGACAAAGTAGTAAAAGTGGCCAGCTGGATACCGTAAGTCGATGTCTGCCGCCATTTTTGAAACTTATATGGTGGTATCCGGTTGTAGGAAAACTGGGAATTACTGCCAAAAACCCTGCAGAATGGATATTTTTGGATCGGGAATGGCGTATAAAGCCGAAAGTCGATATCTGACGCCATACCTTCAATATGGATATTTTTGGAACGTAGACGGCTTTTGATGCCGGATATCGATGCCCGACTCCATAAAGAGATTCAAAATAGCGGCCTGCAATACTTTCGAATCAAAAAGAGCGTATAAATATGATTTTAAACAGGAACATAATTTATTTCTACCATCAAATTGAAACCTTTTATCACATTGAAATTGAAACAAAAACAACAAAAATTGTAACAAAAAAAATTCTAGCCGTTGGTAGGTTTGCAAAAATCCTTTGATAATAGATCCTTTGATCCTTTGAAAAATAACAGTTTAAATAGAAGGAGAGGAGTAGGTTATTTTTATTTAATCCCACAACCTTTTTGGTTATCTTTAACAGATAAACGTATTTCGTCTACAACGTAGAGAATTTTTCAGTACCTTACTTACCAAGGCCTGAGTGTCCTCTGCAGTATACAGAAGTCGACTCCAATTCACACGGATCATGGTTGCATTTTACCAGCCTCGCTGTCTGTGGAGGGTTCTTATGTCACATTCTACTTGATCGATCCATTTTGCCCATTCTTTTCCTTTTCTTCTTGTACCAATCGGTTCGTTCTCGGAGTGACATTTTCACCGGGCTGTCTTTCAACACCTAAACAACGTGCCCTTGTAATAGCAGACTTCTTCAGTGTCTTGTATTTTACTAATGCTAGAGTCGAATCATGGAATTTATTATTTGAAGACAACAAACATTACACATTGTAAAACAGCTTTTTCTTCTAAAATTCGCTCTTTTAAATTGAAGCTAAATGTATGGGAAGAGAACGTCTCACTCTGATAACGTTGTGTAAATTTGAACATCCCAAGTAACATTGCCAAAACCATCCTGCTTTATTAAGGTTCTATCAAAGCCACTAGAAATCGATTTGGATTCATTAGGACACCAAGAGATGCCAATAGGTTACATATTTAAGTTTATGAGAACCTACACAGCTTGTTAAAAACGATCTTAAAACCTTTTTTTTTCTCAAATTCTTTTAACTCCTATCAAAGGTTTTATTTCGACTTTAAGAACTCGTAAAATGTTTTTTTCGAAATGCCGTTTTAGGACTCATTCTGATTATCTTATAATGGTCAGTTGAAAAAGCATTTTAAAACCATTTTGCCTCCAGTAAATGCATTAAACGGCAAAGTGGCATTGAGGGAAGACACTAAATTACCACATAGTTTTATAGTAGTCATTGCGAAGATAACTTGGCTTTATGGCAGAACTGTGATTTTTTTCCAGTCGCCATTTTGAAATATAAGAAATAATTTCAATGTGGAAAAATAAATGCACCAAATTTAAAATGTATTGCAAATGAAATGTAGATCGGAGACCAATTTAAGCATTCTTTAAGATGACCTTGTTGAATTCCATCAATTTTTAAGAAATTCATGATTAATTTATCGAATATATTTGTTTTAATTTTGTATTTGTGATTGTAAACTCGCATAATTTCCGACGCGCATTAATTTTCGGCTCTTATCGTGCCAATATTCACCATAAAATTAAATGCGTATATGATTTGGAGCATGATATTTTGGATGTTATGCTATCAAATAAAATTTCCCACGACACTAGAACTTTTTTCTTCGATATTATTTACTGCTAAATGAATGAGAAGAGTAGAGAATCGAATAAAGTAGAACAACAAAAACCAACCACGATATTGCAGTGAAGTTTGACAGCTGTGGCCATTTGGCCGGTTGCTGGTTTTCATGGCAGCCAATAGGTTTTATGAAGGTTCTTAAGTGGTCATAGCATCTGTCACTAGAACATTTTCAAAATCTTTATGGTCTTATAGAGGTTTTATTAACTTGTTTTCACAACCGTCTACAGAGTGGGCCACTTTGAACAAATTTCGGCTTCAAAGAAGCATAGAGAAGGTGTTGGTAGACAAAACAGTTTTGAATGTAGTTTTATCAACAAAGCCGAGAGAAGTGCTATACGGCTAAAATAAAACTTAAATTGTTACCTGGGATGTTTTCATATATATTCATAAAAATCAAGTTGACAATACTATACATGAAAAATTTCCTCAGTTATATTCCACATTGTTGGTTTTTACTTCAAAGAAACCTTATATGTGCATTCGCTGAAATTTATTGATGAATAATCACATCTCAATGTTTCCTTAATCCTGGCAAAAGCTAAATTTGCACACTGTACATTTATACTGTTATTGATCCGTTTCCTTTTCATTGCACTGTATATCTTACAACCTACAAATCAAACACTGCCTCAAGCGTCTCAGTCAAGGATTTCCTGAAAATAAACAGACCGCTCGTTTCAGACATCAATATCCAGGTACCAAATCTATCTCCTGCACTCCACACGAGTTGGTTCAGTCTGTCCTTTAACACCCCGAGAAAAACAGAACAATTTAATGCCAAAACAAATTACCAGAACATTGTCCATATCACTTTTACGAGCTATTAAAGCAAAATTTATAATCCTTTACATACCACCCACAAGCAGAACCCAGAAGAATTACACATGTTTCAACCCGACCAGGGCGTGAGAAGCCCGAGCAGGAAGTCAGGAAAGTCAAGTTTACTTGTCTGTCTGTGTTCCGCAGAAGAGTCCTTCTAGTATAACCTCACCAGAGTTCCGAATGGGCTCTGCCTGTAGCTGATCGATTGACTTGCAAGGGTCCTTCATCGCAGGGAACCGCTACAACACAAGCACACACGGTTCAGTTGACACGCATCCGACCAGGGACCTTCTTGTATGCACCACCTTGTTTGAGATAGGTTCTGCTGTCTATCTGGCCAGAGGGCCATCGAAATGAAACACAAACCAGCTACTATCAAGCGGCAGCGCTATTTTCCTAGGGATGTATACTTTCTGATGTGCCGGAAAGCGTCGCCGGTGGTAAGTGGTTGCAATAACAATAACTTTCTCCACTGATGGCGCTGCTGCTGTAAGTAGGCAAGGGGACTCTGAGGTGGCGGATTGCATTCTGGACATCATCGTCCCCGTCAGAGCCATGTGGCAATGCTCCATACTGTATGCATGGTAGTATGTTTTGCATTTTAAAAGCTGCAGGCTAACCGCTTGCAGCAGCATCCAGTGTCTACAAAAGAAGCAGACCAAAAAAAATGTGGCATGTGAAAAGAATAGATGGTGGTTATTTGCAACGTTTTGTTGCTTGTAGCCAAGTGGCTCGTAATTTGAGAGAATGATGCTAATGGAGGATGGCGAGATTGGACGGTGTGCTGAAATTATTTAATTCAAACCAAACTATGTTTTCGGATTTAAAATTTGGCAGCCATTAAATCCCAAATCTTACAAAAAATACTTGCATACCAAGAACTTCAATCCACTCACGGAACCAACCATCGTCTGTCAATATTGAAACACACTACAAACATAAACACCCTCATATCTCCTAGCTTTCCAACTTTGCGGAACAAATCCTTTGTGCAACTGCCCGATAAGAGATTTCTCCAATAAATGATTTATAGACTCTCAAAAGGAATACAAAAGCTTCAACTCGGTCTGTTTCGTGTCCGATACGGCGCACCTAAACCCAAGAAGTAGGGAAACTTTTTCAAATTATTCTTTTCCACTGGATCCGTCCGGACGAGAGTTTCCTGAACAACAAACAGACACAAAAGCATATACACCCCTCCCGGGTCCATCCCATTTCACTTTCCCGGTGTCAAGTAACCGGTAGCAAGCACCCTCAGAGAAAGGGAAAACTTTCCCATAAACTCTGCGATAATATATCGCTTTACACACTCCTTCTCTTTCATGTCGCTTATTTGCATATGTTGTTATGGAAACTTTCGCCGCGCTTGCTGCTACAAACAGAGCTCATACGAACAACCAGCCGCCTCCACGATAAACATTTGTCCAGCTGGTGGCAGTGGCCCACCTCCACTCCTTCCACTGCCATCTCCGGTGGCTCTCAATCATCACCCGGGACATCGCCCAAACCCGCCGCACCACGCAAAGGAAACCAGAGACGCGTGAAACGAGCCAACTTTTCCTCGAGTTCCAAATTAGATAAGCAAATATTACGGACTCGTGAAACTACACTGGGAACTAAAAACTCTCCTCCTACTCACCCTTGGTGCCACCGAAGTCGCTAGACTTTCCAGGAAAAACTTTCCCGGAATGTTCTTCTGTGCATTGCACATACCCACGAAACATACACCTACTTAGAATCGAGGGTGGACAAGTTCCGTTTCCGGTTCCGGAAGTGTGTCTATTTTCTGCTTCATACTCAACTGCAACTGCTATAGTCTAAGAAACACTTAACAAAAGCGACTAGCGTTGCCGTCAGTTGCAGTCCTCTGCATTTGGATGAGACTTGAGACTTGATTTGCGAAAGATATGCTGCTGTTGTCGAGCGGAGCTGGATTACTATCGCTGTGTCGATATGGTGATGGGAATAGAATGGCGTATGCAGTTTGATTGGAAAAGGGTTGGGTTTTTTTTTTCTTTCTATTGTTGGCCCTTTGGTATAATTTCATGTCTCTGTTTTGATCGATTTTTGCCGCGGGTTTGCTGAATTGTTTATATTTTTGCTTCTCCCATGATTGTCAGTGATTGCTGTGATCTAATTGCGAATTCGTTTCTCATCAAGGTCCATCCTGGATCGGGTATCAAAATTGGGTCGGCCTGTTGTGTGTTGAAAGTTAATTCACACTAATTTAATTTGTAATTGGTATCGGCATGGTGTTGCTTTAACACCGACTGAGCTACCTGAGAGGACCCATGAATGAATGCATTAATAATAATTTAATAAACGATGATTAATGAAAATGAAAAAAGTAATTGAACAAATGGAAAATGATAATAAAATTGAATAAATACATAAAAATTAATGAAACAATGAATAAATTATTAAATGTATCGAGAAGAAAGCAATTATTAAATAAATTAATAAATCAATAACGGAGACCACTCCCACCAGCAAGGAAAAAAAGACAGGTCCTGAAATGTACCGATTTCCCAATTTTCTGTTTTCGCAAATAGGTCATTCTGGGAGATAGCCTTCCGTAGAAAAACCATAATGACACATAATAAAAAATGATTAAATGAATAGATACATATAACATAAATAAACAAATAAAACTATAATTTGTTAGTAAAAACGATAAACGATCTCTAAAAATGTCATATAAATTGATAGTTTGGCACCTTATTCAAAAATATCAGACCTATATCTTTTAAGTTGTCCTTATAGAGACAATATTCTCGTTAAGGTATGGCCGAAAAATTAAGCTTTTTTTTAAAATGCATTTCTATCCCACCTTTCAATCAAACTTTCAAAAAAATTTAAAAGGGGCTTTCCCCCGACCACCCCCGAAAACCATATATATCACTAGCATAGCATAGCATAGCATTTTCCGACCATACATAATCCTGGGTTGGCTGTTGTAGAGACGATGGAAGCGCCAGAAGAGCTGCGTTGGGTGTGACAGGCTAATAATCCATCAATCTCTTTGCACAACACCTGGCCAGGTCGTTATGAACAGCAAGGGATGGGAGGGAAGTGTTGATTCAGATGTCTACTTAAGAAGATGCTGAGAACTCATGCTACCTTCGACAGACATCTGGAGTTGGAAGTTGGATGGGATTGAGCGGGAGGCTTTCCTTGGCGAGAAGGCGTATGTATATTTATATGCATATTGGTCGTAGGGAGTGACTAAGCTAAGAAAGTTAATGCACTCCCTTTGTTGTCCATACAGGCGTTTCCTACTTGTATCCAAGCTCCAACCAAGGGTTCAGCGTCTTTTCTTGCGGAGAGCTTGACGAGGTTGGGACATGAGCACTAACTCTGTCCTAGCCTTTTATGGCTTATGGTTATAGCGCCATTACTCGCTTTCAGGAAGAAGGACGCGCCGACACAGAGTCATACGCTCACCACACACACACAGGCACACACTCTCTCACACATACATACACACACACTTACAGTCACACGGTACAATATTCATGGTTTGTAAATAGCTTTAGATTGAACCAAACGGTCAACAAATGTATGTACGATTAAATGAATTTACCCCGCTGAACAACAAACGTTACGGGAGCTAAAAACTCTACTGATATCAAAAATAGAAAAAGTAAAAAGTACTTAGTTGACAAAATATTTAATGATTGATGGATACAAAAATTGATAAATAAATTATTAAAAGAATAAATGAATTAACACATAAATGAATGAACGAAGGAATTAGTATCTGAATAAATAACCGACAAGATAAATGGAAAGATGATTCAAGGTAGAATTGAATATGAGATGAGATGATATGAGATACATTTAAATAAATATGGTATTGAATAAAAATACCTATAACTCAATTATCGAAGAAAAGAATAAGGCTTGCTTAATTTAGAATTGGAACAAACATTTGCTGATATTGTGGCGCTCCTGGTGGATGGATTTGGAAGTTCTTGGCGCACACGTGTCGGGAATTTTGTCAGCTTCACGTATGTATTTTTGACATTCCGCAAATCGACTGTACTTTGTAAACAATCAACATGGAAGCCGAAAGAAGGGAAAAAATTGTGCACAGTTATTTGGAAAATCCATTGTGGTCTGCATCTAGGCTAGCTAAACAGCTGAAATTGCCCAGAAATACCGTATGGCGCGTTATCAAACGGTATAAGGAAACATTGACGACGATTCGGAAGCCTCAAGCCAATCGTCGGAGTGGAACTGTCGACCGGAAACTGCGTGGTAAGATTTTGAAGACGATTAAGAGGAATCCCAATCTGTCGGACCGTGATTTGGCCAGAAAATTCGGTGCTGCCCATAGTACCGTGAGGAGAACTCGACTCCGGGAAGGAATCAAGTCGTATCGAGCTAGCAAACAGCCAAATCGGACCATAAAACAGAATAGTGTGGCCAAAATCCGTGCTCGGAAGCTATACGACCAGGTGCTGACCAAGTTCGACGGGTGTCTTCTGATGGACGATGAAACCTATGTCAAGGCTGACTTCGGGCAAATCCCAGGTCAAAAATTTTACTTGGCAACGGCTCGGGGGGATGTTCCAGCCAAATTTAAATTTGTTTTTGCCGACAAATTTGCACGAAAATTCATGATTTGGCAGGGCATTTGCAGCTGTGGCAAAAAAAAACGAAAGTTTTCGTTACAAATAAGACAATGACGTCGGAACTATACCAAAATGAGTGTCTCCAAAAACGAATTTTGCCGTTCATTCGATCCCACGACCATCCCGTAATGTTTTGGCCAGATTTGGCAAGCTGTCATTACAGCAAAGTCGTTCAAGAATGGTATGCAGAGAAAGGGGTCCAGGTTGTTCCGAAAAACCTTAACCCACCCAACTGCCCCCAGTTCCGCCCTATTGAGAAATACTGGGCAATCATGAAGAGGAGACTCAAGGCAAAGGGAAAGGTTGTCAAAGACATCAATCAGATGAAGACCTGGTGGAATAAGATAGCTAAAACGATGGACGACGAAGGTGTGCGCCGCCTAATGAGTCGTGTTACAGGAAAAATTCGAGATTTCCTTCGAAACCGTGACGAATAATTTTATCCGTATTTTTTCTTAAAAGCATGAAGAAAACGCTACATTTGTATGAAAAAAGATCTTGAATTCAATAATAAATAACTGAAATACAGGCAATTGTTTTTGTTCCAATTCTATCTGAAGCAAGCTTTATATAAATAAACGAAATTATAAACGAAGAAATACATTGCAAATGGCTAAGGAATGAACAACTGAATGAATCAATGAATTATTTAATGAACAATAAGCGAATTAATTAATCAATGAATTTATAAAAAGTCGAGGCTATTTTTCTAGGTGGTACGCCCGGAATGCCTATAGGAAGGTTTTACTAAATGGCTCTGCTGCCTTCTGGGTCCAGAAGAAACACTCGAACAAACTACCAACCGACTGATCTGTGTAAACTTGAACGCCCACCAACGGTCCACTATGGTTTCGACTCGTTCTTTTCCCCGTAACGTATAGGGCCGAGAAACGATCTATCGTCTTCACGATGCCATCAGAACAATCTCATTGCCCTTAAGAACGTCTTCCAACAAGCAGGATCTCAGCAGATAAACAACTTAGGCTGAAATTGTACACACAGCGAACAAATCCTTCGGAAGGTTAATAAAAGTCTCGTTCTTCCGATAACGTCTATATTTCTGGTGGATTGTGATTCGTAACTAACTTAACAGCTTTCTTCTAGCTTGCAATGATGAGGCAATTGGGTTGGTAACAAACATGTGTTGAGGATCTAAAGAGAGTGATTGTGTATTAAGTAATGAGTATTGTAGTAGATTTTAGATCACTTTCATTATTTTTAAGGTAAATTAGGTATAAAGTGTTCTACATTTAGTACATTTCAATTTAAGTACAATCCATTCTAGAAATGATTAAATTAAATTAGTGAAATAATTGAAATTCTGAACAGCTATTAAAAAAAAAAGTTCAATTTACAGATGTAGAAAAATATTAGTGAACAAATGAGGTAAAAATAAAATCAACTATGTATAACATATAACCAACGACTAAATCAATAATAATAAATTGAAAGAATAACAAAACTTATAAAAAACTATTAGCAGTTAAACGAACAAGTAAAAATATTAATTAATCAACCAATAAAATAACGAACTGGCAAAACGAGTTTTAAGCATTAAAAATTGTTTGAATTCAGAGGAAATTAATGTATTTTTCGTGTTTACTAAATGAGCTAAAGGAGGATTCAAAGTTAAAAACATGCGAAAAATTTGAGGTTAATTTATGATGGCGAAAAGAATGAGCTTAGGGTAGGGAACGGCTTAATCAGGGGTAACAATTTTAATCAGCTTTTAGGAAATAGGTCTAAAACTCCCACATTTTCCAAATTATTCCACTTTTAATTATACGAACATAAGCTCTATCTATCGGGCTAATGATTCGATGCATAAATCATGATTGATTACCATTTTTTTTCTTGTCATTTTGAAGATTTAAAATATATCATCTACCTGCTGAACAAGTTTGATTAAATTTTGCCTTTGTGTATTTTGCATTTGATCGCGTGTGCCGGGGGAAATATCTTCATCAGCTTCTTCTCACATGCCAGAAGCGACCCAGCCAAAGGCCAAAAACTGGAAGTCTCTCAAATATTCAAGGGGCACGCAAGAACGTTTGAGTACGACACACATGCTTTGAATGTAATAAAAAGTTCTCAAAATTACGTCCAGTTTTACTTTAAATACAAAAAGTACTCGATATAAATTTTAAATACACATTAGATACTGTTTAAATACCTTGAGTACAATTTGAAACATTTTGGTTACTTTTTAGTATCAATAAGCACCGATTGATTACTTTTAATACACCTTCAAATGCTTTGCTACAAAGTGCATTAAAATACACAAACGGTGCTTAAAATAATTTTGAAATCCTTTTTAGTACTTTCGGTACCAATAAGTACGGCTTGATTACATTTGAATACCTTGAGTACAGTGGAGTATATAATAATTACATGACAGAAATGTATAATGTCTGACAGCTGTCTATCTGCCTATGACAAATGTGTGGTCAATGTACAAATAATGTGCTACAATCTCAAGTATCATAACTGCTCATAAATACATAACAGTCCCATTAACATAGGGAATCAAACAGAGATGAGATGATATTTCAGGTCTTTGAGTATCGTAGAAGTTTATGCATTTTTATAACTTATTCATAAAAATCCTCTTCATTTTGAATCGGCTTTAGTACATTAAACCGAATAATTGGATTGGGATTTTGGTGAATGTATTTTTAATAGAAATAATGGAATTTATTAAATAGATTACTTGCTTTACATATCTTTCTATAACAATAGTCAGCCTGACATAATAAATAACTGTATTTAAAATCAAAAACAATGGTAGGAAAGGCCCCAACACCTTTTGCTATGACTTGGCTAAGTAGAGTTAGCGCAAATCAATAATATCATTATCCACAGGAGAGTACTATTATGCCCCAAAATTATCATTTTTTTTGATTTTTTTTTTCATATAAAGCGGAAAACAAAATAAATAGTTTAGTTGGTCAAAGTTAGTATATTTAACTCGTTGACGCTAACTTTTATGGTTACCAAAGGAGAATTTTATTGCAATGCGTACCAAACGAAATGTCGTATAATGCAAATTATTATTTACATTTTTACATACATAACATTTAAATGATATTGATATCATCGGACGTGATTGATAAATGACTTATAAATTACAAGTACGCTGTCTATTTAATAAGGAAATCAATAAATCAATCAATCAGTTTCAGGTTATTGATATACTTTTCTATTTTTTTTTTGAGTACTTTCATTACTCATTAAATTATTTGAGGTACTTTTAAGTGCTTTAAATACTCTTCTAATTCTATCAAATACTTTTAGTACACATTTAACACGTCTGAGTACTTTAGATTCCTTTTAAACACTATTAAGTACTTTGAATAATGTATGATGATGATGATGTATGATATGTACTACCACCCATTGTAGCACGGAAACTAAGTCCGACAGCAATGGGCTCTCCTCTCTGTGAGACTTGATCAAGCTTTAATGACCACTGATTATTCTAATCATGCCATTGTATGAAAGGCCAAAAAGGAGTTGGGTGGATCGATATGCAACATCACTTATACGTATCCACAGGGATATAAAGAATCTCCTTCCAACAACAAGATTGAACAATTGGTCAAAAGAGCAAGCTATCTAACATGAGAATGCCCCAATGGGCGGGGAGAAGAGCCCGCCCTCTATTCACAAACTGTTAGCAATGGGGAGTTGGCATTCCCACTCTCCCCATCCAGAGTGCATCAATCGGGTGCCCTGATGGTCCCTCCCATTCCCATGAAATATAAATATAATAGTGTATATATTTATGTAAATGAAAAATACTACAAGCATTCGTATCTATAATATATGATCTTCATTCGGTTGATCCTGAAATGCAAGAAATGTTGAAAAATGTTAAAGTGTAGAGTTCTGTGGTTCCACGCTTAAGCGTGTTTTCGTTGGTTTTCAGCGATAGCAGCAATTCACCAAAATCTTGATTTGAGGCATCCTGAAAAAGTTTGTTAAATCTATTGAAATTTTATAAGACTAACGTTTATTATTTCAATTTATTGTAGGATGGAAATAATACGGTGTTGTAAAGAAATACTACATAATGTACATATAACAATTAAATGCCGCTATTTGCCTCTTCCGCTGCGATCTTAGATGATTGAAACTATAAAATAGCGAACATTCCAACGCGATATATTGAAATAAAGTTGATGACCTGGCAGCCTAGCAAAAAAGCAAAGAAAATTTAAGCAAACAATAATGCGAGATAAATTTCATATGAGAATTATTACTGCCCAAAAACGGAAACTCAATAAATCCAAAACGAGAAATTTTTTTTTTAACTAAACGACAGGAAATTCCTCGAAAACTCTTTTTTCCTACTGGGACCATAAATGATTCCTTTTGTCTATAAAATAGAAAATGTAGGATCATAAACAATGTTAGTTTTTGAATTAATTATTTTGAACGAAGAATTTTTTTTTTTGTAGAATTTGTCGTACATAATCCTCTCTCTAAAAAATATAAAAACCATCCCATCTTTTCAAATACATAACGTGAGTTAGATGGGCCAAAACTTACAACGATGCAAATGCGAAGCTGAAAATAGCATAAAAAAATATTGTGAAGGGATGTTATAATATAAAATGATAATAACAATCATATTTGTAACGCCTGCATGTCTGCTGATCCTGCTGCAATTGTAAACGGACTTGCATTATCATAGCCACGGGGGAAGAAAACAATTCAAAGTTATTACACAATACTTGGGAATGCCATGGATTATCTGAAATAATACAGGATAAAGAATACTTCAATTTTTCGTGGTAGGGTAAGATTTTAGCATGCTACTTTACCGAAGGCACGCTGCCTACATTGCCTTGATGCGGCTGCCACCTAATGTATAGTTGACGCGATACAGCGTTTCTTACTCAACCGCTGGATGCCAGGACAGACGCCTTGGTGGACAGACGCTCAGCACGCACCTCCTCAATCTAGCTGAAGTCAGAAGGACAACAGTGCCCAGGCTGCACTACCAGCTAAGTACGCAACCCTTAGCTGGCGGTCTTTGTCATCTCCTGACCCGTGGAAGCATGAGGTAGGAACTTGTGAGGACCATAGCTATGTGGCGTGGACGCACGCTCCATCCCAGGTGTCTACTCACCATTTTGCAGCCCTATTAAGTACTTTGAATAATCTAGAAATACTTTTGAGTTCTATGATTCCTCATAAATTATTCTTGAGTGCTAGAAATACTTTCAAAGTACTTTTAAATTTCTGTTCAGTACCAAGAAGTCCAAGAATATTTTGAGTACAACGCACTCAGTGCTCTGCGTGCCCCTCGCAAATATTATCATTTCAGTTGATAGCCGAATTTATCGACTAGCGAAAATCGATTTTACTCTCGTTCGGAACGTTATACCTTATGTCGGAAGTAGTGCGCTGCATAGCGCATCTGATGCGCTATATAGCGTACTACTTCCGACATGAGGTATAACGTACAGATCAAGAGTAAAATCAATTGTCGCTAGTCGATAAATTCGGTTTTCAACTGGAACCATGATATAGAAATCCAATCCAATCCCTCCTTCTTACATCTAGGCTTGTTGCCAGAATGTGTTGTTGATCATTGAGTTAAATTTATTTCATATTTATATGATCTGAAATCACTATTTATTTCATGTTTCTTCCAGCTATTTGAGGTTGATCTGTGCTTATGATTATATTTTCCATCATCTGGCACTATCATATGGAATAAAAAAAAAATGTTTTGGAGCTGTCCAATAGTACCCAACGATAAATAATGCTTCATTGTTGAGCGGCAGCTATGGCATCACTGTTGCTTTTGTCCTAGAGAGCCCCTGTATCCTCTCTTCTTTGTTAACCATGGATGTAGCGCACCGGTATCGTAACGTGATGCCTGCTGTCTCTTACATTTGTTTGTTTTTGAACGAAGCAACCCGTTTGTCGTCACAGTCGCTTTGTCTAACATTTCCGTGAGAGTAAATGAAATAAGAAATACACATTGCCAGATAAATGACAAACTAAAAGTTTAGTTGTGTACGTCTGTCCCATAACCTGCTAGTAGATAAGTTTGTGATCATAGCAATCGACATGTTATGGTTGATTGTTTTCGATAGCGAATAAGTAAAACGAAGGAGTGGGTTGAGGAAATTTACGTTTGCAGCAAATCGTGAACTCTCGGGTACTTTTTCAAACTGACCTATCTGATTTTGTAAACAAAGAAGGGAAGTTGGATTCAAACGTTAAATTATTGAAACCCTTAGCACTTTCATGTAAACTAGGGCCACCAACACAAGAAACATCATTTCTCTAACATGATGGTGATGCTACTTTCCGTGAGGGTGCTGAGAATTTTGAGAAATTTACGTTTGAATCTTACTTCCCTCTTTGTTTACAAAATCAGATACTGTTTGAAAAAGTACTCGAGAACTGGCCGATTTCATTTCACCTTCACACACATGCTCGGAATCGCACTCATACAATATTGTTAGTTTATGTATAGATTGCAGAGCTGAAGAAAACATACTCTTGAAAGCAATCCACATGCTTCTCGGAAAAGCAATCCACATGCTTTTAATAAGTCGCAGCTATTAGGAACTTTCTTCCAAATATAAGACACGAAACAACAACTTGCTTGAACTTATTCCAACAAAGACGAGCTTTTACATAAACCACTATCAACAGTGTATGGAATGTACCAGAACTTAACACGTTTTTAAATGTAAATTTGAATGTTTTGTGACGCTCCATTAATGTGCATTATATTGAACAGAAATTCACACTACCGTTTCGAGCTGCGCAGTTCTAAGGCACAGGAAACCACGCGATGATTTTCCTACCTAATGGCAGCTTTGGAAATAAACGTTTACTAGCTTTTAAAGAAGTTAAAAAAATACACAAGAAATGCACATTTGTAAGCTCTAGTATAGATGAATGGAAATTCGAATTGACCGCATAGTTTGGAAGAAACATGAAATTTTTCTACGTTATGCAATGCACATGCATGGAATGGTAAATTTGCTATAAAATCATGGGATATTTTATGAAAATTTGTGCCAGATGTCGCCTAAATCTGGTCTGTTGTATGAAAGATAGCATAAAATTTCGTTGTTTACGCTTCCTTTGCCTTGCAATTTAACAAGGGGAAATTTTACGCCTCTGTTAAATTTCATAATTTTTTTTTTGTTCACCAGCAGTAAAAGCTGATCAAATTTCATCATCGTCATCAATTAACAGACCCGGATCAAATAACATTAAATTTTACCATCGAAACACCAACCTTGCCACTTCAAGAAACTTAAGCTTGTTATGAAGATGCTCTGGCAAACCCATTCCACTCGCAACTTACCACAAACTATCTTCACTACCCGTAAAATGAGGGTGGATTTCTCGTTCTCCCAGAAAGCTACCGCCGAAACGTGCATTCTGGGGAACGTGGAGAGCTGTGCGCTTTCATCCCACCATGAGAAACTTTTAAATTGTCCCGCAAGAAATGACGGTGCAAATGAATCCGGTACCACGCTGTGAACTGTTCTTTTTATTCTGTGTCGGAAGTTGGAATCGCAGTGACGGCGACATTTCCCTGAACCTAGTTTGACTTCATCCGGTTGGATCAACGTGTAGCGTAGCTTTGAAGTCTCAATCCACCTTCCACTGGCCAGAGGAGAGGAAAACCACCAGACCATCATCAGAGGAATGCTAATTTTAACTTGACAAGATGTCGTCGTCGCCTGATGTTTCCCACTGGAGAAGGAAGCAATTCGAGCTTCCTTTTTTTGGTTTTGAAGAGAAGTAAGATAGGAACCGCCTGATGCTAATCGTGAATTCACTGATATCATCTTGGTCCAGTTTAGTTTCAAATTAAGTTTGCCAAAGTTTTCTCCAAGCCGTTTTAATTGGCTTCCCGTGCTGAGGTTGGCTGATTCAAAAGCGAACGACTTGATGACTTTGGGGATCTCGGGTTGGTGGACTGAAGCGTTCGTTACTTTCCAAAGCACTCGCAGATGGAGTGACAACATTTCTCCTAGCTGGTGTTGAGCTTTCAACATTAGGCAACAGCCGGGGTCGCTCAGGGGGGTTGATGCAATTTGTGGGAAGTCACATTTTTCATGTCCTTTTTTTTATTTATTTGGGAAATATAACTAACAGACCTGTTACGATTTACCCAGAATGATAGTTCCAACCTTAGATAGGTAACACTTTTGTTTACTATTTCACTTTTAACGTTGATCGTCAACCCTATCGTTAAGCATGCAATGAGTTTCGGTCAGTTGGGTTCGGGAAAGTTATGATGGAAAAAAGGTACTGCTCAACTGGCCAGATCTACCAGTGCGTTTGAGTTGTAACGTGGCTGTCTAATCTGCAGATGTCGGATTGCGAGAGAAATGCATTTAGAGTTGCAAACGATGATGACGCACAGACAGGCATAAAGTCATAGAGTCCCAGAAAGGAATGTGATTTATTTCAAACTCGTAAAACTCACATGCAAACAAACATTCTAAGGGAATATACGCTATGTGGCATTGCCTAACGACTCAGTCCGGAAAGATAGTCTAACTGTTGTTTGCTTCGTACTCATGCTGAACTGGATTCGGATGAATTTATAGCATATTTACATCTGGCGAAAGGATGGGGAACAAACCCGAGTGGGGATTTCTCCCGTCCCACGGATCAAATGATTGTGATTGCAACAACGTCTGAAAACGAAAGCTAGACAATTATAATGACGGCACGGTCCTGCCTGATGGCTTTCGCTGACACGATGTAGTGATGATAGTTGCTGCTTTTGCTCGAGGCTGATGTCATATCGAATCGTGAAACTATTTTCCAGGCAGATGCAGATAGTAGGCTAACACGGCTGATGAAAGTGAAGCAATAACTGAGTCGAATTGAACTGAAAGCATGCTCAACAAATGAGAAAATGTTTGTTCGGCATCAAATTTTACCTGGTTTAATACTCCAAATTATTTCGATTCCTGTGACCCTCAGTACAATCTTTACAATTTGGACTCAATTTTTGGTAAATCTTGTCGCTTTTATTTTGTTTTATAAAGTCACACGGTGCAGTGTGACGATTCGATTGATTGGAGCCATTTTTTCATTACATCATATGCATATAGCAATACAACTAATTGGCGCATGTATTCTACCTCTCGTTTTCAGAATTGACTTTGACGACCCGTCGACGACCAAGCCACAGAGCTTGGCCAAGTCGGCTGTTCTGCGGGCCCTGGAGGAGGAGGAACGTGAGCAAAGCCGGGTGGGCAAAGGTAAGTCACTCCAGTTTCCAGTCTCGAACTCCTATGTAATTGGAAACTAGTCGCTAATCAAGAGTCTCTCAGTTCAGTCGTGAAACCGAATACAATGCTGCCAATTATATGGACACTTACTGGAATGCTCATTATGTATGTACAACATCAAACGAACACGCACATCTCATACGAACGGTGGACACATGAAAGCGTTATTAGTAATATTCGTCCTGACATTGCTGAATTGGGGTGATTTTAATGGAACGGTCGTGCGAATGTACATTATTTTGATTGTGATATGAAACTTCAAAGTGAAGAAAGCCATCGTGTCCGGAATGTCAATTCAATGTCCTGAGGGACATTCTCCTTCCACGTATGGGGATCGATGTGAGAAGTCCCCCGATGCAACGAAAGGTGGCAATTTAAATTTAACACTTGGAAATAATCAACACATATAATATGGCGCTCTATTTGAATCACTCGCTTAGTATAAATCACATCATTGAGACTCAAAACCATGGATGGAAATATCGGATATTTGCAGAAGTCTTCGGTTCATCATTCAAGTTTGTTTGTAAAAACAAGAAGGATCAAGAACGAGATCTAAAAAATGCCACAAGGTTGACAATAGAACATGTCTTGACAGAGTTTCGAACAGTACTAGTCCTTTTCCATATGAGCATGATTGCTCAGAAGAACCTTTGCAGATTATTGGGATTTGAAGTTGTAGCATCATTATGCAACTAATTTCTGAACAGAGTAGAGAACGGCATCTCAAGCAATCAAAATTTCTGAGAGAAGTGATTTTTTTTTATGGCATGATCGGCTAAACGCGATACAACTTACTTTTTGATAAATTCATGAAACATTCCAGCTGGTACATCATCATCAAGTTTCAAAAACCATGCTAACCAGCTTCTAAAGTAAACTCTTAGGTACTCAAAAGGTTCATTTATGCCACTGCAAGGCATTCTCAGAAGAGAAATTCAAATTAAATCAATGTTAAAAAATAATCTATTACGAGTTTTACGTCCTTTTGAAGTTTTATAAGTTGCTGTGTTGTTGGGTGACAATTGAGTGAATTTCCATCAAATTTAAAGGCACCATATGCTCTTACCACCAGCCTCGATACCAAGAAACTCATATTTATTTATTTAGTTGTTCATTTATAATTAATTTATTTATTAATTAATGTATTTTTTTATTTATTTATTCATTGATTTATTTATTTATTTATTTATTTGTTCATTTATTTATTGATTTATTAATTTATGCACCAATTTATTTTTTCATTTATTCATGTATTTATTATTTTATTTGATTATTTTTTAAGTTATTTATTTACTGATTTATTTATAAATTAATTTAATATTTTTATAATATGTTTATTAAAGTATTTCATTATTTTTTCAATAATTTATTTATTAATTTTTTTGTTTTTTTGTTATTTTGTTATTTAATATTATTATATTTATTTAAATTTTTATTTTTTATTTATTTATTTATTTGATTTATTGATTCATTTATTAATTTTTTTATTTTTTATGTATTTATAAATTTATTTATTCATTTATTAAGTAATTTATTTACAGTGACGAACAATACAATAAGACCAAATCCTGATTTTCATACAAAATGGTCAAGTTAGGGGGCTTGCCTTTCATTTGCTCGAGAACCAATTGAGCTGAAATTTCGGCTGTTATCCAGAAGCCTAAATTCTCATCTGCCTTAAATCCATCATTTTTCATTCACCACTTTAAAAGTTACAGACACCGCCTACGACAAAATAATAAGACCACTTTTTGATTTCCATAAAGGATGCTCGAATTTGAGGATCTGAATTTTGATTATTGATGCACGGGTCATTTTAATATCAGTATAATATAGATTGTAATTCACACTCATCAACACGGCCTAAACTATGGATATCAAAACGAGATCTTATTTTTTTGTCGTAGGTGGTGTCTGTAGTTTTTGAAGTGGTGAATGATGCATTATGAATCTATTAAAGATGAAAATTCAGGTTATTTCTAGCCTATTGCTAAAATTTCAGTTCAATTACTTCACGGGAAAGTGAAAGACATGCCTCCAAACACGACTATTTGGTATGAAAATCGGGCTTTGCTCTTATTGTATTATCCATCACTGTAATAATTTATATATTTTCATTTATTTATTTATTAATTGATTTATTTATTAACTAATTATTTTATTTATTTGTTTATTATTTATTACTATTGCTATGTTTACTATTTATTAAAAACTTTATGAATTTATGTATTAAATGATTCAATTATTTATTTATTTATTTGTTTATTTATTTATTTATTGAATAATTAATTATTTTATTTAATTATTTATATATTTATATAATTAATTATTTATTTATTTATCCTTTAATTATTTATTAGTTAATTTATTTTTTGATTGATTTATTCATTAATTCATTTATTTATATATATATTTATAAATTAATTTATAATTGTTTTTAATATATTTATTCATTTATGTATGTATTCATTTATTTATTTATTGATTTATTTAAATATTAATTCATTTATAAATTTGTTTATGTATTTAGACATTTATTTTCTTATTTATTAAGCCATTAATCTATTAATTCATTTATTTATTAATTTTAAAATTTATTTATTCATTTATTTATAGACCTATTTATTTACTGATTTAATAACTTATGTATTCATTTATATATGGACCTATATATTTATTTATTCATTTATTTAGTTATGCACTCATTTATTTATTTATTTATTTATTCATTTATTCATATATCTATTTATGATATATTTATTCATTTATTTATTTATTTATTTCTCTCCTTATATAGTTATTTTTATTTTTAAATATTTTGTATTCTTTAATTTATTTCCTTATTAATGTATACATTTATTAAAATATACATAATTTATTTCTTTATTAATATATACATACATTATTAATATAAACATAACATGAAAACTTGGCTCTGTAAAGTTCATTCGATTGAGCCTGTACAAATAAATGAATTCATAAAAAAAAAAAATACAAAAATAAATTTCTGTTTATCTTTCTGTATGTCCGGCCCTCACAGGCTCGGAAACTACTGAACCAATCGGCGTGAAAATTTGTATGCAGGATTTTTTGGGGCCGGGGAAGGTTCTTATGATGGATCAAAAACCTTCCCTCTTCTGGAAGGGGGGGGGGGCTCTTATACAAATGAAATACAAATTTCTCACAAATCAGCTCACACGATTGCACTAATACCATCATACTGACTCGACTCTGAGTCCGTTTTCGTTCGGTAATTGCGAGTCAGAGTCAGACCTGGCCCAGGTTTAAAACCGAAAATGACATATAAGATTGCTGCAACCCAGATTGGCTTCGTTATCCTTCACGACTTGAAAATCGATCAAGTGTCACTTGCTGAGTTGTCAGCTTTTGTCTTCTTTTTTTAATTTCAATGTTTTGTTTTCAACTGGTTCAGCGTTTGACGCTACCGCACCAATGACATCTAACGAAATGGGCGCAGAAGCCGAATTTTGTCGCTTGTGGAATTCCAGGTTCACGATCTGAACGAAGTGATAAAAAAAAAGCAAAGTGGATGTCTTTTGTGTACTAGGTGCGCAACTAAGTTCCCGCTGTTTAGCAATAGATGGCGCCAGTAGTAAGTGCTGGTCGAATGTTCTACATCTCAAGCGTCATAAACCAAGCTCAGACATATGGTAAACAAACCGCTTTGCCAAATCAGTGATTTTGGTTTAGTGTTATATATTTTGGTTGTTTGAAGATGTTTGATTTCGTGCCAAATAATCGTCATTTGCGGGAAGTGTTCATTTTCTTCTTTCATTCGTAGAAAACGGCGGCTGAAGCACATCGAGAGCTCCAAAAAGTTTGAGGTGATGCTGCTCTGTGTGAAACAACGTGTCGTGATTGGTTTCGTCGCTTCAAAAACGGTGATTTCAGTGTTGATGATCGTCCGCGTGAAAGAAGGCCAAAAAACTTCGAAGACTCTGAATTGGAGGCATTGCTCGATGAGGATCCGTGTCAAAAGCAAGAAGAGCTTGGTTCAGGATTAGGAGTTTCCCGCCAAGCCGTTTCTAAGCGATTGCATGCGTTGGGAATGATTCAAAAGCAAGGTTTGAAGCCAAGAGATGTTGAGCGTCGTTTTTTCGTCTGTGAACAACTGCTCCAGCGGCAAAAAAGGAAGAGTTTTCTACATCGCATTGTGACGGGTGACGAAAAATGGATTCATTACAGTAACCTAAAACGGAAACATTCATGGGGACTGCCCGGGCATGCTTCAACATCGTCGCCTAGGCCGAATATTCACGCTGCGAAGGTTATGCTGTGTATTTGGTGGGACCAAGTTGGTGTTATTTGTTATGAGCTGTTGAAACCAAACGAAACCATTACCGGGGAACGGTATCGAACTCAATTGATGCGATTGAGCCGAGCACCACGAAAAACGGCCACAATACGAGACAGACACGAAAAAGTGATTCTTCAGCATGACAACGCTCGACCTCACGTTGCGAAACCCGTGAAAACCTACTTGGAAACGCTCAAATGGGAAGTCCTACCCCACCCGCCATATTGCACCGTCCGATTATTACTTGTTCCGTTCGATGGCACATGGTCTCACTGGTCAGCAATTCCACTCATATGATGACATCTCAAAATGGCTTGATTCTTGGATAGCATCAAAAGACGAACAGTTCTATCGAAATGTTATTCACGTTCTACCAGAAAGATGGGAAAAAGTCGTAGCTAGTGATGGGCAATACTTTGAATAATTCGTTTGTAACCTTTGTTTTCAAAATAAAGTTCCTTTTTCACCAAAAAACAGCGAGAACTTAGTTGTGCACCAAATAGTATTTCTTTTGTCTTATGTATTTGTTTGTCTTATTTTTAAACAAATCCATTTGATCCGGTCCATTTGAACTAAACAGTCCTAGTACAATCCTAGTTCAAAGATGGACTTCAACTGTCCTTCAACCTATTGCCAAAATTTAAGATGAAAGGCTAGCTATTTTAACATTTCAAGTCCATCGGTTGTAACATCTGAAGTGCATTTGAAGTACGATTGTACTAGAACGTGAAGTACAATTGAAGTGGGAAAAGGGACTTAGCTGATTCAATTGTACTAAGCTCCGCTATCTGGGAAGGTTTAGTGTAAAGTTGCTTGCGATGTTGCGTGCAATGCTTCAACATGGTTTGTTTTCTGTGGATTGTTTGTTTTTGTGTATGCAGTAGGAAGCTAGCTGTTAAAACTTTTTTATTATTGCACAACTCATAATTCAAGAAGGTCGACTAAGTCAGAGATTTTTTGAAAAATGGATCGTGTGTCGCGTAAACAAGACAAAAAACATCACCGTGTTGGTTTACTACTAGCGGATAAAATAAAAAATATTCGAAATCTTGGAAATGGTGTTTCGATGAATGAATTAATGAAGAAGTACAAAGTTCGGTCAGCATCTACCATCCAAGCCATGAAATATGCAGTTTGATGTATAAAGAATGGTAATATCAGGAGATTAGTCACTCTGACAGTGTCATAACTACAATCTAAAAGGGGGGTCCTTACTGGCAACCATGGACCATTTTGCCTTTTAATTCACCCACATTCAAACATCATCTGAATCACATCAGTGCAAGCGAGAGGGAAACAAACAGTGCCAAAACAAATAATCAATTCGCGTAAGTGGTGCCAGAAATAAATGTATCTTCCATGTGGCGAGGAGTGAGTTTGAAGTGTGTCGGATTGTGTTTTTGAGGGTGTTAACACATGGTGGCGGAGTGAATTACCCCCTGGGTAGTATGGAATAAGCTGTAACCAAATTTGGGTGCATTTTTATTTAAACATCATTAAAAGAATACTGCTAAAAGTAATGTTCTGAGATAAAAAAAATATATAATTGTTTTTTTTAAATGAAAGGGTCAATAAACATTTTGTTTTTAAATTGAAAAAACGTAGGTAAGAAGCGCTAGAACATCCTGCTTGGTGAATAACATTGATTTAACGTTAATTCTTTTATAGAAAAAAAAAGAGATAAAAAAATTCTGGAAAAAAATTTTGCTTCGATATAACGTAACGAAAATATAAATTGAGTTACATTATATCGAGGTATGACTGTATGTGGTTTTTATTCAAATATCAATTTATTTATGTATTTATTTATTTATTTATACATTAATTCATTAACTAATTGATTTATAAATTCATTCACTAATTGATTTATTCGTTTTTAATTCATTTTTTTATTGATTTTCTTTATATTTATTTATGTGTGTTTTATTCTCTTTTTATTGATTTGTCTATTAATATGTATATTTTTTTTTTATTTATATAATTATTTATTTGTCAATAATTTCAAATTAAATATACATTTACATTTTTTCATTTACATTTACATTTATTGAAAGTGGATTAGTATCTACGCGGTAGAACTCTTAAAGTCAATATTTTTCTTAATATCGCTTGAGGCATTGTGAAATCAATTATTTCGCAATATTCATTTAAAATATTCAACATTCTGTAAATTGGTCTATTCTCAGCACAAATTGTTCCTTGAGGCCTTACATGGAATAAATTCCTAATTCTTAAAATGCGTGATGGTGCATACAAGTTCAAACTTTCTCAAAGGTTTGCCGAATTTATACGCTGCGAGATAACATTATTAACGAAAGAGATCATGGCAATTTCTCATCTTTTTTTCAGTGATTCAATATCAAATAACATGCAACGAGACTCATACGAAAGAAGAAGAAATGAATCCCAACCTAGTTTTCTAGGAGCAAATAACAAAAAATGTTTTTGTACAGATTCTTTACGACTAATGTATGTTTCTTGGTATGGAGCCCAAACAAAAGAGCAATATTCGAGAATAGATCTTACGTACGCTACGTTAAGTGTTTTGATGGTATATGGATCCATAAAATGATAACTGAATCTTTTGATGAATCCTAACATCTTATTTGCTTTGAGAATTGTTGTATTAAAATGATCTACAAAGGTCAATTAAGAGTCAAGTGTCACCCCTAAGTCTCTAATTTTGTTGCATCTTTCAATTAACTGATTTCCTAGAGTAAACATGAAATCATGATGTGTAAGTTTTCTCGAATATGATATGATGTTACATTTTTTTAAATCAATATCAAGCAGACTTTTAACACACCATTCGTAGAAGACATCAATTTTACTCTGAAAATGTTGCAAATCTAACCTACTACAGATTTCCATGCACAGTTTCATATCATCAGCATAGATAATAACGTTAAGAGGATTTAGCACAAGATTGACATCATCAACAAAAAAAAAATAAATAAAAGAGGACCTAAATGAATGTGGAACTCCTGAGATGACAATAACTGCTCTAGAGATCTTTCCTTTGAAACGTAGCCCCTGTGGTCTACCTGTCAAATAAGATTCGATCCATTTTAATAGTGTCCTGGTTAAACTCACAGGCTTAAGTTTGAAAAGTAGCAATGGAATGTCAACTCTATCTACCGCTTTGCTGAAATCAGTATATGAAGCTTCCACAAAATTTCCTCTATCGACTGCACCTAAAGAAAATTCTACAAATTCCAATATGTTAGTAGATGTTGATATGCCTTTAGAAAAACCATGTTGATTATATGCAAACCAAGTTTTTACCTGGTTGAATAATGTTTGATTAACAATCGCTTCAAACATTTTTTCGGATTACTTGAAATGATTGCGATTCCTAATCGGATTACTTGAAATGATTGCGATTCCTAATATTCAATGTCTGATCGTTTGCCAGGTATTAAAAATGATTTTTTTTTCTTAATAGTGGAAAGATTAAAGTGATAGATTAAAGAGCCAAAACAGGGGTTTTACAAAAGTAGTTGCTAGTTCTTTCAATAGAACTGGAGGTACTTCATCAAGACCAGGTCCTTTTCCAGCATCAAGACCATTAAGCGCCATTAAAATTCCTTGAACAGTGATATTTGTACCTGATACGTCATTTTCATGATCAGGTAGATAGGAAAAATAGTTTATGTCAATAATACCGTTGGGTTCTTGAAGATATTTTGGAAAAGCGTGCAAAATGATTACAAATATTGCCGCTCTCAGAGCCATCAAACTCTTCAAACTGCATGCGCGATGGAAAGTTACACGTTTTCAATGTTTCCTTCGTGAAGTTAAAGAACGTCTTTGGATCGGATTTTATATTATTGTCTACTCTTGTATTGTACCATTCATTGAAACCAGGATTGAAAGTTCACGGAAACTTCTAGCGGAACATTTTGTGAACTTCCGTTGTATGACATATTTTGACCATAAGAGAAATTTGAAGTACACTGAAGTTTCTGCGGAACTTTTTGAGAACTTTCTCTGGATTTCATTTCTTAATCATCTGATTAAAATATTGGTTGCCTTATTCACGCATGAATTTTGAATGAATCAAATTTGAGAATGATCATCCGAACATTCACCCGAACTTAAGGTTGCTTGGGATGACCGTTGTCTCTGATTCTCGACTCATGCGTTGCATTGCGTTTTGTTAGCATATAACAGAGTAGTAGTGATTGCTTATGAAAAGCTATTATGGAATGGCAAAGGGTAAATGCACCCTTCTTTTTGGGGAAATGCTCCTTAAACTTTGGAAAAATGCTCCTTAGATGCGTTTGCCCGGCATAATGCAATCGGAGGTATTAACCTTCCGGTTAGCGCTTGCCGGGTGTTTTGACGGGTCTTCAGTTCCAGTTTCGCCAACCAGAATAAATACCTCCGATTGCATTATACCGGGCAAACGCATCTAAGGAGCATGTTTCCAAGGTGTAAGGAGCATTTCCCCAAAAAAAATGGTGCATTTACCCAGCTGCCATTATGGAATGGATAGCTTTCCAATCAGTTCCCAGCTGACAAGGCCTATCTTCTCCATTACGAGGGACATAGAATGTTAATGATGAAATCTAGGGTTTCTATTCATCAGAGCGAATCTACAATTGAGAGACTCTCTCTTGCCTCGTCTTCTTTCATTAATTACAGCGCCATTCTAAAACTATGGATTGATTTTTTTACACAGATCGCAAGATAAAAATGCTGGCTAGCATATTGAGCAAACAGCCAAACGAAAAATGTGAAAATGATTTAGCTATTGGTGAAAAAGAAAGTAAACAGAGAGAGTCTCTCAATTGTAGATTCGCCCTGATGAAAAAAAAAACCTAGATATGGCATCTACTTAACAAGAGGTCAGCAACTTACCAAAAACCACATAGGTGACATGGAGTTGGTTAGTTGGGAAGGTCATGTTCAACAATTCACCATAAGCGAATCATATGACCTGGTTCGAATTAAGTATATTTGGTGAACTTTTTAGGTAAAAATATTTTTGTATAGTATTAAGACATAAATATTCTTTTATAATAAAACGGTCTCTCAAAATCAGCATCAATTTCCTGAGTATCATTTCAATCCGGGGTCCTTAACGAATCTATTTGGGATCCCTCCCTTGGAAACTTGCGCAACAAGGATCGGTAAGCAAATATCAGATACGCGCCAATTCACTTAAAAATATGCTCAAGTATTTTAAGCTTGTTGTAAAGAAGTGTAAAATACTGTTCAATTACAAATACAGGTAAATATATTAATTTCCCCCCAAAAAAAATACCCCCCCCACCCACAAAACCCACACACTTTTTTTTCCTGGTTGTCCCAACCCCTTCTGAGTATCTAAGGCTTGAATAACAATTCCCCCCAAAAAAATACCCCCCACCAAAACCAACCACTTTTCTCTGTTACCAAACCACTTCTGAGTATCTATCATTTAGAATTGGAACAAACTTTTGCTCATATTGTGGCGCTCCTGGTGGACGGATTTGGAAGTTCTTGGCGCCCACGTGTCGGGAATTTTGTCAGCTTCACGTATGTATTTTTGACATTCCGCAAATCGACTGTACTTTGAAAACAATCAACATGGAAGCCGAAAGAAGGGAAAAAAATGTCCACAGTTATTTGGAAAATCCATTGTGGTCTGCATCTAGGCTAGCTAAACAGCTGAAATTGCCCAGAAATACCGTATGGCGCGTTATCAAACGGTATAAGGAAACATTGACGACGATTCGGAAGCCTCAAGCCAATCGTCGGAGTGGAACTGTCGACCGGAAACTGCGTGGTAAGATTTTGAAGACGATTAAGAGGAATCCCAATCTGTCGGACCGTGATTTGGCCAGAAAATTCGGTGCTGCCCATAGTACCGTGAGGAGAACTCGACTCCGGGAAGGAATCAAGTCGTATCGAGCTAGCAAACAGCCAAATCGGACCATAAAACAGAATAGTGTGGCCAAAATCCGTGCTCGGAAGCTATACGACCAGGTGCTGACCAAGTTCGACGGGTGTCTTCTGATGGACGATGAAACCTATGTCAAGGCTGACTTCGGGCAAATCCCAGGTCAAAAATTTTACTTGGCAACGGCTCGGGGGGATGTTCCAGCCAAATTTAAATTGCTCGAAAATTTATGATTTGGCAGGGCATTTGCAGCTGTGGCAAAAAACGAAAGTTTTCGTAACAAATAAGACAATGACGTCGGAACTATACCAAAAAGAGTGTCTCCAAAAACGAATTTTGCCGTTCATTCGATCTCACGACCATCCCGTAATGTTTTGGCCAGATTTGACAAGCTGTCATTACAGCAAAGTCGTTCAAGAATGGTATGCAGAGAAAGGGGTCCAGGTTGTTCCGAAAAACCTTAACCCACCCAACTGCCCCCAGTTCCACCCTATTGAGAAATACTGGGCAATCATGAAGAGGAGACTCAAGGCAAAGGGAAAGGTTGTCAAAGACATCAATCAGATGAAGACCTGGTGGAATAAGATAGCTAAAACGATGGACGAAGAAGGTGTGCGCCGCCTAATGAGCCGTGTTACAGGAAAAATTCGAGAATTCCTTCGAAACCGTGACGAATAATTTTATCCGTATATTTTCTTAAAAGTATGAAGAAAACGCTACTTTTGTATAAAAAAGATCTTGAATTCTGGCCTTCCCATTATCTAAAACAATCCAAGTCCACAAATCTAATTCGAATTCATACGTCCAGAAGTGACTAACTACAGTAACCCCCCTCCCACAATTCTAGAAGATCACAAAAGGATCAGCGAAACAAGGAGACGGGCTAGCCTGATGATGTTGACAATAGCAAGGGGGGGTGCACCCATCATATCATATTGATTATGGAGTTGTATTCATTCATATTATTTTATATTCTGGATTCAGCAATATGACTTATGCGCGAATTCGTTTCACATTTCACATAATATTTGAATTTTAATACCGTACTTTAACACAACTTCCGGCCCCAACGCAGCATGCATGTATTACATAGCTAGGATTATTTTAACATGTTTAGTGGTACTATAAATAGATAAACCATTTATTTCAGAAACCATCAAGTTTTCGTCGCCAGTATCAAAACCGGGTCTAACAAAACATGTTAACATTAATCCCCAAATAATGTGAATTTCGTCAGTTTCCAGACTAATACAATCTAATTATATTTTTCAGTACATCCAGGGATACTAAATACGCTTGTACATACGCATATCATGTTCTCGTATTGAATTTCTGTAGCTGCCGTTTACATGGTCAACTAATTTTACTCTGTGTCTTCAAATGCCATGTACATCATTCAATTTTGAAAAATTGTATTTCTTAGTTAGCACTTTTGTCTTCTATGATATTTTAATTTTTTATTTTTATCCGCTTCAGGGTTTTAGGGTGATTTTAGGTGTGGTGTAGATGTGTTGCTGTTGTGTAACATAAGATCTATTACTATGCACCACCAACACCTGTGAGTGGCCTTACACAGCATCCTTACTGTTGGTTTAAACCGGTCCTCAAACTCGATGATTTTACATATGTTTGTATTCTGGTGAAGAGAAACCATCCACACTAGAGAGTGTCCCCAACATTCATTCCTACTGTTCGTTTAAATCGGTCCTCAAACTCGACGCTTTTTAACGTATTCTTGCATTCCATTGAAATAAACCACCCACTACTTGTGAGTTGCCCCAACGGCATTCTTACTGTTGGTTTAAATCGGTCCTCAAACTCGGTGTTTTAACCTATTCCTGTATTGTGGTGAAATAAACCATCCACACTTGTGAGTGGCCCATACAGCCTTCCTACTGTTGGTTTAAATCGGTCCACAAACTCGAATGTTTTTAACGTATTCTTGTATTCCATTGAAATAAACCACCCACCACTTGTGACACGCTTTTACTGTTGGTTAAACCACGTGCCCACGGCTTCTTACTGTTGGTTTAATCGGTCCTCAAACTCGGTGTTTTACCTATTCCTGTTGTGGTGAATCCCCCCCTGTGGTGCCCCCGGCTTCTTCTGTGGTTTAACGTAATGAATAACTGTACATGCCTGGCGGAACGATCGTTAAATATCTTATTCGCTGCCGACGTCAGTTCAATTCAGCACACCGTTTACCGAAACGGATCCCGCGAGTACCACGTCAACATATTCCTACCCATTCCCTTCTTGACCTGCATTCGGGCGAGGCCGGCGCCGGTATTGCCTTGGTTTGGAATCACCAGTTTTTACACATTGAGGATGTATGCTGGTCCCAAGCATCATCTTTTGGTTCTCTGTGTAATAACAGCTGATCTGGCAATAGCGGAGTAGCAACCTCGGGCGGTCAATCATGCTCATGCTCATGCTCTGTTGAAATATCATTACATCAACCATGGTTTGCGTGTTTTGTGACACAATTGTGGATTTGTTGAACAAATTTGTGGTTTTACTACCAACGAAAAGCAAATGATAAAGCTTGCTTCAGATAGAATTGGAACAAAAACAATTGCCTGTATTTCAGTTATTTATTATTGAATTCAAGATCTTTTTTATACAAATGTAGCGTTTTCTTCATACTTTTAAGAAAATATACGGATAAAATTATTCGTCACGGTTTCGAAGGAATTCTCGATTTTTCCTGTAACACGCCTCATTAGGCGGCGCACACCTTCGTTGGTAGTAAAACCACAAATTTGTTCAACAAATCCACAATTGTGTCACAAAACACGCAAAACCGTTGCTGATGTAATGATATTTCAACAGAGCATGAGCATGAGCACACTGATCGCCTCCCGAGGTTGCTACTCCCGCTATTGCCGTGATCATTGTTATTACACAGAGAACCAAAAGATGATGCTTGGGACCAGCATACATCCTCAATGTGCAAACTGGTGATTCCAAACCAAGGCAATACCGGTTACCCTGCCCGAATGCAGGTCAAGAAGGAATGGGTATGAATATGTTGACGTGGTGCATTTCAAAAGCGCAATCCGTTTCGCAAACGGTGTGCTGAATTGAACTGACGTCGGCAGCGAATAAGATATTTAACTAAGTTCCCGATTTATTCTCTACAGAAATGTTACTATTTTCTAAATTTTAGCACTGATTTAAACCAACAGTAAGAATGCCGTTGGGGCAACTCACAAGTGTGGGTGTTTATTTCAATGGAATACAAGAATACGTTAAAAACATCGAGTTTGCGGGACTGATTTAAACCAACAGTAGGAATTGTAGGGGCCACACACAACTGTGAATGGTTTATTTCACCACAATACAGGAATAGAAGTTAAAACACCGAGTTTGAGACCGATTTAAACCAACAGTAAGAATGCCGCTGGGGCAACTCACAAGTGGGGGTGATTTATTTCAATGCAATACAAGAATACATTAAAAACATAGAGTTTGAGGACCGATTTAAACGAACAGTAGGAATGCTGTTGGGGCCACTCACAAGTGGAGATGGTTTATTTCACCAGAATACAAAAATATGTAAAAATCACCGAGTTTGAGGACAGGTTTAAACCAACAGTAAGGATGCTGTTGGGGGCCACTCACATGCGTGCTGGTGGTGAATAGTAATAGATCTTATGTTACACAACAGCAACACATCTACACTACCTAGAATCACCCTCCCTAAAACCCTGAAGAAGATAAAAATAAAAAATTAAAATTATCATAGAAGACAAAAATACTAACTAAGAAACTACAATTTTTCAAGTTGAATGATGCACATGGTACTTGAATACACAACTAAATTAGTTGACCATGTAAACGGCAGCTACAGAAATTCAATACGAGAACATGATATGCGTATGTACAAAGAATATCGGACATCCATTGGACTGTCACTGAAAAAATATAATTAGATTTGTATTTATATCCTGGAAAAGCTGAAAACAGAAAATTTCATTCCAAATATCAAAAATCAAAAATATAATTTGAATGAAAGATTAATGTTAAAACATGGCTTTATACTGTTCTAGTTACATTTCTATGATAGCAATCAGAGCGATCGAAGAGCCCAGTGTGATAGTTTCTGAAATAAATGGTTTTTCTATTTACAGCACCACTAAACACAATATTTAAATATAATCCTATACTGCCTATAAGCAAATGCATGCCGTTTAAGAAGATAGTAGTTAATGTTCAGAAGTGCAAATTTAAAGTAAATTTTATACTGAAATGTTGAAAACCAAATTCAGCCTTTTATCCAGTCATGTTGCTCCAGTCTCCTGAGATAAATGGTTTTGGAATTCAAAGATGCTTCCAAAGCGTGCTGAAATAATTGATTGATCTGAGAATCTATAATCAATATGATATGATTAACAGGTCGCACCCCCTCCCTTCTTGCTATTGTCACAAATGTCAACATCACCCAGGCTACGCCAACCAACGTCTCCATGTTTCAGCTGGCAGCCTCCTGTGATCAAATGACTCGTGAAGCTGTGTGGTAGGAACTGCAGGGAGGACCAGAGGTCAAGTTGCACCCTCCTTCGGAAGTTGTCAACTCACCATTTAAAGCTCGGTTTATGTAATGATGACGGGGGGGGGGGGGGGGGGGGGGGGCAACAGAATTAAAAAAAGATGTTTTGTGTATAACTTGGATTGTTTTTGCGTGCGAAGTATTTGGAACACTCGTAAAAAATCTAATTGGAAACTTGAACCAACATGTTGTTGCTTTTCAAAGGTACTACAGCATAAAAAAAATTGAGTGCTTCAATTGTAAGCATTCTAAAAATATAAAATGGCCTCTATTATTGCAAGCCGTCGAATTTTTGTTTTTGCCGTCCACAAGTTGTACATGCCACAAGTTACAGCACGTGTTTATTTTTGAACCTAAAATTGCATTTCGCGCAATTTTAATATGAATGTAGTTATGGGCCTAGTTAAGAATTATTACAAGACACTGAAGAAGTCTGCAAATTCCTCTTCCCCCTCTCTTCCTTTCCCTCTTTCTCTCTCCCTTTTTTCCTTTCCCCCCCCTCCTGTTCGTGGGCGTTTTCCTCTGCTCTTCGGTTTCCCTTTTCCCCTTCCTCTTGCCCGTCTCTCTTTCCTTTGCGCCCGCCTTTCGCTTTTTTTCCCGTCTGTGTTTTTTGCTTCCGCTTGGTTTCTTTGCGTCCTCGGGCGTTTTTTTTTTGGTCCTCGTGCTCTTTGTTGTTTTTGTCCCGTGTTGTTTCTGTGTCCATGCTTCGTGCTTTCTGCGCGGTGTGTGGCTTTTCGATGTATTTTCTGCATCGTTTGTGCCGCACGACGATTCGTTGTTTCCTTTCTTCGTTTGTTTCTAATTTATTTCTCATGTAGACAAAATACCCGTATCTGTCAGGATAAGCTATAGAGGTAGTTGGAATTATATGCAAATTACTAATGTTTCTTCTCATTTTCTCGTTTCCTTGCTTGTGTTTTGACGTAGACTACGTCTTACGGGAAGGGTAGGGTGTCAATTGAAAATCTAAAAACGAGCGACCGTCACGAAATATCGTTACAAATTAAACGCTAACTTAATAAATGCTTGATAGATTTTCAAGATGTTTACATCAATCGATTGGAAATTTTCCCGCGTATCAATTCAATTATCAAACAATATCCGCCAATAATTTCAAGCTATTGAAAATAACCAAAATATGAGGTGATGTCTTATAATGCCGATTTTTTAGAGTAAATTTACTAAATGCACTCAATTTTACTATCACAGATTTCAAATGTAAGCAAGGGAGGTCTCACATGCAGCAGTGAACGATATAAAACGAGTACACCTTCGTAAGTTTACTCATAAGTGTCGCCGTACTGGAGCTGGGCAGACCAACGAACCATCGAGGATAAGCAGCTGACGATAGCATGAGCTCTGAAGGCAACCTCGATGGCGCGAAGCCTCGTGCGGAGCGGCAAGACGCCAGTTTGGATTTGGCAGCTGGTGGTGGCACGTACCATAGAAGGTGCAGTGGCGAACAACCAGTGGACAGGTAGCTGATTGCGCTGCAGACTTTTGCTAGCAAGCCCTTGGCTAGGCAGCGACTAAATTGCAGCGGTGTGTTAGGCAGCAGGTTGCCCAAGCTGGTGATGATTTGTTGCCAGCCGGTGGGCACCACCACGAGGAGCGATATAAGCTGCCTGAGTGTGTGTTATTCTTTCGGTAGCCATCTTTACGTATAGCGCAACGTGCACGGCAGCTTTGTGAAAAGACCGACAAGTATTCAATTCTTATGCGGATTGTTCAATATCCGTCCTTTTCAGGACGCCCAATCCAATGTTGAGAGAGTTTGTTTAACTTGAATTTATCTTACCACTTGGCAGAACACGGTGGCTAAAACAATTGTAGATTTCTCTTTGTTGCATTCCTTTAGCATTGTGCACAATTTATAAATGGCTGCCGCCACGAGCAATTGAGACCAATTGGCAGACAGCGGTGGCTAAAACAATTATAATTGTCTCTTCGTTGTATACCTTGAGCATTGTGCACAATTTACAAATGGCTGCCGTCATGAAAAATTGAAACGTCTTATGGCAAGGGTAAGGTATCCATTGAAAATCTAGAAATTAGCGACAGTCATGAAATATCGTTACAAATTAAACGCTAATATCTTAATAAATGCATTATAGATTTTCAAGATGTTTACACCGATCGGTAGGAAATTTTCCCGCGTATCAATTCAATTATCAAACAATATCCGTTAACATTTTCAAACTTTTGAAAATTACGAAAATAAAAGGTGATGTCTTATTATTCTGTTTTGCAGGCTAAATTTAATAAATAAACAGTAGTTTTCTATCACAGATTTCAAATGTGAGCAAGGGAGGTCTCATATGCAACAGTGAACGATGTAAAACAGGTACAACTTCGCAAATTTTCTCATTCGTGTTGCAGTACTGGAGCTGTGCGGAGCATCGAGCCATCATGGATTGGCAGCTGGCGATGGCATGTACCCTGAAGGGTGCATTCGGCAGTGCTGAGCGGCAAGGCGTCAATGTGGATGTGGCAGCTGACTGTGGCAAGTACCATAGAAGGTGCACTGGCGACCAACCATTGGAGATTGCGCTGCAGGCTGAGTTGCTAGCAGGCCGTTGGCTAGGCAACCGTTGCTAGGCAGCCATAAATTATGCAAAGGTTTGCTAGGCCCAAGCAAGTGATTTATTTGTAGCCAACCGGTGGGTGCAGCCATGACGAGCGAAATAAGGTGCCTGTGTGTGTGAGTGATTCTGCTGCTAGCCATCTTTTGGTAAGGCGCAACGTGCAACGAGTGAAATAACCTAATTAATCAAAAAACCGAGAAGGTTTGAACTCAAATGCGGACCATTTCGAATCCGTCCTTTTCAGGACGACGAATTCAGTTTCAAAAGAGTTTGTATGATTTGAATTTATCTAAAATTACAAGTTCTAATCTATTGGAAGACAGTGCACTGCAGTGGTGGCTATAATAATTTTAGTTTTCTCTTCGTTGCATACCTTGAGAATTGTGAACAAATTACAAATGGCTGCCGTCACAAAACATTGAAACACCGGACGCTAGTAATTCGATCGTTCCTTAATTGATTCATTTTTTGAGATGTTTGCACCAACCTAAAGGTCTAACGATTACCATTTTATTTGTACAAATATATGTTTGTAATATAAATGTTGCGTTCCGGTAAATATCCCGAAATTTTTTATCACGGACAACGTTTTGATTCTTCACCAAATGCATTCTAAAGAGTGTACAAAAGAATGTTCTAACATTATTACTATCTAATGCTGGTCTAACGATCTATTTGGACCACACCCATGCTTTTTTATCAGACTACGCTTTACGGCAAGGGTAGATGTCAAATGAAAATTTGAAAATAACTGAAATAGTTTGAACGCTTTATCATTTCTCAATAGATTTTCGAGATTTTTACTTCAATCAGTTGGAGATTTTCGCGACTTTTAGCTATCAAAAATATAATTAAGTGTTACTTAGAATTCCCACACACACCATCAACAACCTACCACGCAAAAAGGATAACGGTTAAACGATAACGGCAAACAACAAAACACATACACACAACCACCCACCCCCCTCCACAACACCACACAAACAAACCAACCACCCCCATCAATCCTTTTCCTCCACTTCAATAAATGAATTAAATTAATCTCGTTCCCCACAACCTCACACCCCCCCAAGTTGAAGATCTTTTACACGACGACAAAAACCCGGAACCCACAACCTTTTTTTCCAACAACAATACAAAATCTTGATTGATGGTTGTCGTACCAACCAACCGACACTAACTGGGTCCAAATGTTCATTAATTTCCTTTGCCCGCAGACGCTCCCTCTTCCAATTCGACTATGGCTTAACAGATGTACAACTGCGACGTGGTACTACGATAAAGGACTTGGGGATCCTAATCGACTCTAAATTGACCTTCAAGGATCACGTTGGGTACGTTGTGTCAAAAGCTTCGTCGCAGCTGGGCTTTTTGCTCCGCTTTGGCAAAAAGTTCAAGGATGTATATTGCCTGAAGGCTATATACAGCGCAATTGTACGCCCTATCCTCGAATACTCGTCCGTCGTATGGTCTCCATATTATCAGAACGAAACTCAACGCTTAGAAGCCATTCAACGTAAATTCATCCGATTCGCCCTTCGTCACCTCAGATGGAGGGATCCAATCAATTTGCCAAGTTATACAAGCCGCTGCAAGCTCATTCACCTGGAACCACTCGAGTCGAGACGCAACATGGCAAAGGCATGCTTCATCGGGGATTTTCTTCAAGGCAACATTGATTGTGCACCACTGCTCAGCCTGCTGGATATTAACACACGTCGCCGAAACCTCCGAACACATCTGTTTCTTAGCTGTCCTCCTACACGAACAAATTATGGTTTCAATGAACCTATGCGATGCATGTCCCGTATTTTTAACAGGTGCTACCATGTGTTTGATTTTAATGTGTCACGAGAAACGAACAAATGTGCTTTTAGACGTTTTTTATGTTAGTCAATGTTGGTTAGGGCTTAGAACATTATTTTTGTATGTTAGTTTTAAATCAAACACGATTGTCATTGGGGTGGGTATTTCACCTGTTGACGAATAAACAAATAAATAAACAAAAAAATAAAAACACCCTCCCCCCCCACCGCCACAACGAACAACGACATCACTTCCCCCTTTCTTTTACCCCCCCCCCCCCCCCCCCCCCCCATTTTTTTTTTTTCTCCCAAAAAAAAAAAATCCTACCCCCACCACTGCCACACACATCAAACTCCCCCTTCCATCTCTCCCACTAACCATAACCATTTGATAGGACTATACTTAATACTTAAGTTCCAACCATTGGAAGAAAAACGGAGCATTACTTAACCTTCTTAGACTAGATACTCCCATCGACCATTTTAAAATAATTTTTTAAACAATGTTCTGTACCTCAAACGGTGAGTTCTGTTTGACTTTTCTCTATGACTATTCATTTCCCTGTTTCCTTTGATTACTTCTGAAGGCTACATGGGTTCCCTGTGTCTTCTTAAGGTAGATACCAAATGCTACCTATCTCCAGCGGTTGCTTGAACACGGCCAGGTGAGTGATCGAGGAGTGTCTTCGTGAAGATTATTGCGCGAAGAAACGTATCCGTAACTGGATCCATTTCATAGGTGACATGCGATGTCTTCAACGAATTGTTCCTCATCGTAGCTCCATCCACAATGTGGGCAAACTTCAATGCTAATGCTAATTGTTGCTGAATTTATAACATATTTGATTCATTGGCCGAATAAAGAAGCTATACTGATGTTTCATCCCGTTATTCTACAACTTGAAACAACATCAATCATGACAAAGTTTTCAACAATGAAAGAAAAAACATTTCAAAATAATTTGCTGTCAATACATTCCAGATTCCAACACAAGAAGCGCTGCAGTTTAATGAAAAGTGCGTACAGATATTAAATTACTCAAGCCTCATTACCATTTTTCTCTATAATAGAGCGATAGATTGAGGTCAAATTTAAATTACAGAGGAATGTAGGGTCAAAAATATGACGGTACGTGCATTTCACAACATTAAATCTCATTCCAACGGGCATACTTCAACCGCACTTCGACTATAGCTCATCAAATTTATACAATTAATATTATTGAAATAAATATTTAGAAAGGACTCACGAAACCGATACATGATACCAATTGACTAAGATTGAATAAAGATCCTACGGCTTCTTCGCTTACCAATGAACTAAGCAGTACAGTGCTGAAATCAAATTCATTTGTTGTCGAACCAATTATGAGCAGCCTTTAGTGGCTTTGGCTATTCCATAAAATTCTATGGGAATCAAGATGAGCGAAATTACTTTTCCGCATCATGTGGTTTTCGTAAAATATGATTGCAAAAAATTGGCGTGTGTCAATTTTCACCACCTATTCGACTTTTGCGTTTTGAACGAGCGAATAAAACTAGAAAAAAGAAGATTTGCACTGCATGAAAAAGTGAACATATCTGAGCTTGCTGTAGATATTTAACGCTCCAAAATTCTGTAATCCCCGTTGCTGCACCGTCTTTACCCAAACGACAAAGCAGACAGAACAGACAATTGGCCAATCGAATGACCTTAATAAAATGCAGGCAAACATTATATTTCCAAATTTATTGGAATTCCGATAACTACCGGCCACGAAATTGCTGCTGGACCAGTCCGAAACGACCAGAATGGCTCCAGAGGACGGTGAAAAATCACCAGCATTTTGCTATATCGATCCAATTCCGAGATACTGCTTTTGGTGTTTTCGACGGGAATAATCACCGTCATTCCGCCGTTTGACCAGCGGGACGAGAAACGCATAATCGACAGTGTCTTCACCGTATTGCTGCTATTGGCAAATGAACCGAACCTATTCAATACGGGGGAAGCTGTTTTTCTGATTTTCCAGGTAGCGGTAATTTGAGAAATCAAGAGGAAATTAAGTACCCACTCACTTGATGAGCCGTCATTGATGGGCATTTGATCGCACTAGTAGCTCGTGTGATTGCGGCTAAATGAGGCGAGCTACGAAAATCTTTGTGTTACAGATTTCAGTTGGAAAAATAAAAGTGATCGACCGTTAATTGAGTGTGAAGCTGGTTTTTAATTAGTGCTATTCAGATCAGGAAAGTCAGTGTATAATATGGCATAGCTTAGAAAAATTACGCAATCCATGAGTGTTCAATTGCGGATTACCAACCAGAGTGGGAATTAATTATGACGCAGCTCATCAAACGGTTGCTGCTAAATTAACCACAGCTTCCGCATTTGTAGCAATAATGAACCGAATTAAAGCACTAAAAAGGTAACACATAAAGCTGAATTAAATTTAAACAGATTCAAGCTTTAACGGAATCTCTTGCTATGAGTCAAGAACAAACTACTCTTCAATAATAAAAATTAACAGTGTATGTAAATTGCCTCGTTAACGGTCGATCGATTCTCAGAATTACATGCAATAATAATTAATTTGATTGGTGATTATTAGCTGAACTCATTTACCTTCAAATTGTTTTTTTAATTCGATTGCTTCTTACACATGTCAAGCTTATGGCCTGAATGCTATTTTCGAAGTTGGATATCACACACAAAATCCTTGTTATTTTTAGATACTGGGGAAAACTTGGGGGCTTCGATAGCTCAGTTGGTAAGGGCAGAGTTTGTCAAGCCGGAGGTGGCAGGTTCAATTTGCGGTCCGGTCCCTGGGTATAGAGTATCATTTTGATTGCAACACAATACACAAATTCAAGCATTGGTTCTCAATTACTAACTTTGGTAGTGCTTCAAGAGTACTAAGTTGTAAGCAAAGAAAAGCTCGTTGGAAAGAGTGGCAAAGAAGAAAAAAGAAAAAAAAGAGTGTTACACTGCTGATAAAGGTTCAATATTATAATGAAAGCGCAAATCATTGCAATGAGAAATTAACTTCTAAATTATTTTATGCTCTAGTAACTATTCGGAAACCCATACACCCATAACTGTCCAATAGTAAAAATAACCCTCATTTTCATCCTAATTACATTTCCCGAACTTTTCCTCGATTTGGTTGAAGCTGACGACACGTGCCACTTACACACCCAACTCTTTTCAATCGGCACGACCCAAATAGAGAGAGAAAAAAAAAGAATCAATCCCTAATTATTTGCCCACTCATGCAATTTATTTCACTACCGTCCCAGCTGTGGACCCGGTTCTGGCAGGATTTCTGTGACCTCATTCACCCGTTGCTTTTCCTCTATTCCGGGTGAAAAGAGGGATTGAGATTTAATCGATTTTCCAAACTTTGTCCCCGGAACGGCCGGCCGGCTGTCGAAGGCCCAAGTGACGATCAACAGCGGACATCGACGACGGTGACGGTAAACAAACTCTTCCAGAAGATTTAATCAATCATTCTTCGATGCGTTACCGGCCAACCTAACGCGGCCAGACCCTCGTCAATATCAGAAACAATGGGGGACTATTCGTCAAAATTGACTGACTGACTGACTGCTCGGTGATTGTGGGTAAGCCTAAGAAATAAAACGGAAAAATAATAGATGGACTGTTTGGGCAGCGAGGTGAACCCTCGTCAAAACTTGGAATATATTGGGCGTGTAGTTGGATTTGATTCGCTTAAAGTTAGCCAGCTGCTGCTCCGGACAAGTTCCGCAACAAGGGTCTGTGGTCGATCGATGCGATTAATTACGCCGGAAGTGGTTTGACTGGGTGCAATGATTTGATCCGGTTTTTTTTTCGTATCCGAGGGTAGTATGTCTCGTTACGACGGAGTGATTGCGGGATTGGTGGATTTAAGAACAATTCAAAGTGTTTCCGTGGAAAAATTCAAGCGTTATTCGCGCTGTATGTTTCCATCAAAACTTGCATATTATTATACTTTAGCTAAGGTTTGGATAATGAGTTAGCTGACACGCCATTGAGATAGAATACTTCCAAGAAAAAGAGAGCAGGAACAGTCCGTTTCCATGCCAAATTTTACCAATATCAACAATTTTATATGTTATGACTACAATGAGCCTTTCTTGGGAGGATAGAATAAAATATATCCTAAAATTGGGTCTACGGTTTTCTTGCGAAATCATTGTTTATGTATCTGTATGAACAGTTAATTTACAACGTGCCGCGCTTTTTCTGTATATCTGTAATGTGCACTAGTCACCGATTCAAATGAATTAAATTTAGGTTAAAAGATGAGGATTAGTACACGTCCAGTCGAGTATTAGTACACGACACTGAAGAAGTCTCCACATTGTAGAAGAAATACGCGTATCTGTCAAGATAAGCAATAGAGGTAGTTAGAATTAAATGGAAATTACTAATCATGCTTCTCATTTTCTAGTTAAAAGATGAGTCGATAATTATTGAAAAACCTTTGATTGATTAATAAATCGGCTATTGTTATCGAAATAAAACCAAAATTTTACAGTAATTCACTATACTGATAAGTATATTTCCGTTTTCTATTGATTCCCTCCGTCACTGCTGATTTCGGTACGATTTTCTCAGTTATTTTTCCACTTCCTCGACATTTTCTTATCGTCCTTCACCTATTCTTTGGTATTGCGAAGTTTGTGCATAGCCTAATAGGTTACAATCGGACAAAGGATCATGTCTTTCGGTATAAAATCTAGAATTAGTCGCATACTAGTCCTGTACAGTTTTGGAGTAGTTGCACGAAGCCAAATCGGGCCAAAACAATGGTTTTAAAGCGAGCCATCTTTAAAACGACATAAATAGTTTTTGAAGGCATTCAGCTTTGTTTATGCCTTTGGACACGCTTGGCTCATTCCGTTTGCCACAAATGCATAAGTCCTACCAAATCTCGTACTTTGAAGCGAATTTCGACAGCTTTTTTCGTTTGAAACGGTCATCCACAGCAAATTTGTTCTTACCCGTGAAATATTCCTGTCCGCCATCTGTTTGAAATCCGCTTTGAAATACATCGCCATCACTGACAAATTTTATTACCCCAAAAAATGACCCTATACAAAATTTTAGCTCAATCGGGCATGGTTTAGGGGTGCGTCAAAAATTCCTGATACATTACCTTGAACAGAATCGAATAATTGGTGTGTTATATTTCATGGGGTGGTCTTTCAGTACAATATCTTTTCTGAATAATTTTCTAAATTTTTGGAAATTTTCATGGGTAAAAATGCCAAAACTTTTATTGATTAGAGGCACTCTGAAAATATGTTCGATTGAGTTCAAATTCTTTCCTTTGCCACGATTTAACTCGCAAGCGGAAGGACCGATCGGCGTGAAATTTTGTATGCAGAGATTTTTAGGGCCGGAAAATAATCTTATGATGGTTTGAGACCCCTCTCTTCACTGGAAAGGGGGGCTCCTATACAAATGAAACACAAATTTCTACACAACTCGAGAACTAATCAAGCAAAAGAAACCAAATTTAGCATGTGTGAGTTTTTGAAATCAAAAAATGTTTTGATGGTAGTTTGAGACCCCTTCCCTCTCTATAAAGGGAGGCTCCCATACAAATGAAACACAAGTTTCTGCATAACTCTAGAACTAATCAAGTTAATGGAACCAAATTTGGCAGGTAGAGGTTTTTGAAGGCAAGAAATGTTTCTCAAGTAACTCAAGACCCCTCCGCCCTCTGTAAGAGGGGAGCTCTCATGCTAATGAAACACAAATTTGTGCATAACTCGAGAACCAATCAAGCATATGGAACCAAATTTGGCATGTGGAGGTTTTTGGAGGAGAGAAATGTTTCCATGGAAGTTTGAGACTCCTACGCCATCTGGAAGGGGGAGGGAGGGGAGGTTTACATACAAATGCAACACAAATTTCTGCATAACTCGAGAACTAATCAAGCAAATGGATCCACATTTGGCAGGTGGAGGTATTTGGAGGCAAGAAATGTTTCTATAGCAGTTCCATACCCCTCCCCATTTTGAAGGGGAGGGAGCTCCCCCTACAAATAAAAAGCAAATTTCTGCATGACTCGAGAACTAATCAAGTAAATGAAACCACTTTTAGCATATGGAGGTTTTTGGAGGCTAGATTTCTATATACATAAAAATGAATTTCTGTCTGTCAGACCCTTATAGACACGGAAAGTTCTGAACCGACCAACGTAAACGGCTGGAGAAGGTTCTTATGATTGTTTGAGACCCCTTCTCTCTCAGGAAGGGGCGCTCTCATACAAATGAGACACAAATTTAATCATAACCCGAGACCTAATCAAGCAAATCGAATCAAATTTAGCATGTGGGGGGTTTTGAAGGCAAGAATGATTCTATGGTAGTTCAAGACCCCTCCCTTTCTAAGGGTGGGTTGGGGGGCTTCAAACAAATGAAACTCATATTTTTATTATAATCGATGAGCCCAGTGTGATGGTTCGAGAACTAATTAAGCAAATGGAACCAAATTTGGCATGTGGAGGGTTTTGAAGTTAATGATTGTATGGTGGTTTGAGAAACCACCCCCCTCTGGAAGGGAGGGCTCCCATACAAATGAAACACAAATTTCAACCAAAAATGAGAATTATCCAGGTTACTTAAATACAAACCGTGTATTTCTCGGGTAAGAAGCATGTTTTGATAGAAGTTTGAACCCCTGCTTATTCAAGAAGAAAAAAACTCATTTCGAAAAAAAACCATAAACGTGCCAGTTATATTAAATTTTCCTTCATTTAGTTGCAAGCGTAGCAGCGCACGCAACGGGTTCAGCTAGTTTACAATATAAAGAAGAAAGAACACTGAATTTTTAACAATAGCTGAAAAGGAGAGAACCAAATAAGTACTTATTTGGTGAGTCCAAATGACTTTGTTTCCTGAAGACTGGAAGGCATTATCCAAGAGATCAGCGAGTTCATTAGATTGCTCGTAAGATGGTGTCATCCCTTTATATCGACTGAAGATGGACTTTTGCGTATTGGAGGGAGATTAATCAAATCTGAAAATCCCGAAGAAAAGAAACGTTCACCAATTCATTCTGCTTTGAAAGAGTCCAGTTTAAGAATAGGACTTCGACAATTCAATAGAGCAGTTCCACCACAAATGACGATTTTTTTGGGAAATTTTAATTTATATTCTTTGATTTGTTTTGCACATACGTATGTTATGACCAAGCATGTTAATTCGCATCATCAGTTTGTCATTTTTATCTGGACTAACTATTGAGATAGGTGTATAGCAAAATGGCTGGTTTATCTAAACAATATTGGAACTCAACAATGATTTGTTTGATCGATCTGGCGTCTTCAGCGATTATCGATAGTAAAAGAAATATTCAGAAAAAAATAAAACACTGTAATATAATTTTTTTTACAGATTTTTACTAAAAAATATAATTTTAAACAAATTTTCACTAACAACGGCATTTTAAAAAATCTAAATTATTCATATTTTTTATATTTTATATCTTTTCCTTATATGAAACAGAGAAGAGAAAATTATCGCAAAAATTATTGCAAAAACCAAAATAATTTGCAACCAAAAATATCTGAATAGCTTTTTTTCTATGTGATTTTTTTTTTTTCGAGTTAAAGTGTTTATTAAGTAACATTAGATGCATTATTCGTGATTCTCCATTCGTGACAAAAAACTTTCAAAAACTTTGCAAAGTTCTTATAATAAACGTCTACAACATAGTATCAACCCAAGCAACACCAAACTGTCATAATTAGTTGCAGCAACTTGATTGTGACCTAATTGAGTCACATTGAAGTTGATTTAACCGATTTGCAACAATCACTGTGCATGTTAGCTTCTATCTATGTCTAATTTTTGCTATAATACTAACACATTACCTACTGTTACGTTTATATGTTATTATAGAACTTTTTATGTGTATATTAAAAAATTAAAACATAAATTTCATTGAGAAAGGAATCTTGAAAATTAATAGTAGTGACTATGCAACGAAGGATCATGTTTGTAAACTGTTCTGAAAAAAACAAGATGAACAGAATACCATTATGTAGATTCATAAAAATATATTTTACTACTTAGTAATATGAACAATGTTCCAAAAATTAGAACGATTTGAAAACTTTTTTATTTCTAGTCCATTCACAGAAATAGAAACAAAAGAATTACATTTCTGGGATCCTTTAATTGTTTTCAAATTCAAGTATTGCTTACTAAGCTTTCATGGTATGATTTCGTATTCTTCAGTGGTTGCATAACAAAAAAAAAAAAAAAATTGAGTAAATTGTTCCTCCTTTTTCTGCTGTGCCCAATCGTATAGTTTCTTAGCATTTTTAATTGGATGTTCACGTTCTTTGGCTAGACTTGCTCTGGCGGCCATTCTTTTCAATGAACCTCCTATAGCATCACATGGCCTTTTTTCATGCGATGTTGCAAAGAAATGACATTCATTTTCAAAACCATACTTATTTTTAAAATGACAAATACTTTACTTTTTTTTTAAATTGCAACCTCCAAAGTAGAACAGTCGAACAGGTTTGGATAGAACTAGCTGTCTCGAGCTACAGTTTATTTATCTGTGTTATATACGTGCCTCCTAATCGTGTCAACGATGTAACATTGGCCTCGCAACATTACGAATCATTGTAATGGATTACCTCTCGTATATCTCTAGCAGATAAGATACTCCTCATGGGCTGGACTCAAGTTCCGGCCGAATATCTCTCTCCCAACCATGCTTACTCATCGATGAACTCAGTTCAGAAACAGCTCTTTGATGATTACAGTACGGCATGACTGATCCAAGTCAACGCCGTCTATAACTCTAACGGTCGCCTGCTTGATCTCTGCTTTGTTACCCAAGATCTCAGTCAGAATATTACTGTTGCCAAGGCTCCAGCTCCATTGGTGAAGACATTCAGCCCTTCACTTGTTCGTAAACGAATGCTTTCCACATGAATTCACATCCATCTCAGAAGTGATTTGTTATAACTTCAGGAAAACGGACTAAACTGAGCCTCTTTTTGTCCTCAGTTAACTGGGATTTCATGACTTGCCAATTGAAACAACAGCCAAAGTTTATCTTCCGTTTTATTCATCGCTATGGTTCAGTTTGCACCAAAAACAGTCTGCAAAACTCCGATGTATCCTCCCTGGTCAAATAGTACTCTTAAAGGTCTGAAGTCAGCTCTCAAATAACTGTTGTATCCGCCTACGCTCGCTGGAAATGGTTTTCAAATACCGGTCCCAATGGTATACCATCCATTGTGTTGAAAAGGTGTAGCTCTTCACTCTCGACACCTTTGACAACTTTTTTTCTCAACTCATCATCGGACCCCGAACTCCCTCTCATCAAGTTTGCCCTTCATTGAAATAAACGAAGCCATGCCAGGGTGTGCGAGCGACACGTTGCACAGAACTTAGTGGAAAATATATCCATTTGCTTCATTGCTGTACCGCTGAGTGCATCGACAATCGAAGCAACTGTAGGATTTTTATTCCCTTCCTTTGAACTTGTTAAAGTGACTGGATGATTGCCATCAAGAGCCGAAACACTGTCGGCCACGGTTCGATAGTCGAGTCTAGATCGTATTTTCGCAAGCCATCGAAATTTCGGACTCCAACCTGACACTCATAACCTAATACCACCACTGCACAACCTCACGCACACATTTATTTTTTCAAAGAAAATTGCAGTGTTGCATTTTTTCCCACAACCAATGTTGCATTTGTGTACCAAGTTACGATCCATAGCGAGGAATGAAATAATATATCATGCACAATTGCATTACAATCTTGTTTTTTTTTTTCCCCGCATATCTCACTAACCAAATCTACTACCTTACAAAAAATTAGCCACTCACAACTAGTGACAATAACCTTTCACACTCAGCGTGCAGATAAACAGTGTGACCCATTTATTGGATTAATAGAATTTAAAACCCAAAAAATTCCCTCGAGTTGGAGCAATTTTGTGGAGTATTGAGACATAAATATATGTATATAATGGAACGATCTCTCTGAATCGCCATAAAATGCCAGGATGGCATTACAACCTGAATTCCTTCATGGATTTATTTGGAATATATCCCTTGAAAACTTGAGCAAAGAGGGCCTGCTGGCAAAAAAGCGAACAACGCCAACTTGCTTTACAGCCATGATTTTTAAGTGCGGCATATTCGGAAAACTAAAAAAATTTCTAATGATCTATTGCAGCAAGGTAACTTTCCATAGCAGTGGAATAATCTGAAAAACGATTTGATCAGGATTCTATTGTTGTTTGTGATCATCAAGCTCCTGTATGAAGGGCCAAAAACGTTTGTGCGGGCCCGTAAGCAGAGACACTTACGCGAAACCCACGAATATAGGGAAGAGAATCTCCTTCCAAAAAGCAAGTTCACACAGACAGCACTAGAATCGAGCCCTCGTTTGACAGAATAAACCCAATAGATGGGGTCGAAGAGCCCGCCCTCGTTCCGCGAAATGTTAACAATAGGGAGGAGGCAGTCCCATGCTCCCTATCCAAATCGTTTTACTTGGGTGCCCTGATGGTCCCTCCCTTTCCCCGTTATATGTTATTTAATATATAATATATTTTGTACACAACAAATTAAGATATCATTATAGACAAAAATGCTAATTTATTCAAATCTCAAACTTGAATGGATTGTTACTGAAAAATAAATAAAAGTTAGATATGTATCAATATCCTACTAGTCCTGGGAAAGCTGAAAACAGAATAGATCATTCGGAATATAAAAGATAAAATTTCAATAAAAGATATTAATTGATATGACACTGTAATATTTTTCTTTATACTGTTCTAGCAACATTTCAAAGATAGCAATTGGAGAGTCCGGTTGGATAATTTCTGAAAGAAATGGCGTATGTTACCATAATACCACAAACACAACATTAAAATATAATCCTACATTACGTATAAGCACATGCCAGCCTTTTATGAATATATTAGTTGAAGTTCAGAAGTGCAATTTTAAATAAAATGGTATGCTGAAATGCTGAGATACAAATTCCGCCTTTGATGCCTGGCATTTTGCTCCAGGCTCTTACATAGTTTTGGAATGCAAAGATGATTCCAAAGCCTGTTGAAATTATTAATAAAATGAGAATAGAAAATATACAATATAATTTAAAGGTATAAGATCATCGTTTGCACCCCCTCACTTCGCTATTGTCAGATTGACAACATTGCCCAGGCTACGCCAACCAGCGTCTCCATGTTTCAACTGGCAGTCTTTTGTGATCATATGACTCGTGGAGGTGTGAGGTAGGAACTTGTGAGGACGAGAGGTCGGTCGCACCCTCCTTCGAAGTTGAAAACTCACCATTTGAAGCCCAAAAAAAAACTAGAAAAATTTCTAATGAAACTAAAACTACAATAAACCCGCCTTTGGAGGGCACTTTTTCCACAAACATTGGCTAATTCACTCAGCACTTTTCAAATGAAAAATTGACTTTTCTTTAAGGCGGCAGACCGCGCTTCCAAAGCTCCAGTCTGCGAAATGTGTTTGGTTTTACACCATTTATCACTGTTTACTACTTTTGAACTTGGAAAATAGTTCGAAAACGTAAAAACTTACGTGAACATTTGGATTCTCTCGCAAGTTTTAATGTGACGGAGAGGGAAAACAAACCTTCGCCTTGATTATGTCGCTAAATACGTGAAACAATTAATTCACTCTCGCCTGTAGAAAATTGCAGTTGCATGGGGAGATAATGAACTCAATTTAACACGTGATAAATCTTCAAAAAAAACTCATGATTCGGTTATTTTCTTTGTCGAATAATCTTTTTCAAAAAAAAAATTGTTGAATTATAGAATTTTACGGAGGAGAAATGACAGCGCACATGAAAATCTTTAAACACGTCCTCTTGTTACCAGAGCCTCCCTTGATCTTTATTTTGCGATAGGAAAACTTATCGAAAAATGAACTGGGTGATCAATTCTCGAGTACATTTTCAAACAGACTTATCTGATTTTGTAAACAAAGAGGGGAAGTTAGATTCAAACGTATCGTGGCCCCCTTCAGCATGAAAGTGCTAAGGCTTTCAGGAATTTAACTTGGAATCTTACTACCCCTCTTTGTTAACTAAATCAGAAATGTCTGTTTGAAAAGGACTGGAGAATTTTCCGATTCATAATTTCCTGCGAAAATCAGTTGACCGGAAATGCACTCTGATGAAGTTAAAGCAAGTCAACCTAGGATGGGAGCGATTCAGAGTTTTAGGGGCCTCTGATGTCATGCGCTGCTTCAATTGTTCGGAATATGGACATAAGGCAGCATCGTGTGTTCAAACTGCATGCTGCCCGAAGTGTGCAGGTGATCACAAAATCAACGAGTGTCTGGCTGAGTTCGAGAAGTGCATTAACTGTCATCATGTAAATATGAAACGCCAATCGTCGGACAATGAGCTGCTTGATGTTAGTCATTCATCTTGGAGCAGTGAATGCCCTTTTTTCGCGAAACAACTGAAAAAATCGAGACAGAAAATTGATTTTTCGATCAAGCAGCGAACCTTGAACTACTCCGGTAGTATCAGCACACCTAATAACTCTCACCAGCTAAACTCATTGGCTGGTCCAGGTAATACTCTTTTGGATATATGTCCGCCCGAAGCGACTATGGATACCGCACCCTCATCCCAATCGAACTCGACCATTTCAGACTTGGTTGGAGTCTGATCCCATCGATAATTCTTCCCAGGCTACTTCGTCCGATCTGTCGTCGATGGATTCTGTCAACACTCACCAGCTCAGCGAACTGGCTGGTCCAGGTAATGCTTTTTTGAGTATATGTCCTTCCGAAGCATCCGTGGATACCACACCTTCTCAATTGTATTCAACTGTTCCAGACAATGTCAGTACCGGATTCTAATGATAGTTCTGCTGAGTCAACCGCGAACACAATACCCTCGGTAGATTTAGGTATCAATGAACAGGTAAGCGAACTGGCTGGTCCAGATGGAAAAAGCACCGTTCCTCGCTTGTCGACGTCTGCTGCTACAACCGCACAAACAAAATTGGCGATTTACTATCAGAACGTAAGAGGTCTGCGTACAAAAAATGACGATTTCTATCTTGCGGTCTAAGAATCACACTACGATATAATAGTTCTCACTGAGACTTGGCTCGACAACAAAATTTACTCAGCGCAGCTTTTTTGAAACTCTTATAATGTATTCAGAAATCATCGAAATCGTCTTAATAAAACTATAAGGGACAGCCCAATGGGGTTGTACGCAAAGTTGACGTAGGACTACGCAGCAATCGAATTCCCATACACGTCAGGGCCATCCGCTAATTGATTTAAGTCAGTCCTGAAAAGGGCCAAGAAAATTATATTGTACACTCTTTAGAAAGCATTTGGTGGCTCTTAATTATGATACGGCCCCGGTTGTATTTTCTACGACGGTTGAGAGGGTGACTATCTCTAATGCGTAGAAGATAGTTATGGATCTGTTGATTCATTGGTAGTTTAACACGCTTTGCCATTTACTCCGAAACGCGGCGTTTAAAGCAATGCCATGTTCAGCCGGGCGCGGTAATGGAAATTTCAAACAGCACAAGAGAAAAAATTCATCCAAACGAACTCTTCAGTTGGCAAACTAATTTGGTCGTCCTGAAAAGGATGGATTTAGTTGACGGGGGAGAAACAGTTCGCGATTGAACTTGGACTTTCTTTCTTGGTTCATCTCCTCTTCTCCTCTTCTTGTCTCGTTGTCACGGGCGGCTTTTTCCCGCCAAAGCGTAGGCTTCAGCAGCCATGTTTCTCACAGCGAGGTTGACGGGAGCATCGGCAACAACAGCCAACTGCAACAACGCCTCTCTGGGCAACGACTGCTCGCCGCCGCCAACTGCGATCCTAAGACCACTGCACAGCTTAACGACTGTCGTAAGACTGAATCAAAATGTACTGCTAAGAGCTATTAGGTAATGGCGTCGGATGGTAGTGCACGAAAGAAGGCGGTACCAACGAAGGCAATGTGATACTTATTGCATCAAAGGGGACGAACTTTAGCTATTGTGCCACAATAATTAGTTTTAATTATTACACGCTAGACGGATGATTTTCTTAACCGAAACATTTCTAATTTGCTTGAAACCGCCAGCAACTAATCCGCTATGCACAACTAAGAACTACAACGAACTCAACCACATGGTCGGTCTGAAGTGTCGCAGTTCGGTTCGAATTATCCGTTCTAGAATTTCGTTCGTTGGTTGTTCAACGTTCTTTGTCATTTACTCCGGGACGTGGCGTTTAATTAATGCTATGTTCAGCCGGGGCGCGGTGATTGAAATTAATTTGAAACAGCACAAGAGAAAATCTTCACCAAACAAACTCTTTAGTTGGCAAACTGATATGGTCGTCCTGAAAAGGACGGATTTAGTTGACGGGGGAGAAACATGGTTCGCGATTGAACTTGGGCTTTCTTCTTGGTATTCTTGGTTCAGCTACTCGTCGTTGCGGGTGGCCATCTTCAGGTGACGTGGGATAGTTGATTCTTGTCTCGTTGTCACGGGTGGCTTTTTCCCGCTAAATCGTAGGCTTCAGCAGCCATGTTTCTCGCAGCGAGGTTGACGGGAGCATCGGCATCAACAGCCAACTGCACCAACGCCTCTCCAAGCAACGACTGCTCGCCAGTGCTGCTACCGGCTACGATCCAACTGCAGATCCTACTCTGCACAGCTCCATGACCACCGAAAAACTCATTCAAAATGCGAAGATGTGCCCCTTATATAACATTCATGCCTGCCTAGGAGACGTTCGTTACTTAAATATGAAATCTGTGCTAGAAAACTACTGTGTATTTGGTTATTTACTCTGAAAAAATCGACATTATAAGACATTACCTTATATTTGCGTTAATAAATAATTAAAAAAATAAATAAAAAATAAATAAATAAATAAATAAATAAATAAATAAATTAATAAATAAATAAATAACAACTGAATAAATATTAGATATTTAGGACAAAAACGAAAATTTACGATAAGACTTAACTTTAAGAGACGATAAACAATTTACTTAATATCTTTTTTAAACACTTCAAGCAAAAAATGCTAAGCGATTTGATAACGTTTTTTTTTTTCCTAAAATAACAAAAAAAATGTACCAAACTGTGCACCATGTTCCTCTTAACATTCATGGAACTCAAGAAACAATCAGAAAGGACCAATGTGAAAAAACCCCTTCAAAAGCACTTTCCCTATTCACGATGACTCAAGCGACATCAACTCAAAAAAAAGAACAAAACTTCTACAACAATCAACAACAATCAGAACAAGTCATTTTCTACCAAACTGAACGACTCAGCGGGGGTTGGGACACCATCGAATGACTGATAAGACTAAAACTCGTAGGAGATAAGAAAAGCCACACAAAAAAGTGTTCCTCTCTTTGTGACATTTCGAGTTTTTTTTCTGGGGGAAACTTCTTCCTTTTCTGTTGGGAGTATGAATTAATGCTGCCCCATCCATCCGGCGAAAGCACATCACAACGGAGATCCTGGGCAATTTAAACTTTTTTTTTACCAGCCCTGTCATCATCATCATCGGCAAAGCCACGGCTCAGATGTTGTTTTTTTTTCAGCCTCGTAACTATATACGTAATCAGATTGTTTGCGCCTTCTTCTCGATGAACCGACCGGCCGTCCAACGTGGCAATATAAGATGCTGATTAACGAGTGGATAATCGCAACACTGAGAACGAGCATGAATTGTACTTTTTATTTTGTTGTATTCTTGCGTCAAGATTTTTATCCTCATCCAGACAATCATTCTTCTTGCCTGGCTGTTGTTGTGCATCCAAGGGTATGAGTTTTCGGATAACGAGTTCCGATGTAGTTGTTAGGACGAGTTATTCATTTTTAAGCTTCCCGGAAAACGAATTTTTCGATTCAGGATTCAAATTGCAAAACAAAAAAAAAAACAGATCGGATTAGCGTTTTGGAGAGGCATAAATTCTATCATTATTCCATGACATACAAGTCCAACCGAATCAAGTAAAGAGGGGAAATAGACGCTCGTTTTTCTCGGTCGAATATTTTCAGGTTTTACGAGGGTTTTGTAGATCATGATAAAATTTGTAGAATGCTTAAGAACCACGATAAAACATGCAATGTTGCTTGGGTTCAACTTTAAAGTATCGAGTGATCAAATGTCATTTTAGCTACAAATAAATCCATCAGAACGTCTGATACATTGCAACTTAAACGTATTTAATAGGTGGTAGACGTACTCATTAGTATCTTATCTACTTATTTCATGGGTGATGTCAAAACATCAATTTTATTTAAATATATTTTGTCATTTCCCGCCCCGAATCAGATTACCTGGCACACATTCCTTCATGAAAACACCTTGAACATCCACACCACACTCAACTGAGCAACCCTACATCAGTGTACGTGCCTCATGTCCCAAAATGATGTTGATCCTTGTTCTGTGTGAGTTGAAAGATTGATAATCGCAATTATTTTCCCTCTCTCTTTCGGCCCCGCCCGTTCCGGTTCCGTCGATCCAGGTTGGCAACGTCCCAGCCGCACGAGACAACGAGATGCACCCGCTGCGCCGAGAACCAGAACACCCTGCATCGACCGGGAAACGGTCATGCGGATCAATCGTCGTCCGTTGCGACATCGATCTTGCGACAACTTTTGGCCCCCGGCTAGAACTCCTTCGCCCCTCGATAGGATGGGGCCTTCCGTGGGGGAAACCGAAGGTGGGTCCTTTACATATGATGGTGTTCGCCGCTACGGCAGTCACGAAAGTGTATACTTTGACGAACGCGTTCGCAAGCAGCACAAAATCGATCCACTGCGAACCAAGTTCGACAAGGCCAACGTCGTCCTGACAGACTGGGGTAGGAAAGGTGACACAGGGAAGGGAACCAGTGATAATGGAACGCTTGACAAGCAAAGTTGGGAGAAAGTTGATGACATTGCTAATAATTCCATTAAACGAGGTGAAAATATTGAAAGTGAAAGGCGTCCACCAGATGACGCAAAAAAGGAACCGGACGAGGATGAGGGAGTGGTATTTGGTAGCCAGGAGTTGAAACCCAAACCACCATCACCACCTCCGAGGCGGTACTTCTTGCCAATAGAACAGTTACAATCCGGCGTTGGGGTGGAGATTCTTCTGCGATGCTACAAAGTTTCTCCTAGCCAAGAAGACGTCCTCGATGATCCAATTCAATCCAAGACGGATAATTACCCCAACAGTCATCAGCAAACGAGACACCAGCCAGCAGTACCCAGTTCGGATGGTGACAGCATTCTCCATCAGGATGGAATCCAATCGAAACCACCACTCAAAACCAGAAGCACTCCAACGAAGCGCACCAACCTCTACAGCAAACCTCCCACTCCGGTTCACTTTTCTATCAACCACAATGACACTCATAATTCAGACAATCCGACCAACCAGCAACGGGATGAGTTCAATATAAATTCAGATGTGATTTTGAATTTAAATATTGACACCGGCTCCAATCCGGTGCCAATGGCACCGCAAATCACCGTCACCGAATGCCGGGATCATACGACAAACACCACTGCTAATCATTTCGACAAATGTCACCCCGAGCAACAGCATCGCCAACATTGGCAAACAGTGCCACCGATTACAAACGACCAATTATTAAATGAAATAATAGATGAAAATCATAATTACAATGAAAAACTAATTACAACCAGCGGGCAAACCGATCTGGAATCCCATCCAGCAGCTTCATCCTTCGACGAAATCGACCACCAATGCCTCTGCGGAGAACTCCCTAACGAGCAACATTCAAAATTAAATGTATCAAATCAGCCAAATCGTAATTGGATTAATTTAAATTCAAATGAAATTTATCCCCTTGTCGGTGGCATTGGAAGCAGCACTACTCAGGCTCCGCTTTCGGATCGGCCAGCAGGCGAATGGAAGGATCTATCGAGAGTGGCGACATCTGCTGCACGTATGACACAAACACGTGTCCGTTGCGATTCGCGTGCTGACGTTTCTGCCAGTGGTGGAGGCACAGTTTCACGCCCACCGGATGAGACTAATGATGGCCACCGGACGGCAGCGTCTGGCCACGTTGTCACCGGTGCCTCCAACAGCAGCAGCTACGGCAGCGACGCTCACAATAATTACGATAATAAAAGTGTTAAAAGTAATTATTGGGATCCGATGCGAGCGACGGCGAACGACGAGCTGTCAGCGTCATCATCGAAGGACCAACAGCTGCGGCGCTCCGAAAGTCGAGACTCGAACCGAAGCTGGCGGGTTGATGAGCTTCTCGAGTTTCCACCCCCACCGCCCTATATGTGCCTCTGCGAAGAAGGGACAGCTCCGTCTGGTAGGTGTTCCGCGGACAGGTCGGCTTATCCGGAAAACTCGAACGACAGCGAAGGTGACTATTTCTGTGTGTCTATGTGGATTTGTGTGCTAAGTGTGGACAACATTCGTAATGGTATTCTGTGTGTAAATTCAACAGCCGACCAGAGTAGATTAGATGCGAGTAGCTAGATGGCTAGATGGATGCAGCTTGATGTTGGAAGTTAGCTAAGGTTTTGGATTATGAATCGTTTTTCTGCTGGTTTCAAAATCTTCATTTGTCTTAAGATGCCGTTAGAAGGGATTGGTTGATATGCAATTAGGAGCTACCATTTTACACAACTCGTTGAAAATCAATCGTTAATTCCTTCCTTCCAATTTAATTTTTCGAGAAGACATCCTTGAAAATGAATAGCTAAGATTACGACTGATAATTGATTTTGTTAGTGTACCGTACATCTAAACGATCAGGTGAACATCATGGAATTTGCCACAGAGATGATTCTTTGTTCAAACCCGAAACATTTCGCGGAATCAGAAGGGCTTTTGCCTTTAAAATATAAAATTTATGATACATGTTTCCATATTATTCTCTCTGTTTTGCAGTTCATTCTACTCGAAATCATAGGATTGTAGGAAGAACCATAAAAGGGGGTAACATTGATCAGAGGGATAAAATTGATCGGGTTAGGCTAACTTTGTGAGTTGATGCCTAATCTAATCTAATCTAATCTAACACCAACACAGTAGGCTGCGTCGTTTAAAAAAACTACAAGGGACAGCCCAATGAAATTTTACGCAAAGGTGACGTACACACTACCAACATTTCTGTCCCCTGAGATCGACACATCCAAGCGTCCTTTAGCTCATAAGAGTGAGTTGAAAGAGATGAGAAAATAAATCATCTTCCACCGAATTGCGTATGTGTCAGTTAAAAGAGACATAATTTTACACGAAATCTTTGATTGTTGTTTTTGTATTCTCCCAAGCGCGGACGTAACGATCTTTGATGAAGTTTGTCAGAAGTAGATAATTCTTCATCTCCAAGCGAAGCGCTAGGAGTGGACGGTAATTTATTGCTAGAACGAATAGACATGACGAGAAAGTGTGTTGATAGTTCCGTATAGGGCAACGGCAGGCTTTGAAAATTGAAAGATACAAGTTTTAAAACGAGCAGAGGGCATTATTGAACGGTAGTATCCGATCAGGCACATAACCCTTTACCATACTACCCCATGCAGGAGGGGAGGAATCCCTTTGACTGGTAAAAGGTTATGCAACCGATCGGGCTCTTATACTACCTACCCAACAAACATCGGTGTCGAATAACCGCTTGTTCAAACAAATTTGGAGAAGTTGTTCAGCTGTTCCTTCTAGAAAGCTGAATAACTTCTCCAAATTTGTTTGAACAAGCGGTTATTCGACACCGATGTTTGTTGGGTATTGCTTTTTTCTAGTTCTAGTCAAGGGGCTTTCCTCCTCTTGCCTATCCTGCATGGGGTAGTATGGTAAAGGGTTATGTGCCAGATCAGATACTACCGTTCAATAATGCCCTCCGCTCGTTTTCAAACTTTTTTTTTAACTCTTTATTTGTTCCAAATTTATTCATATTTACATTTCATGTTAATCTAGGTGCTCCAGCTACTACCGTAACGTATCAACCTTAATTGTTAAAATATGTACCTAATTTTGTTTACATTGTTCGTGCCTTAGCAGTTCAGTATTTTAAACAGGTTTTTATTCCTGCGAATCAGTATAACAATAATAATCTTAAAACTAAAAACAAACTAAAATTAACTCTAACTAAGCATAAAGGGAATTAATCATTGCAAAAGAAGATTGCAACGACTTTTGTCTGAAATTATTCATTACTTTGTTGGACATTTGTTCTAAAGTCTCAACATTCGAAATTCTATGTACTTCGTTAGTACTGTACCAAGAAGGCAGCTTCAAAATCATCTTCAGAACTTTGTTCTGAATCCTTTGAAGTATTTTTTTCCTGGTAGCACAACAACTAGACCATATTGGAACAGCATAAAGCATGGCTGATCTAAAAATTTGTTTAAATATTAGTAGTTTGTTCTTCAGACAAAGTTTGGATTTTATGTTTATAAGAGGATATGAACATTTTATATATTTATTGCATTTGGCTTGAATGCCTTCAATGTGATTTTTAAAATTTAATTTTTGATCAAGTAATAGACCAAGGTATTTCACTTCGCTTGACCAGGAAATTGGAATACCGCTCATAGTAACGATCCCAAGTAACATTGCCAAAACCATCCAGCTTTATTAAGTTTTATTAAAGTTTTATGAAAGCCACTAGAAATCAATTCGGCATTATTATGGCAGTAAGAGATGCCAATAGGTTTCAAATTTTAGTCAGGTTTATATGAACCTACACAGCTTCTTTACAACGATCTTAAACCCTTGACTTCTAAAATTCCTTTTACTCCTATCAAAGGTTTTATTTTGACTTTATTAACTCATAAAATGCTGTTTTGAAATGCCGTTTTAGGACTCATTCATATTATCTTATTATGGTCAGTTGAAAAAGCATTTTAAAACCATTTTGCCTCCAGTAAATGCATTAAACGGCTAACTGGCATTGAGGAATGCTACCAAGCGACCAGATAGTTCTATAGTAGCCATTGCTAAGATAAATTGGCTTTTTTGGCAAAACTGTGATTTCTTGCAATCGCCATATTGAAATATATGAAATAATTGAAATGTGAAAAAATAAATACACCAAATTTTAGACGTAATACAATTGAACTGTAGATCTGAGACAAATTTTGGTATTCGTTTGGATAACCTTATTGAATTCTATCAATTTTCAGGAGTTATTCATATTTTTTTTCATTTTTTTTTTTTTTTTTTACCCGCTACTCCCAGCCGCATAATTTCCCTCTTCCCCCCAATCCCCAAAAATTAATCCAATTTTGCACACGCCAAAAAAAAAAACAAACTCAATTTTTTTTTTTTTTTTTCATAACAACCCCCCCCCCCAAAACAAATAATTTTTCCACCCTTTTTTTTGAAAAGAACAGCAACACAACAAAAAAAAAACAAAAAACCCCCCCAACACCCCCCCAATTTTTTACACCCTGCCCCCCCCCCCTCCTCTTGTTTTTTGGCCCCAATAGGTTTTTATGATGGTTCCCAAGTGGTCATAACATTTTCCACAAAAACTTTTTAAAAATTTTTTACGCACAAAAAAAGTTTTATTAATTTGATGTAGAAGGAGATGTCTCGCTCATCGCCATGAGGCACCAAGAGTGGACAGCAATGTTTTTTGCTAGAATGAAAGATATGAAGAGAAAGTTGAAAGTTCCGTCAGTGTACGGTAGGCTAGAAATAGAACAGAGGTATTGAAAATTGAGTGAAAGGGCATGGTAAAGTAGTATTCGAACCACAGGCGCTTCATTTGCCTAACATCCCACTATGGGGTAGCTCGAGGAGCAGATCACCCTGCCACCTCGACGAGGCCGGGCAGGGTGATCTGCTCCTCGAGCTACCCCATAGTGGGATGTTAGGCAAATGAAGCGCCTGTGGTTCGAATACTACTTTACCATGCCCTTTCACTCAATTTTCAATACCTCTGTTCTATTTCTAGCCTACCGTACACTGACGGAACTTTCAACTTTCTCTTCATATCTTTCATTCTAGCAAAAAACATTGCTGTCCACTCTTGGTGCCTCATGGCGATGAGCGAGACATCTCCTTCTACATCATAATCGTTACTCCACGCACGGAGAACACAAACATAACAATTAATGTATGTTTTATTAATTTGTTTTCACAACCATCTATAGAGTGGGCCACTTTGTACACATTTTGGCTTTAAAGATGCATAGAGGAGGTGTTGGTGGACAAAACAGTGTTGAATGTAGTGTCATCAACAAAGCCGGGAGGAGTGCTATACGGCTGGAATAGAACTGAAATTGTTACTTGGGATGTGACTACTACTAGGTTTCAAAAAATAAGCTCTAGGTTTATGTGGGAATATTATGAGTTGAGTTTTGGAAGCGTTAGGAGAAATCTTCCATTTCTGTAAATAAGAAGAGAAAATGTCCAAGCTTTTCTGCAGTCTCTTGCAAATGACACGAAGACTTCTTCCTTTAGCGGAGATGCCTGTGTCATCAGCAAACAAGGATTTCTGACAACCCTGAGGAAAATCAGGGAGGTCGGAAGTAGAAATGTTATATAGTATCGGCCCAAGAATGCTACCCTGAGGAACTCCAGCTCTAACAGGTAGTCGATCAGATTTGGAATTCTGATAATTTACCTACAGAGTTCTGTCAGTTAAATAATTTTGAATTAATTTTATAATATAGAGCGGAAAATTAAAGTTTTCAATTTAGCAATCAAACCTTCATGCCAAACACTGTCGAATGCTTTTTCTATGTCTAGAAGAGCAACTCCAGTTGAGCAGTCTTCAGATTTATTTGAACGAATTAAATTAGTAACTCTCAAAAGTTGATGAGTAGTTGAATGGCCATGGCGAAATCCAAATTGCTCATCTGCAAAAATTGAGTTTGTATTGATGTGAAGCATCATTCTATTCAAAATTAGCTTTTCAAAAAGTTTACTGATTGAAGGAAGTAAACTTATTGGTCTGTAGCTAGAAGCTTCAGCTGGATCTTTCTCGGGCTTCAAAATTGGAACAACTTTGGCATTTTTCCATTTGCCAGGAAAGTATGACAAATGAAAACATTTATTAAATAATTTTATCATGAAAGACAAGGTACTCACTGGGAGTTTTTTGATGAGTATATAGAAAATTCCATCATCACCTGGAGCCTTCATATTTTTTAACTTTTTAGTTATAGTTTTTACTTCATCCAAATCAGTACCCCAGGATTCATCAAAAATATTTTCCCTTGAGGAAATATTCAGATAATCAAGAGAAACCTGATTCTCAATAGGACTAGTAAGACCCAAACTGAAATTATGGGAACTCTCAAACTGCTCAGCAAGTTTTTGAGCTTTTTCCACATTTGTTAGCAATATTTTATCACCTTCTTTGAGCGCTGGAATAGGCTTTTGAGGTTTCTTTAAAATTTTGGAGAGTTTCCAAAAAGGTTTGGAACTCGGCTCTAATGTTGACACATTATTTTCAAATTGTTTGTTCCTCAGGGCAGAGAAACGTTTTTTAATTTGTTTTTGCAAATCTCACCAGATAACTTTCATGGCGGGATCGCGTGTTCTTTGATATTGTCTTCTACGGATATTTTTCAGACGGATCAAAAGCTGAAGATCGTCGTCTATTATAATTGTATTGAACTTTACCTCGCATTTTGGAACTGAGACAACTCTTGCTTCAACTATGGAAGTAGTCAGAGAGTCAAGAGCATAATCGATATCATTTTTAGTTTCCAAAGGAATATTAGGATCAAAGTTATATTCCATGAATGTTTGATATTGGTTCCAATCAGCTCTATGATAATTGAAAGTAGAACTGCTGGGATTAGAAATTATTTCTTGAGATATTTCAAAAGTTACTGGAAGGTGATCCGAACCGAAGTCAGCATGGGTAACCAATTGGCTACAAAGTTGACATGAATCAGTTAAGCCCATATCAATAGTTGAGGGATTTCTGGCAGAAGAAAAGCAAGTTGGGCTGTTTGGGTATTGGATAGTGTAATAACCCGCAGAACAATTATCAAATAGTATATTACCATTGGAATTACTTTGAGCACTATTCCACGATCGGTGTTTTGCATTAAAATCACCAATAATGAAGAATTTTGACCTATTACGGGTAAGCTTCTGTAGGTCACCCTTGAGAAGATTCTTTTGCTGACCTACGCATTGGAATGGTAAATAGGCAGCTAATAGTGTAAGTTGACCAAATTTTGTTTCAACTGAAACCCCCAAAGTTTCAAAAACTTTGGTATCAAATGAAGAAAGAATTTGATGTTTGATACGCCTATGAACAATTATGGCAACGCCACCACCTGGACTTTCAAGACGATCATTGATCATTGCGGTGTACGAAATAATTAGGATCCCTTTTTATTTTATCACCTTGTTTAAGAAAAGTTTCAGTTACAACGGCAATATGTACGTTATGAACTCGTAAAAAGTTAAACAGCTCGTCTTCATTATTTTTAAGAGATCGAGCATTCCAATTTAAATTATTCAGTGTCTTAATACCCATTGCTGAATTTCAGGGTCATGACAATATTGTTTGCTAATTTTATACCAGTTTGAATTGCATCAAACATGGAGTTTGTATTTAACATTCCATTAATCAGATCGATTAATGATTTCTGTACAAAATCCATGTTTGGAGCGGTTATGCTACCTAAGTCAAAATCTTCAACATTTCTGGTAGAATTTTGGTTTCTACCGGCTGTAACGGCAGCGTAGGAAGCTCCATTACCTAGCTGTACATTGCTACCAGCAGGTAAGAATTGAGCATTGAAAGCTTGTGCTCTGTTTGTACTTACGGGTACATTTGTACTTCGCTGACCATTGTTAACAGCAGATAGCAGTGGAAAATTTGACGGTTGGGCATTGATCGTACCTTCCGGTATGAATGTTCGATTTCCTCCTCGATGACCGTTGTTAACAGCCGAGGAATAATTACCTGGTCGGGAACGTGAAGCGGTCCCTACCTGATGCTTAGATTTTCGAGTCTTGCATTCCCGAAAATTGGATTTGTGGTTTCCACCACAATTCGCACATTTAAAATTTTTGGGATCCTTCACAGGACAGTTGTCCTTGGCGTGAGAGGAATCGCCACAATGCATGCATTTGACATCCATGTGACAATTTTTTGTCCCGTGACCCCATCCCTGGCATTTACGGCACTGGGTGAGGTGTTGAGAATTTCCTCCAGTCTTCCTGAAGTGTTCCCACTTCACTCTGACATGGAGCATAAGGCTGGCTTCTTCCAATGCCTTGAGGTTATTCAGTTCATTTGATTTAAAATGAACTAAATAAAAATTGTTTGAAATCCCATTGCGAGAATCGCCAGGTTGGGATTTCTTTTTCATCTTTATCACTTGAACTGGTGTAACTTCAAGCAATTTAATAATTTCTTGTTTGATCTCATCCAAGGATTCACCACTGGCTAGACCTTTTCAGACCACCTTGAACAGACGTTCAGTTTTGGTGTAATGTGTAAAGAATTTGATGTCTCTTTGAGCAAGATACTCCACGAGAAGTTTAAATCCGATCAAGGTTTCAGCCAATACACGGCATTCACCCCGACGACCAATTTGAAAGGAAAATTTAGAATCTTTAATGAAATTCGTGAGTTCCTTACGGAGCCCATGAAAATCAGATGTTGTTACCACAATAGGTGGAACTTTTTCTTTCCCTGCATTAATTCGGGAATGCTTCGAAGATTTTTGCCTGACTGATGGATCATTCTCATCATCAGTAAGAATATCGAATTGATTTTTCAAATTAATATTAGAAGAAGGGAAATCCAGAGATTGTCCCTTTCTTTTGCGTTTAGGCGCCATTTTCTCCAAAATGATTAGAATTTATACGTTTTCTCCCAATCAACTTCCAAGCAGATTCTACAAGAATCCGAAGGGTCAAAGAGGAATTTTCCAAATCGATATCCAAGTCGGATTACCTCGCGTAGGGTCCAGACAAGGATCGAAAAGGAATAAGGGTAAAAAATATAAAATGTGCAGGTCATGTTAAGCACTGAAAAGTGCTGTTTGATTTTGTTATAGCTTTAGGTAGCAAAAATACTTCCTTCAGCAAAAGAAAATAGAACCGCACGGCATGAGAGCTCGATGCGGACTGGCGTTTTCAAACTTGATCTTTCAATTTTCAAAGCCTGCCGTTGCCCTATACGGAACTATCAATACACTTTCTCTTCATGTCTATTTCGTTCTAGCAATAAATTACCATCCACTCCCAGCGCTTCGCATGGAGATGATAAATTATCTACTTCTGACAAACTTCATCACCGAAATCTTTCTTTACGTTCCCCGACTTTTTACAAACATGAATTACGTCTCGTGTAAAATTCTTTATTTATAAGTGTGTAGGACTACGTAGCAATGTGTAATGAATGATATAATTTGCTTTAATATGCCATGCACTCTTAAAAATAATGAATTTTACGCGTGACGTAATCCCTACAACCTGTAAATATTGAAACTCAAATTTAAATATGCTTCCGTTTTAAGATCATTTGGATGTATTCTTAAATCTTCATTCGAAACATCTAATATCACATAGATATAAGCACACGTCAAGTCATTATCATCGACTTCAACTTAAGCATTGTGCAATCGTCGAAGTCCGGAATGGCGTCTTGATAAGCTTGTTTTTTCGTGTGCGGAAACACACAATTTATTGAAAACACTTTCAAGTGCACTGGAATTTAGAAGCATGCCCGTGCGCAGTTAATTTCAAAGTGGAATCCAAATCTTTCGTAACATCCCTGATAAAAAATTACCTTAAACGAACGATATCACATATCCTCCAACAATTTCTTCAATGGTTTGGATGATACCCAAAATAGGTCGTTAAGAAAAATAACCATAGGAATTTTATTAGGGATGTCAGGGAAGCACCGGCCACATCGCCAAAGAAACAAACAAAAAATTTCATCACGCTTCGTCACTCGGTTGTGAACGATAGAACATAAGACGTAACACATGCCCGCAAGGATGCTTATTTTCTGGCCATCTAAATAATTGAATGGGCTTTTTTACTTGCATCTTCGCGAAGTTTGAAAATTGATTTTTACTGCGCATTTAAAGTGCACTGTGAGATATAATTGTGCTAACCGCTCGATTTCTATAAAAATAGAGTACTCTTTCTCCAGTTAATGACACATGCAAGCGTCTCTCAGCACATAAGAATGAGTTGAACGAGATGAGAAAATAAATTCAATCAAACAAATCTTATGTCGAATTGCATATGTGTCAGTTTGAGGAGACGTAATTTTACACGAAATTTTACGTTACCCGACTTTTTACAAACATGAATTACGTCTTGTGTAAAATTCATAATTTCTAAGTGTGTGGAAAAGGTGGACAAATGATGTTTAAGAATCGATATTTTAATCTTAATTTATCTTAAATAAAAATAGGCAAAGCAATGCCTTTAAAATGTTGTGAACGATAGCTGCAATTAGAAAATCTAATGTCCTGTATCATAACTTACATTTACGTCATGGCATGTAAACTTTCAATTTTTGTTTTTACTGTCATGTAATTTTCAGAACAGATGTAAATTTATGTCCTATGTGCTGCTCCTTTTATGTGCATCCAAGTAGACTTAAATTATTGCTGATTGCAGTTAAAATTGGACTCCGACAAAAACAGAATAAGTGTGATAAAAGTGCACGTTTACGTCAAATCGTTTCCTGTCTTCAGTGAACTTATACCTTTCAGCATGAAGGATAAGTGCACCGAAGACAACAAAACGATTTGACGTAAACGTGCACTTTTATCACACTTTAAAATGCGCAAAAAGCACTGCTAGAGTCCAATCACACCTGCAACCAGCAATAACATGACTTTTTCTAAGTATGTGACAATCGCCATTTGTTCAATTCCTATTTAGCATGCTGCTTTTGGCATAAGCTAACTTTATATTTGCGTTTTGGAATAATAAAGAGACCATTTAAATTCCCGAGCCGTGTTTGAAATTGCACAAAAGATTAAAGGTATGCGGCAAAGGGAAAGCAGAAACTGTTTCAAGCCAAGGCTTACAATTCACAAGCGTTTGGAACGATTAGATATACTCCGAAACAAACAAACTCTTTAGCTGAGAAAATGGTTGTCCTCAAAAGGACGGATTATAAGTTTTTTGATCGATCTTCTTTGGACCTGTCGTATGGTCCATTGACATCTTTACTAATATTGTGCGACAATTCATTAGCCATCAATACTAGCGTAATATTTGCAACAGTTGTACTAGTAACTGGTCATGGTAATATTGCTAGAGAATGCATTTTCTACACACATTAGCGATGATGATGGTGGTTGGCTTATACCTTTTATACAACTGAACCACTTTACCGAAAGATCACACTTATTTCGCTCGTTGTTGTGCTAACCAGCTGGCTTCAAATTCACAACTGGCTTGGTCAACCGACTGCATAACCAATAGCAGCGTAGCAACGGTTGCCTAACCAAAGGCGATCGAGCCATCAGCTACCTGGGAAATGTTTGCTCGCAGAGAGCACCTGCTCTAGAGCATAAGGTTGACTGAATGAAAAATACAATTTAAAAAAAAATACAATGATAACAATGATAATGCGCAAACAAAATTAATCTTCTTCAAAATTAAATTCAAATAATTAATAACAAAAAATAACAATAAAAAGAAAATATATGCTTTCTTAACTTGAATATGACTCGCTCCGTAGCTGGCCAATGAGAAGCAACAGTAATCTCACGTTGAGCTATGAAAAGCACGGTACCTCAGTCATCAGGTCATTCTACAAACTAACGTTAAACCGAACGGACGCCAGAGAAAACTTCTCCAGCAAGCAGACGCCAATCCAAGCAACCGCGAATTTTCATCAGACCCGAGCCGCATCCCGCAGCACGCCATGCACCAACCCGACCAACCATATGCTCGCTGCTAGCAGGCGTCGATCAGACCCAACTGCGAGGTTTTTTCTAGAGTTTCTCTGGCATTGGTAGTCGGACTCGAGCCGCGTCCCACAGCACGCCGTACATCAGCCCGACCAACCGTGCGTTCGCTTCAAGCAGGCACGTATCCAAGCAACCACGAGGTTTTCGCCAGACCCAAGCCACATCCCACAGCACGCCAACGACCAGCCCAATCAACCGTGTGCTCGCTGCTGTGTGATATGTATTACACTAAAGTCCCTATTTTCATATGACAGTGCAAAGTCCGCTGTCATTTATGTCAATCCTACTTTACCGACAACTACCTTCACGACGGTCGACACACAAGCAGACGACAACCAACGTCCAGTCCCATCCACACACAAGTCAGCCTTTTTCACCCGTTCGGACATGTAAGTATTTTCTCCCGGCGGAAAATCCGTCGGTCATGAGTGGTTCTTCTCCCTGTAATGCGGAACCGCACATTGGCGATCCTGCCAGGTTTTGCCGAAATGCAAATAAAATATAATCAAAACTGGGAAAAGAACCACTCGGACCGGAGGAAATCCGCGTTAAAAGTTGAGGTTATGCAACTTGCTCACAACGCGACTAGCGGTCGCAAAAGGAGAAGAAAACGCTGATAAAGCGCGACTGGCGGTCGTAGTAGAAAAAAAATCGACTGGTGGTCGTCAGAACAAAAAAAAGTTTTAGTTGGACAGCTGGCGGCTGCAAAAAAAAAAAAAAACTAACAAAAAAATAGAAAATCACCCATAGCACGACTGGTGGTCGTCAAAACAAGGTAGATTTGCAGCTGGCGGCTGCATATTAAAAAAAAAAAAGAAATGGAAGAAATAAAATGTTCTATGGCACGGCTGGTGGCCGCAAGAAAAAAATAGAAATTGACACGACTGGTGGTTGCAACTTTAGAATCTCGATACGGGAAAATGATTTCATGCGACTGGTGGTCGAAAAGTTCTCCAAATATAGTACACATGCAAAAAAAAAAAACAAATGAAAAAAAGGTTTCACAAGAGCGTTTTACAATCCGCAAGCTCGCCTTTCGTGCGACTCCTTGAGCTTGCTGTGTGGAACTTCAATTTGAACCAACATTTCATTTTGACAGGTGTCTAATTGCTGCCCTAAATGCATATTTTTCAGAACGCCAAAGTGACCCTTCGACTCGCATCTCGAAAACAAAATGTCTAGTAACGGCAAATACGTTCGCGCACCGAAGTACCTGGACTCAGAGGTTAGCGACGAGGAGGTAGACCTGGTGAAGCATAGCGAACTGGACGAACGCATCTCCTCGGAAAGCATCAGTGACACTGATGATGACAACAGCAGCGAAGAAAGTTCCGACTCAAGCGTCGAACACCACGAGGAAAGTATGGTTACTGATGAAGCAAACGGAATCAAGTCCTCTCAGATTTCAAGCGAAGAGCGGATGCGAAACATGGAAAACGTGCTATCCGGTATACAGAAGGCATTGAACGACATGCAAACGATGCACCGTCTCCCCGACACCGATCAAACTTGGGCAACACCCGTCACGCTTGCTCCACTGCCCGGCGACGAACTGCACATTGTTGCCCCACTGCCCGGCGACGAACTACCCACCGTCCGGGTGGACAAGATCAAACCATTCCCAACCGGATTACCAGGTAACAAGATGTGGGAAGAATGGAACCGGTACATAAAGCACTTTGAAATTGCGGCGTCTCTGAGCAATGTTAACAACCCGGTCCGGAAGTCGCAATTACTATTCTACTCGATGGGAGATGAGTTACAAGAAATCGTGGAAGCGGGGCAGCTGAGGCCCAGCCTGAACCATGCCAATTGCTACAACGACCTCGTCAACAACATCGGAAACTACTTCCGGGCAATGACCGACACGGCGGCTGAGCATGAAGCATTCTCCAACATGAAGCAAGAAAAATCAGAGACGGCAATCGCTTTTCACGCCCGTTTGACATCGAAAGTCCGGCTATGCGGATACAATCCGGCCGACTACGACAGGTTTGTACGTGCTCAACTGTTAAAAGGACTGAGAAATAAGGAACTGGTCAAATTTGCCAGAACCTACGGACATGATACTAAACTCATAGTCCAGTCAGCCACCAGGAGCGATGCCTTTGGAGCTGAGACAGCGGCTACGGAACAGCACGGATTATACCATACCGACTCCAATACAGTCAACCGCGTGCAGCAACAGCCACCCCGACGTGAACCACTAATGAAACGTCCCAATCCGGAGCGATGGAGAAACGAATCGCAGGCGAAGCATTTCCGAACTAATCAGCAAACATTCAACCGAAGCACAACGGACGGTCGACAGCGGGGACGGAACAATTGTCGCCGATGCAATCGCCGTCGCCATTTCAATTCTCCATGTCCAGCTGTTAACGAAACATGCAACGCCTGCGGCACAATGGGACATTTCGCAGCAGCCTGTCGCAAGTCACGCATCCGTCAGCTCCACCTCAAATCCGAGACATCCCCTACACGAGGCGATCAAGCAGATCAGGCGCAGGTACTGAATGATTGAGCCAACAGAGGCGGATATTAATTATGTTTATATTAATAATAAAAAAAAAGTTATCTTACCTGAAACATATTTGATTCGTTATTAAATTCATCCCTATCACACCCTATCCTTTTTAGAATGTGAACGCGTTATCCCTGGAAGACGTTTTGGTTGATTGTTCGATAGGTTCATCGAATCCCATCCGCATGCTTGTTGATTCTGGAGCGGACGTGAACGTGATTGGGGGAAAAGACTGGATCCGACTCGAGCAGGAATACCAGTCAGGTCATGCACAGCTCAGAATAGTAGGAAACTCAAATATGAGAGGGCTTCGCGCATACGGGTCGCATGCGTCAATGACGATAGACTGCACTTTCGAAGCAGAAATATACGCAGTTGGATCAGATACCGTGTGCTCGAAAACGGTTTTTCACGTAGTACGCAACGGTACACGATCTCTACTCGGCCGCTCGACGGCTAGTGATATGGGCTTACTTCAGGTGAGGACAAATATCAACAATCTCGAGGATGCCAACAAAAAACGAAAGTTCCCGAAGATGCCAGGGGTCAAAGTAAGATTTAGCGTTGATTCAACGGTTCCACCCGTTAAGAATGCTTACTACAACGTACCCTCGGCCTTCCGAGAAGCAGCGAAACGACGGCTAGACGAAATGGAATCACAGGGCATCATCGAGAAAGTGACCACGGCTCCTAATTGGATTAGTGGGATGTCCGCAGTGGCTAAGGGCAAGGATGACTTCCGATTGGTGGTCAATATGCGAGCCCCGAATAAAGCCATCAATCGTGAATACTTCCGCCTCCCTCTAATCGAAGAGATGAAGGTCAAACTACACGGTTCGAAGTGTTTCACCAAACTCGACCTAAGTAACGCATTTTACCATCTCGAATTGAACACTGACTCTCGCGACCTCACTACGTTTTTGACCGAGAACGGTACGTAAACCATTGTACTGCTGAACCCTTTAGCTAATTCTCCATCAACCTTCGAAAAAACTACTCCTTTTTGTTTCGTTTTCCTTTTTTTTTCGATTTCACAGGCATGTACCGATTCACCAGATTAATGTTCGGGGTAAATTGTGCTCCCGAAATCTTCCAGAGAGAGATGTCACGTATTCTCAAAGATGTCGAGAACAAAATTGTCTACATCGACGATGTCCTCATCTTTGCAGAAAATTTTGAAGAATTAAGGAAAACCGTTAGCAGAGTTCTAGAAATACTGAGAGCAAACAATCTCACACTGAACACTGCGAAGTGCGAGTTTGACAAAACGCGCCTCCAATTCCTCGGACACGAACTTGATAAAGACGGTTTTCACGTCGACGACGCGAAGATAAACAGCATCCGTAACTTCCGTGAACCCACAACTGTCTCCGAACTCCGCAGTTTTCTAGGGCTAGCGGCGTACATAAGTCCGCATGTGGAAAATTTCGCTGACATTACGAATCCTCTGTGGGAGATCATCAAAGCAAAATCTTGGACATGGGGACCACAACAAAGTCAGGCCTTCAAAGCGGTCCAAAAAGAGATCATCGAACACTGCGTGTCATTAGGATTCTTTTCTGAGGACGACAAGACAATCCTGTACACCGACGCCTCACCGGTAGCATTAGGTGCCGTTTTAGTACAGGAGGATGAACAAGGATGCACGCGAATCATAAGTTTCGCTTCCAAATCTCTCAGCCCCACGGAACGAAAATATGCTCAAAATCAACGTGAGGCCCTTGGTGCAGTGTGGGCGGTTGAGCATTTCTCTTACTTCCTCCTGGGGAGGAGATTTACGTTGCGTACTGATGCCCAAGGTGTGTCCTTCATCCTGAACCGTTTACGCGAAGAATCCAAAAGAGCCCTAACGCGAGCCGACGGATGGGCACTGCGATTAAGCCCATACAATTATACCGTCGAATATGTTCGAGGAACTGACAACATCGCCGACTCCCCCTCGAGACTGTATAGTGGTGCTGATAAACCCTTCGACGACAACTCCAGCCCGTGGGAGATCGCAACGTTGGAAGCAAATGCTGTCGAGTTCATCACAGACGAAGACATAAAAGCAGCCACACTGGAAGACCAAATCCTACAGGCCGTCATAAGCGCGCTGGAATCAGGAGATTGGCCCGCTCACTTGCGTAGGTACCAATCAATTGAAAACGATTTGACTACTCGTGATGGCATGCTGGTGAAAACGGGTTGCGTGGTCATTCCAGAAGTACTGCGAGAAAGAACATTAGAATCGTCTCACCAAGGACACCCATCTGCCGCTAAGCATAAAAGTATCCTTAGGCAGCGCGTATGGTGGCCCGGTATGGCCAACGATGCTCAGAAGTGGGTAGAATCCTGCCAAACGTGCGCAGTTAATGGGCGGCCCGAAAAACCTACCCCAATGCAGCGAGTTTTCGCCCCAAAGTCAGTATGGGAGACCATCGCTTTGGACTTTAATGGACCATATGTTAAGTTCGGTGGGATTAGCATCCTGGTTATTGTCGAATATCGTTCGAGGTACCTAATTGCTCGGCCGGTCAAATCAACAAACTTCGAGCAAACCAGGAAGGTTCTTGAAGACGTATTCGAACGAGAAGGATTCCCGAAGTGCATCAAAACCGACAATGGTCCTCCCTTCAACGGTGACGAGTACAAGCGATACTGCACTGAGCGAGGAATCACACCTGTCTTCTCTACTCCTCTGTTCCCACAACAAAACGGGCTAGTAGAGAGCTACATGAAACTCATAAACAAGGCAATGACAAGTGCATCAATTAACAAAACGAGTTACATTGACGAACTACGCGACGCGATACACGCACATAACGCTGCAGGTCACAGCGTGACTAAGCTGCCCCCAGAAGAGGTTATGACCGGACGAAAAATCAAACGCGGACTCCCATTGCTCGACTTTCGCAAGGTCAATATTGACGAAGAACTACTATCGAAAAGGGACCGAGAGGCTAAACTCGCGGGAAAACACCTGGAAGATAAGCGGCGTGGAGCTCGCTCAAGCAAAATGAAACCAGGTGACGCGGTGATCGTCGAACGAACCACCAGAGGAAAAGGAGAACCCCGTTTTTCACCGCGAAGATACACCGTTACCGAAAACAATAACGGTAGTTTAACACTCTACGATCAAGGTGGTCATAAGTTGAAGCGCCACATTACTCAAACAAAAAAAGTTTTCCGATGGCGAACGGAACAGCGGTCAGCAAACGCAGATGAATCTCCTGTACACTCGAAACCCGCAGTAGCAGCACGAACCCGTGAACGAAAATCACCAGCGTATCTGAAGGATTACGTCCAACCAATCGAAAAATTCTAGTTCGTTCTCGATAATTACATGACACGCCTGTTGTCAGTCAATCCATGTTCTCTCAAAAGAAAATAAACAGCTGACATTAGATTTTACATAACTTCATGCGCACATATAATTTATGTATTCCTCTTTCTCTTCATCCTGGAAAGTTACAGAAAAGTTATAACGTAATCTTGACCACTTATGTACCTTCCACTATAGTGATCCTATAGGATGCATCTCGAACTCACAACCTTCGCGTCGTTCTTCACCAGCTTGGTCGGTTTTGTTGCTGTTGTTTTGCTTGCACGTCGCAGTTTGACTTGATCGCCGAGATCGTGGAATGACAGTTTTTCACCCCGCAGAAAAAAAAAGGTCGCAACAGAGTAAAACACCGAACACAAAAAAAAAAAAAAATGTTCCATACCGTACACTCAGAAGTATTATAAGCGTAAAAAAAGTTTAAAATTTAAACAATTTTATTATTACCGAAGTGTATTAGTAGCAGTTTAAAAAAAAAAAAATATATATGTGTATGCATACACGGAAAAAAAAAACAAAAAAATCAAGCATATGCGTGTCATTTCGGTAAGAGAAGATAATAAGAGCATCTAACCCCGGTGCTAGAAAACAAACCGAGAAGAGCAGGACAGAGTGATTCGTTGCAGTTATCGTTCTTCTTTCTAAATTTTTCGTATAAAAACAAAGTGTGTGAGATACAAAATTTACAAATACACAAAGTAACACATTGTGGTTTTGTTGGTGGTAAACCATGAACTGTCAGATATCCCTATTGTCGTGTCGTGCGACACACAGAAAAGATCAATTAAATAAATTTATCAATGGCTTGAATTTATGACAGTTAAGGATTTTTTTTCGGAGAAGAGGGGAGATGTGTGATATGTATTACACTAAAGTCCCTATTTTCATATGACAGTGCAAAGTCCGCTGTCATTTATGTCAATCCTACTTTACCGACAACTACCTTCACGACGGTCGACACACAAGCAGACGACAACCAACGTCCAGTCCCATCCACACACAAGTCAGCCTTTTTTCACCCGTTCGGACATGTAAGTATTTTCTCCCGGCGGAAAATCCGTCGGTCATGAGTGGTTCTTCTCCCTGTAATGCGGAACCGCACATGCGTACGATCAGCGGTGGAGTGCAGATGGAAGACGGAAGGAGGCGAATGAACCACGAATTGCACCAGTTGCTGGGAGAACCTCCCATCGTACACATTGCTAAAATCGGTCGACTACGATGGGCTGGGCATGTCGTAAGAATGTCGGACGACAGCCCAGTTAAAATGATTCTCGAAAACGAACCAACGGGTACAAGAAGAAGAGGCGCGCAACGAGCAAGATGGATCGATCAAGTAGAAGGCGACCTGCGGACCCTCCGCAGACAGCGAGGCTGGCGAGGTACAGCCATGCACCAAATACAATGGAGACAACTTTTGGTACAGCAAAGGCCACACCAGCCTTGGTCTGATTGGTAAGGTAAGTATGGAATATCTCGAGATCCTGGTCATATGGAAAGTTACTGTCTTCAGAGAAATAATTCAGTAGGTCAAGGCCTTCCAGTTGGTGGATGTAGATATATAGTCCTGAAATTGGCTCACTACGCGGCGCTTTTATACATATGAATATCTTGTAGAAGCTGTATCTCGAGATTATGACCATCTAGGAAGATACTGTCTTCGACAAAGTTGATCAGGCTGTAAGTCTATGCTTTGCGCCATTTTGAAATCCAAGATGACGGCTTCCGGTGTCAGAAAAACCGGGAAATACTGTCAAAAACTCTGAAATGGATATCTTAGGATCGGAAACGGTGTATAAAGGAGAAAAATAAATGGATGATGCCATTTTGGAATCCAAGATGGCGGCTTCTGTTGTGAAATAAATTTAGCAATACTATCAAATCAAATCCTGCATTATGGATGCTTTTGGATATGAAACGGCCAGGTATAGCTAGATATCGAAGTCCGATGCCGGTTAGGAATCCAAGATGGCAGCTTCTGTTTTGGAAAAAGTTAAAATTACTGTCAAATACCCTACAATATCGATATTTCAAACGGCGGGAAACGGCGTATAATTGCTACAAATTGATGTCTGATGCCATTTTGGATATCAAGATGGTGGCTTCTGATTCAGGAAGAATGGGAAATACTCTCAAATACTGGAGATCGACGTCCGACTCCATGTAAGAATCCAACATGGTGACTTCAGTTCCATAAAGAGTGGGAAGTACTGTCAAAAAGCCGGCAAAATGAGTACTTTTGTATCAAGAACGGCGAATTAAGACTGTTAAGCGATGACACAATTTTTCAATCCAAAATGGTGACTTATGTTTAAGAAAAACTGAAAAATACTGTCAAATACCCTGCAATGTGGATACGTTTCGATCGGAAACGGAATATAAAGGCTGTAAATCGATGTATGACGGCATTTTGGAACCCAAGATGGTGGTTTCTGTTTCACAAAAGAGGGAAACACGGTCGGATACCCTACGATATGAATATTCGTGGATAGGGTGAAAATCATCGATGCCCTTTTGAACTTCAAGATAGTGCCTTCTGGTTTCGAAAAAGGTGGGAAATACTGTTTAAAAACCTACAGTATAGTAAGTTCTTTGATCGCGAACTCCGTATAAAAAGACTGGAAATCGATGTCTGGCTCGATTTTGGAATCCAAGATGGCAACATCTGTTTTGTACAAATTTTTACTAGTCAGCGCTGGGTTTTATACAAACTTTACGTACTTTTTTCAAGACGCTCGAAATTGTTGTTTAAGTTAAGAGGAATTTTACCCTTAAAAATAATTTATCCTTATGCTCGAAATCGGACAAGCCGGTTTAATCAAAAAGAAATCTAGTAGTGCATCAACCGATGATACTGCCATATAAGCCATGCCATGGACAATCCATTAAAAGATGCGTAAAACAAGTTATCGAAGAAGCGACGACAGTATGTTCATTTAAAAAATGAAACAGTCGTGTGAAAGTGCTACAAATGGAACGGAGATCAATCTCTAAAATTCAGTCGAAAATCGATCTAGCCGATTGCATTAGGTAGTAGTTAAGTTAATGTTTCCCGAAATGCTGGATTCGTAAAGTTAGAACTTTTTATGTAAATATACTAATAAAAAAGTACAATGATACTTAGCAAAAATTCACGTGAGTGTGTAAACAATCCCCACAATGTGTGTAAACAAATCATCATTGCTACTGCCAGCAATCATTCCGTCTAATTTGCACAATCTCTAGAACTCAAACGCACTGTCAGTTAAACCAAAATTAGGGCATTAAAATACAACGAGCAGATAGAATGGGCACTATAGACCGTCCCAGAAAGAAAAGGCACACTTTCAGTTCGTAAATAACATGTGCATTTTTATTTATGACACCTTTTATTCTACATATGGTTAACATTGTTTATCAACAGTTCATGAAAGATTTTCGATGACTTTTTCATGTATAAGCAAGTTCTTTTCCTCTTTCTAAGCTAAGCTAAGCTTCTGCACAGATTGATTGTCAATTACTTTATCAGCTGGCTGAACATGTTCACGAAGATTCCTCTTGACCAGAACACAAAATCGTTCGATAGGACGAATTTCAGGCCAATTGGAGGATTCATGTGCTTAGGTACAATTATCACGTTTTCCGATTTGTACAAGTCCATGGTAAACTAAGCTTAATTACACGAAACAAGGTTGGCACAGATCATTACAGGATAGTCATGTTGATGAATCAGCGGCAACATGCATTTTTTCAAATGATGAATCACGAAAATATCTCTATTCATTGCTCCATTTACGATGTTCTGTTTCGTTAATTTACCGCAAAAGCAAATTGCCTGCCAGAATATCGCTTTTTTACCAAATTTTTCAGTAAAAACTGAGGTGTCCGCCTTGTCAATATCATCATCTTCACGAATCGTGTAGCATTGCGATCCCAGCTATGCATTATAGTCAACTTCGAATACGTTTCGTCGTTCATCATGATGCAGTACTTATTCTTGGCGAAAACTGTATCATACAGTTTCCGCGCCCGTGATTACTCGGTGGCTGCTTGTGTAGGACTTCTTTTTGGCTGCTACTGCTTCTAGTACGGCTTCAAATTCAATCTCTCTTTGGCTTGTTGAACGTTGGACGTGTTCAGCTTTTTGGCCAAATCGCGAAATGAGGCCCCTTTTGAGTCCGATTTTGCTGTCCAATTTATGGTTCGACGCTCTTTTTTTCGTCCACTTCGTGGCAGTCCCCAAAGAAATACTCCTCCACGAACTTCCAGATCGCAATACGCATCACTTTCGCACCAACGTTTTCCAGATCTGTCAACTTTCCCAATCCTTGAGGTTATAGACTGTCCCAGAAAATAAGGGTACACTTTTCTTAAGCTGCCATTTGAACATACGCATGAAACTTTGCTGTGAGTTGTGTTCGGTTTGACATTTTGGTGTAAACAATTAGATGGAGCCGACCAACTTCCCGAATAAAAATGTATGTTCAAATGGCAGCGTTAGAAAATAAGGGGACATATTTTCTGGGACAGTCCATAGCCTCAAAGATCCTCACTATAGTTGAAGTCGATCCGCATTCCGAGAAAATTCCGTAGTTCACCACAATCAGCCACACAGAAGCAGCTTCTTCTTGAGCTGTTTGATGGTGTCCAAGTTTCTTCCCGTAATCGGAAAATCGTCGACTTATCGACGTGATGTACAGCTCATCACCATCGCGGTACCTGACGTACGGGCAAAAATCTCGCTTCGACCGAATAAAGCGTATCCTCTTGAACTTCCGGATTCAACACCGTGGCAATTGCTTCAGTCCGTAAAGCGACTTTCGCAGCATTCACGCCACCCCCGGTGCTGATTTCACACCATCTACCCTTTTCTCCTCCCCCCTCCCCCCCTTCCTCTCCCCTCTTCTCCTCCTCTTTTCTCCCTTCTTTTAAGCACAGTTGTAAAAACATGTAATTTCCATCTGCGTTACGAACACACAACAAACGACCGGTAGTATAATAAGATTTTTGGGGGATACAACACAAATTAAGACAGCCTAAGGGTGCACCCAGTTCTGTAATACAAAGATTGTCAACATTGTTGAATGGCGCAATAGAGTGGCCAAAAATTTGCTTTGTCTGCTTTCCTTTGGTTTAAAATTAAAGCGGGGGAAATTTTCCGCGCCTGTTAAAATTCATTATTTTTTTCTGTGTAGAGCACAGATGTAAATAGTTTCCATCCTCACCGTGTCTTCACATCCATCTGGTGAAACAAGAAACCTTCGTGAATGCCTACAACAAAGATGATCCTGATTGTCGCAAGCTTGGCCACTGGAGCGTACGTCTCTTCGTAGTCCAGTCCTGGTTTCTGGAGAAAACTTTTCGCGAAGAGTCGGGCCTTGTACCGAACTGTTCGTCCTCCTTAAAACGAAGAAGCCATCTCCATTTCAACGGCTTGATGTTAGTGGGGCGTGGTACCAGCTTTCACACCTGATTGCTTTCCATCGCGTCCAGTTCGTGCTGAATGGCTCTCAGCCGCTCATCTCGATCGTCCCGAGTCAGCACATCTTGAAAGGTTTTCAGGAATATCTGGAATACTGCGCTCCCGTTCACTATGCCTAGACGGCTCGCCAGGTGCTTCGCGTCTTGCTGAAGGGAGCGCAACAATTGGCTTGTCTTGCTTGACATTTTCGAAGACGTCTTCGCTGATGTCTGAATCTTCGTCTTCGTCGAAATGTCTCTTCCCAAGTTTTTCGTGAAGTGCTAAGAACTCCTCTCATGATTTTCGGAGAAGTTCTCTCCTAAACTTCCGTTAAGTATGATCTTGAACTTCGCGGATGTTTGGTACTGATTTTTTTGGGATATTCCTACTTGAACTACTAAGAAGTGCTCCCTATACTTCTTAGAAGTTTCTACCTGATCTTCGGAGAAGTTTTGTTTTTCAAGGAAGTCATTTCCTGAACTTCTAGAATGTATCTTCCGGAAACTCTGGGAAATCTCTTTTTGATCTTTCTAGGATGTGCACTAAAGTTATGATAGTTTTTTTTTTCTATACTTATAGGAATCTAGGACTAATTTCATAATCCACTTAACTGGAGGATAAATTTTCAAATTGCAAGTGCAATTGTACTGAAATGATGCGTTCAAAAATACTTAAGAAATGAATCAGATTCCTAAGATTAATTTCAAAAGCTCATCACTTTTACTGTTGTTCTGAATGTCCATGCGCCACCAATTGGACATGAGAGCCAATTTTAAGCCATAAGTAATATTATTCATGAATCCTAATGAATTCCTTTCACTTCCGATTGACATAAATTTGGCTGGCGCCATGCCTCAAAGGGCTCTGGCGATGTCCACATTAATTTTAGTCAGTTTGATAAGCCATTTTGACTGACGCTAATTTGCTTAGTTTTTAATAGGATTAGACATTTTTTGCTAGAAATTAATTGTTTTTCTCTTAACTCACCTGCAAAGATAAAGGTTTAGTATATTTCTTACCTTGCTCAGACAATTACTACTAACCGATGATAAACGGAAATCGAAACGAACTCTTACTCTATAAAATGTGACAGATCAGTCACTAGTTTCCGAGCGATCGATTGAGTCGACCAACTGGACAAAATTTCGTCGATCTCAGGCAAAATAGACCTGTCGAGCAAAGTGACTCGACTTCTATAATTGGCCCCATAATTCTCACCGTTTCGCAATCCATGCTTTTCAAAATCAAAGGATTGACGAGCGAGTAGGTTGGTTCATAAAATGGGGTAGCATTGAAAAGCAGGATAACATTGATCGCTTTACGGTTACGTATTAAGTCCTTGCTGTTAAAGCTTGCTTCAGATAGAATTGGAACAAAAACAATTGCTTGTATTTCAGTTATTTATTATTGAATTCAAGATCTTTTTTTTATACAAATGTAGCGTTTTCTTCATACTTTTAAGAAAAAATACGGATAAAATTATTCGTCACGGTTTGCCTTGAGTCTCCTCTTCATGATTGCCCAGTATTTCTCAATAGGGCGGAACTGGGGGCAGTTGGGTGGGTTAAGGTTTTTCGGAACAACCTGGACCCCTTTCTCTGCATACCTTTCTTGAACGACTTTGCTGAAATGATAGCTTGCCAAATCTGGCCAAAACATTACGGGATGGTCGTGGGATCGAATGAACGGCAAAATTCGTTTTTGGAGACACTCTTTTTGGTATAGTTGCGACGTGACTGTCTTATTTGTAACGAAAACTTTCGTTTTTTTGCCACAGCTGCAAATGCCCTGCCAAATCATGAATTTTCGTGCAAATTTGTCGGCAAAAACAAATTTAAATTTGGCTGGAACATCCCCCGAGCCGTTGCCAAGTAAAATTTTTGACCTGGGATTTGCCCGAAGTCAGCCTTGACATAGGATTCATCGTCCATCAGAAGACACCCGTCGAACTTGGTCAGCACCTGGTCGTATAGCTTCCGAGCACGGATTTTGGCCACACTATTCTGTTTTATGGTCCGATTTGGCTGCTTGCTAGCTCGATACGACTTGATTCCTTCCCGGAGTCGAGTTCTCCTCACGGTACTATGGGCAGCACCGAATTTTCTGGCCAAATCACGGTCCGACAGATTGGGATTCCTCTTAATCGTCTTCAAAATCTTACCACGCAGTTTCCGGTCGACAGTTCCACTCCGACGATTGGCTTGAGGCTTCCGAATCGTCGTCAATGTTTCCTTATACCGTTTGATAACGCGCCATACGGTATTTCTGGGCAACTTCAGCTGTTTAGCTAGCCTAGATGCAGACCACAATGGATTTTCCAAATAACTGTGCACAATCTTTTCCCTTCTTTCGGCTTCCATGTTGATTGTTTACAAAGTACAGTCGATTTGCGGAATGTCAAAAATACATGCGTGAAGCTGACAAACTTCCCGACACGTGGGCGCCAAGAACTTCCAAATCCGTCCACCAGGAGCGCCACAATATGAGCAAAAGTTTGTTCCAATTCTAAATGAAGCAAGCCTTAGAGCAACTTACAAAGTGATGATGGTTTTTGATTGAGAAGAGAGGGCTTTAATAACGCTTGAAAGCTGATTTATATCAATAGTAAGGATGCTGAAGCTACTCACAAATTGTGATGATGGTTTTTGATTGGGAAGACAACGTTATTTAAAACCGTCAATGACCAATTTGAACCGATTTGAACCAACAGTAACCAAGAGTAACTAAAGGTGTGTTGGTTTACATAGTTGGGAAAACAAGGTTTTCAACAATGCTTCGTATTTTATATGAACCGATTAAGAACAAAATTAAGAATGTTGTTAGTGTCACTCACAAGGCGAGATGGTGATTTTTCATTGTGAAGACAGGTTAATTTTTAATGACGCTTCTACTAGTTGCACGGACGTGCTTTGTGCACTTTTCCGTTCCGGTTGCTAGATTCTGCTACAAACTTCAGTTCATCCGTTGAAGAACTGAACAACCACAGCTGCCGAAAATCGGCAGGTAGCACCTAACCACCATCCGCCATTTACCAGAGTATCGATATTGGTGCCGAACTGGTGAATTCATGGTGAATAGTGTGGCAATTTCATCGTGGACACCCTTTATCAGTATTTCTTTCGGTTTAGCTCCCCATAATATGTGCAAGCTTCCGAACGTCAGAGCGCCCTGAGCTTCCGGAATCTAAAAGTGGTCTTGAGTCCCCACTTTGAAGCCTGATTGAAGACCAGCAACCTGGTATTTTCCATCAGTTCGAGATTGAAACTGGACCAATAGATTCCGTGGTCAAAAAGTAGACTTATAGGGAAAACGTTTGCTGTACGTTAGTAATACTATCAGGCTCCATACATAACTATTGGTAAACTAACGTTTCTATCGTACCGCAATGATTCGAGTGTTAAACCCAATTAATAACTTAATAAAAAAAATATAAGCTCTCACAAATCACCGTTAAATGGATTCTTTTGAACACTACACTGCAACTGAAAAGATACAACTTCTAAGCAATCAAACAATTAGCAAAACCATGGTGATAGACTACAATTAACGTGAATGAAATAAATAAATAATATAATTTGAACTGGCCCTATGCTTAATGAAACATTTAGCACCCTGAATGTTGTGTTTGTTAGGCTGTTTGGTATAAGTATACCATGTATATGCTAAGTCACTTGGATTCAGGACGCACTGCTCATTTTACAGCAGCGCTCCTAGTGATCCATTCTGGAATGTTCTGACTGCAGTTTGTTTTGGACCTTCACATTTTTTAAAATGAAATTGTACTTTGCATCATGATTCACGCAGTTTAAAAAAAAAAAGTGCAGCCAATTTAAATCCATTTTAAAGGCTAGATATGTTTTTAGCACAAAACTGTGAACTGTTCAGTAACGTGGATTCCAGATAACTGCACATTGGTGTTAAAATCCAACAAACAATCAAAACTAATTCCTTGAACAAAAAAAAAGCAATAATACATTCCTATTCATTGACAGCCGCTTTCAAATCCTGTTTCTGAACTAGATATATTGCATGGAATTCGCAGTACCGATTGTTGAACCAATTGCTCTGTCGATTCAAAAGTATCATCATCGTTGATTGAAAATGCAATCAGGAATTCCACGAAATCACACCAGTGAAGAAAAAAAAATCCTATCACAACTTCAAAAAATTATATCCGGATACTGCAGTGACTGAACCATTAGCGAGATCTCTCGTTCTCCGCTTCCGAGCCTGGGCTAAAGCAGAATCAGGCTGTTCGTTAAAACGCTATTCCCCATCCTGTTTGTTCTTTCCACTGAACTATACGCAGAAAAATGTTCACCAAAAATTCTACTACCAAAGAATGAACTGTGGAAAGGGGAAAAGCACCAAAATCGAGGATGATGCAAAAGTTTGCCGACGAATAAATCACTATCCAGAGCTGGTAATAGTGAAAAATAACACTGAAATGGATTATACGAAAAAGAATCCGGATTCCCTCGAATGCCCACTTCAGAAGAGGGGCGAAGGGTATCACGGACCACCCGGAAAAAATGGTGCAGTTTTGACATCGATCGGACGGGAAATCCAGTTAGGGAATATTGCACCCCATTCCCCTCTACTTCAAAGAAATTAAAACCGACCAGAGTGGGTACCTACCTAACAACCGAACCCGGGCTGCTGCGATTCACTGCAATGATGGTGACGCGGTGAGGCGCGAGCTCATAAAAAAAACCGCCTCTCAATTGCCACAGCGAGTAAACACTGGGCTCAACTGTGACCGACCGCGCCATGCCTGTGTGAAGGGACAATAATCCGCTAGGAGTTGGGGAACGACGGGATGAATGGCGCTCGGCGATGCACTTCAATTCACCATTTCGGAGAGTGGCGATTGTAATTAAAATAATGCAAACTCTTTTCCTCCCATGAACGAGTTGTGGAGGGGGAGAGGACGGGGCACTTTGTTAAATTTCTCTTATTTTTATTCGCTAAATTACTCGGAAATGTGTTGATTTTAATTTGCAACGACACCTCCCTACGGGGAAAGCAACGGCGCTCGAGTACGGTTGGATTTTCCTCCACGGAATGAAGTGTTCGAATTTTCGGAAGGATTATGTTTGCGGTTGCCTCAGTATTGTATGGGTTAATGAAACAAATGCACGGACTTGTGATGGAGGATGAAATTTGTTTGAATTGTGTGTGTGGGATAAGTTGATCTGTGCGTAATGGATATGAAAGGATATTTAAAAAATAAAAATTGAAAGGATTTTGAATCAACATAAATAGTCTTCCAGTAAATTGGCAATTAACCATTATGAAGACCTTTAGCCATCACCCACCATAAAGTGATGAGCATAACGACGCTGCATAAAACCTTTTCTGAACATATGGAGTCAAATTATTGATTTTATACATACCATTTAAAAAAAATATCTAGGTCATTTACTTCGGAGACTCCATTTTGTTAGCTTGAAGGAGCCGATATTTTAATGTTTTTTGATAACATGAATGCCTTCATACTACATTTAGTAGGACTTGAACCATTCCATCGTGGTTTATCCGGGGCATAATTGCTTGTTCCTGCTCTTCGAGTGACAAGCATCCAGTCTTCCTGGACTGTCGATTACGGTTTTGCGCATTGTTTCTGAACCGTGGTAGAAACGCTACGATCCGAACTAGTGCTATGAACGAAGATCGTTCTTCAAAGGTTTCGCTTGTTGGGACTGCTTGAGTAGGAAAGGATGAAGTACAGCCCACGTGTGGCCAATACTGCTGATCTTGATTCAACCACTGTGGACCCTCAAACCAAAGAGTTTTGTACTGAAGGTGCGCTAGAGACATTCCACGGAAGATAAAGTCTGCTGGGTTTTCAGTTCCTTGAACATGGCCCAAATTGCGTTCTTGGTGAAATCCTGAATCTCAGCCACAAAGATTTATTTAACCTGTATTTGTGAACGACGTGTCTGAAGCGCCAGTCTGCTGTCCTCTGCAAGTATTCCCAGTACCGTAGAATACGATTTGAGTGTCGTTCGAATTATTGACGAGACTACATGTTTCACAGTGGACTATTTCGATCCCGTTGCTGCGGTTGGCCAGAGCCACCGCCTTGCGTTGATCATTCCCTGAAGACAGCTTGTCGGTGCAAAAACAGCTAGATGAACATCGGTACCTAACGCTGGCGACGACGACACGAGATTGGCGAAAAGCGACTATGGGGGTTAAACATGGAGGTTCGGTAGCCTTTTTTAATGCCGAAGCACCGACGATGCAAGAGTTTAAAACTCTCCTGATAGGGACATTTTGTCATTGATAGGGAGGACACAACTCTTCGAAATGGCCCTTTGGAAGAGTCCGTCCTTGGTGCGAACGATTACTATTCGGACGGACCCGGCCTATGTGCATCGCTGCGGCGGCTAGTTGTTCTCCTTCATGAGCACCATCTTGCCATTCTCGATGTTGTCACGCGGCTTCATCCAATTTGCCTGGTTATGGAGATCGGACTGATATCGTGAGTCTTCCAGTTCTTCCACCGCTGTTGTACAAAGTGTTGGCTTTTTGCCATATAGAAAACCGAATCTCTGGAACGTCTTGAAAATCAGGTTTCAGTACAACAGTGAGGGGCCGCAGAATCAAGAAGTGACTAGGGGTCAATGCCGATAAGTCGTTCGGATCGTTACTCGGTCAATGGACGAGAATGTAATACAGCTGCAACTTTCTGCGCAACGGTGTTTAGTTCATCGTAGGGTGGTTCCAATCGTCCTCCGAAAGTGCCGTTTAAACTATTTGACGGCCGCCTCCTACACACTTTCGAAATTTGGAGAGAGTGCGGGAATAAATTCAAAACGTATGCCTTCGTCTTCTGCTGAATGTTTGATTGAATGCTGAAATTTTTGGTCCAAAAACTGACAACGCAGGTCTTCAAGCTCTCTACTGGAGCCGACAAAATTGGTGGCATTGTCCTGTGGTTTTCCCCAGCATGCAACGTATCTCCTGAATGCGGACAAAAACGTGAAAACGTTTCAAATGATAATGCTACATTACTAACAAGGCTAGTGCAAGTTGGTGGTGCAAAATCATTGGGTGCTTGCGGTATTCGGAAATCTGTGCGTTTACCAGCCAGTCGCCGACGCGGAGTGTTCCATCTATGAGAAATGGTTGTAATAGTGAGAATCTGCGATTTCTTCCGGAAGACTTTCCTGCTTTGCAATGCAGACGAAAGTGGTTGATGAGCCATTAAATTCTGGAAACGACAAGCATCGTTGTCGTCTATTTGAGAGACAATGGTGTGACCCGAATCTACGAAACCAAGCTACCAGACGTACTAGATTCGTGAGTGACGAGCGGCGTGAGAAGAGTTTATCAGGAGGACTCGCATGGACTGGAAGCGAATCAGTATTTCGATCCTACAGCAGCGCACTATTGATTGTTGATTGGGTTGACGAAGACCTCGGCCATGTTGAACGATCTTGTCGCAGCCAAAGAGGACCTTTGAACCATAATGACCACGTGAAAGAGCGTCGGCAGGATTTTCGACCCCTGTGATATGATTCCATTCGCCATTTTTCGTGACGTGTTGTATTTCTGATACTCTATTGGCAACGAATGTTTGCCATGGGTTGGCAGTGGCCATAACCAGTATTTAACAATCATCGAGTCAGTCCAAAAGTGGTGTTTGGAGGCTACTGAATAACATTTCGTAAAGGTGGCTCAATAACAAGGCTGACGATAGTTCCAAACTCGGGATCATCTACCTTCTCTTCCTACGACTCTGGAGCGACCTTTCTTCTAATGGAATGACTCTCGACTTCAACGTTACCAATCTGACAGAAATTGATGTATCATTTGATGTACTGCTGAGGTACATGCATGCTCCATATGCTGCCTCTGGTGCATCGCAATATCCGTGAATTTTAACGTCGCCTAAATTGTGTGCAACTAAAGATGTTGAGCGATTTGAGTGCGATGACATTGCGGCGGAACTCAAGCCTCAGGTTTTGGTGTTCTTCGGGAAGTGAATCTTCCTAGTCGCAACAGTGTTCCCATAATGTTTGGAGGAATATATTCGCTTGGACCACAATTGGACCGATAAGACCAAGAAGATCATAGATCCGCGCGGTATCGGATAACACAATTCGCTTAGTGATTGGTGTTTTTGAATTCCATTGTAATACAGCCTAACAAAACATGTCGGTGGCTGGCTCCCAAATTACCCGAGAATTTTCCCTAGCGACGATTATGAATCCAATTCCAGAGCAGCCTGCTCGTCTGCAGGAAAGCTCGAAAGAATTTCGGTACTGTTAGAAACCAGCGGATTTGATTAGGTCCAGCAGGTAAACCCCCAGTGCCTTGCTCTCGTCTAAAAGGTCATCCACATAGAATTCCTTCCGAACAGCTGCAGCTGCTTGGCTATGGGCTGCTTCCCAATTAGTTGCTGGTTGCTGTAGGCACTTTGTTGCCAGGTAGGGCGCGGAACTGGTGCCGTTCGTCACAGTTGTACGCTAATAGGTCTTTACGGGGTCGCTGACTGAATTTCGCCAGAGGCTGATCGTTGGTACACACGTTTTTCATGCGGTGCATTTTAGCAATTTCCACAACTACAACAAATCGAAGAATAATCGGAATCAAGTCGTCCTGGATGACGGATCCGAGCATATTTCCATCGTTTAATGAGACCCTTCGTTGTGATACTTTCCGGCTTCAAGACGGCATGACGTGGCAAAAAATACAATGGACCTTCGCACAGATCTGGCATCCCAAGTAACAATTTTAGTTTTATTCCAGCCGTATAGCACGCCTCCCGGCTTTGTTGATAGAACTACATTCAAAACTGTTTTGTCAACTCAACACCTCCTCTATGCTTCTTTAAAGCCGAAATTTGTAAGCAAAATCCCAAGTAACAATTTCAGTTCTATTCCAGCCGTATAGCACTCCTCCCGGCTTTGTTGATGACACTACATTCAAAACTGTTTTGTCCACCAACACCTCCTCTATGCATCTTTAAAGCCGAAATGTGTACAAAGTGGCCCACTCTATAGACGGTTGTGAAAACAAATTAATAAAACCTTTCTAAGACCATAAAGATTTTGAAAATGTTCTAGTGAAAGATGTTATGACCACTTGAGAACCATCATAAAACCTATTGGCCGCCATCAAAACCAGCATAGGGCTGAATGGCCACAGCTGTCAAACTTCACGGCGATATCGTGGTTGGTTTTTGTTGTTTTGCTTTGTTGCTCTTCTGATTCATTCAACAGCAAATAATGGCTCAGAAAAAAGTTCTTCTGTTGCGGGAAATTATGATTGATAGCAAAATATATAAAACAAATTGAGTTTTTTTTATAGCGTATCATGCTCCAAATCATATGCGCATTTAATTTTATGGTGAATATTGGCACGATAAGAGCTGAAAATTAATGCGCCTTGGAAATTATGCGAGTTTACAACAACAAAAACAAAATTGAAAGAATTATATTCCGTAAATTAATCATGAAACTCCTGAAAATTGATGGAATTCAATAAGGTTATCTAAACGAATACCGAAGTTTGTCTCAGATCTACAGTTCAATTGTATTACATTTAAAATTTGGTGTATTTATTTTTTCACATTTCAATTATTTCATATATTTCAACATGGCGATTGCAAGAAATCACAGTTTTGCCAAAAAGCCAATTTATCTTAGCAATGGCTACTATAAAACTATCTGGTCGCTTGGTAGCTTTCCTCAATGCCAGTTAGCCGTTTAATGCATTTACTGGAGGCAAAATGGTTTTAAAATGCTTTTTCAACTGACCATAATAAGATAATATGAATGAGTCCTAAAACGGCATTTCAAAACAGCATTTTATGAGTTAATAAAGTCAAAATAAAACCTTTGATAGGAGTAAAAGGAATTTTAGAAGTCAAGGTTTTAAGATCGTTGTAAAGAAGCTGTGTAGGTTCTTATAAACCTGACTAAAATTTGAAACCTATTGGCATATCTTGCTGCCATAATAAAGCCGAATTGATTATTAGTGGCTTTCATAAAACTTTAATAAAACTTAATAAAGCTGGATGGTTTTGGCAATGTTACTTGGGACCCCCCCCCCCCCCCCCCCCCCCCCCCCCCCCCCCCCCCCCCCCCCCCTCCCCCCCAAAAAACCCCCCAAAACCCAAACACCATCCCAAAACAAAACCACCCACCCCACTCCCCCACCCCATTTTTCAATTCTGACAAAAACTTGACGAGGCGAAGTAGTACTCTGAACATGAATCCTGTAGTGCTCTTGCTATTTTTGAGGTTCCCATTCCGATCAGTTACTATTACCATAGCGGTAGAGAGCAATACTTGTCGGGTTGGCCATTGGACATTGATTGGTAATGAATTGGTTCGCATAATTAGTGCACGGTCTGTGATGTGTGATGTCTACCGTGGACCTCTAGGGTATCCAAAAGTCGTGTTCTGGCGGCGTCATTATCCGTACAAGGCTGGAATTGTGAACTCAGAATTTGAACGAGTCTAGCTTAGGCACCGCACTACTGCAGTTCCACTGTAGTACAGAAATCATATCTCCGACCTGGTTTGATCAATTATTCCTAGAAAGTTATGATAGAAATGGCCATGAAACAGTTAAGGTATGACTGAAATGTTAAATGCAAGGCAGAAATTAGGCTTCTTAGAAGGTATTGTATATTTAACATGTCTAAAATGATTGGCCACAATAACCGAATAAGCTTTCAATTTTCGTTCAGACTTAGCTTGTATCCAAAAAGCATGAGAAGTAGCGTTTTTTTTTCGATTTTGGAAAGTGGCGGGAAGCTCTAATTGTAGCATCAGCGGCCTTCGGTTTTGTTATGTTATCCCCGTTAACCTGAAAATTTTTCAATGCTACATTTACATCAAGTATGGTATAAAGCTCACGTGTGACTTAAGAGTTCTTAAAACAACCAGAAGCTCATTTCAAGTCTTCGACCGTCAAACTCGTTTCAAAGGGAACACCATCAATATCCACATCTTTCGAGGGAATGTAGATATAATATTCAATATTGAAAACTTCGTGGTCAGTCATCTTGTTAGCTATTTGATAACTCGGTGCTTCTACACTAAGTATATTAAATCTCTCCTTATGTATTGAGACACCAGGATACTTACGCAGCCATTCTGTCAAAATGTCGAGAGATTGCAAAGGTTAATCTTTGGGCAAAAGAAAAAGATTACCCAGGGTATATTAAAGAACGGGTGGTAATGCTTGATTTGTGTAATTTCAGCCTCAGGAGAGGTCATAACCATGTACCAAACAAATCACCATCATAAAAATAAACTTCATCAATTAATTAAATTTAATAGTAATGCATGCATGTAAGAAACCTCACTAAAAGTGACAACAATTGGATCTATCACCATAAAGGGTTATTAAACTTAAAGGCTCTTAAAATGAACAATATACGGGTCTGTTAGAGAGCATTACCTACTAATTTTCGTACATTATGATGAACTTTAACATGTTTTAACATTGATCTCTTTTGATTATTTGACCTATGACCTTCAAACATCTATGCTAAATTTGGCGATATAAAATGATCAAATCTGCTTATCTTAGTAAGAATCTACCAGAAAATAATATGCTCTGTCAAATGGCTCGTAATCATAGCACTTTTGATTTATGAAAAATGTGTACTCCAAATTTACAAAAATCAACTAAGTATGGGCATTTGTATATTGGGTGGCGATTGTTCAAGTCATAAGTTATTTTTTAACGACAATGCAAATAAACAAAATGGCTATTATTTGAAAAACATCGGCCTAGTTAGGATGGTTAGATACCGAATATTCGACTAATTCTCACTTCATCATAATATAACTATATTTAAGCATGTCAAAGTTGACCATTGTGTATCAAAATTTCCATGTTCTGCTTCTAAATAACATCGATGATGCGATTGTAAGAGCTATGTAATTGTATGTTATATCAGAATGATAGAGAGTTATTTCAATAAAACTATGAAAATTGATACTATATTTCCAAAAAATTTTCGCAAATCTCCGTCAAGGTCCAGGGATCGGAAATACAAGTTCCAGATATTCTCTTTAATTGATAACATTGATAAGAGTTGTACAAGAAAAAATGGCTTTGAGTGATTCCGATCTCGACACTCAATAAATCTACTTAAAAAAAAATTGTTGAATTGAATGATGGTTTGGAGTCTTGTTTAGTCAACCGTTGTCTGAGCTTTGAAATTACCTAATAAGACCATTTCAAACCTTAAATTTCATGCCATTGCACTTGCTAGTAAGAGAGAATAGCATCAAATTTTCACACCGTTCGTTGCAACATTATGTTGATCTTATTTAATTAGATGCATTCTCAAAACAGACGCAACCAAATGATTCAGTAATGAGTTTTCACCGAACGAAGCACCAGTCAACCGAAACTCTATAGCAGCATCCATCTAGCAAAAAGAGGAAACAACTCCCATTACCCAATTTGATGTCAGTTTTCCGCCCGTGTCATTGTTGTCCGTTTCCCGAAAACCCATCCGTTCGGGCTATCACCATTTCAATTAAACTGAAATTGCCCCATTACAGTGCAAATCTGCGATAACCGCAACCCAACGCCCACCAGCAGTGTCCAGCAGAGGAACTCACCATTCGAGGCCGACAATCCGACATTATCCCAAAGCTGTCGTCAGGATTCAACTTCAACGGTCCCATCGCCATCAAGCACCGCCGCTGATGTTTGTCCCACTTTCGAGCGATGGGACGATAATCGTGCTGCAGCGACTGACACCACCCACTGCCAGCAACTGCGCTGTCCCGATGATTATTTTAAAACAAATTTAACGGATGATAAATTTTTGAGCGAAAATGTAAATATCACATGTAATTCAAGCGAAAGCCAACAACAACAGCTGCGTAGCAAACTACGGAGAGACACCGCATTCAGTGTTGACCCTCGCGGCACCGACGGCAGTTTGATGGTCAACAGATACCACCGGGCGCCCAGCGGAGTGCAAAATTTCAATCCGGTGCACAAATCAATCGACGCATTTCTAGCTGCCGAGCGTCAGTCATCTCCTGGTGATTCGACGCCACAGTCACCACCACCACCACCACCACCACCGGAATCCAAAAATAGCACCCGCTACATCAGTTTCACCGACGGAGAGTTTATTTTCGGCCCGTACGATGCACGTTCTGAGGAATTTCAGCGATTCGACCTGTGGGGTGGTGATTTTCACAAGCGCCAAAATTGCTGCTGCCATCACAAACCGTGTAAGACGCGGTCACCTAGTGGAACGTCAGATGGCAGCACGAGTACGGAGAGCACCTTATGCCTCGAATGTCACTCGGTGACCAGCAGCGAAACGTTGAGGATGGTCGAACGTGAATCGTCAAAATCGCCACAGCAGCGAAGGACAAACCAGGTGGAAAATTATGAGGAAACTACGAGCATCGGTAGGTTGATATTGTCCGTGCCATCACACTGTCCATCACCTGGTCGCACTGGGGAACAAATCGGGAGGAAACTTTTCGGTTCGCTAGTCATTTTTCGTGGAAAACGTGATTAAAAATAGTTGAATTTATCAGTATGGTGCCCACCTGGTGACGCATCAGGAGACAATGTGAGCGTCAAGGTGGATGCGTTGGCTTTTCTATTTGGCTAGCTGAATGATGGCATTTTGTGGATGGTAAGCAAATGTTGTCTAGTAAGAGAGTATGGTGGATTTTGTATTGAGTCATTGAAATTATAATACATTTACTCATTGAAATACTTGATGAGCATAGGCAATAGTGCGTCTCCATAAGGACCTTACTAGGATAAATTAAACTATGAGAAGCAACAGCTTCATTTTATAAAGTTTTCTAGATTGATGTTTATTGGTTGAAAACATTGATTAATCTCATAAAGAAACGTCAATGCTATTTATTAATTGCATTGATCGCGCTTCGTCGCGAGTGCATGAAATAAATAACGATTCAGGATCAAAAACTTCTATTCTTACGAATGTTGTTTTTGATGTCACCTTTGGTGAGATCTATCAGATTGAAAAAATATTACGAAAACTTATTTTCAAATAATGCTAATTATAAATGTCAGTATCGGAAAGTGTGTTTTAGTACCCATATCCGAATGCTATCGGTAATGTTAACATGTTGGGCATATTGTATGTGAAAGTAACCTTGGAATGGGCTTGACTCTCCAGGCATTCTGAAATGGGCAGCAGGATCTGCTAAAAAGGCTATCACTTTCTAGCTCTCGGATTAGAACAGCTGTCAATGTTAACTTCATGGATTGTTTCAAACAAATTTCTTCCATAATATCATTTTCAATCAATGGGAAATACATCGAATACACATACACAACCAGCAGTGTACCAGGAGTGTATCGAAAATAAGCTTTCCACAAACTTTCTTTCAAATTATGTTGAAAACCGATATTTTATTCATACAAAAAATTGATCCTTTATTGTACGAGGTTAAACTTGAACATAATGAAGACCGGATGAAATTTAAGTTATTCCTTCGCGAATTTTCGAACTTTGGATCGAATGCTCTTCATCAAGTTCCGGACAAGTGTTGCATCGCATTTTTTGGACGCTTGAGCCCAAATTTTTTCGAACTCCTGCATGTTCCCAGCTGCCTTACCAGTCTTCTTGAAGACCCTCTTCACGATTGCCCAGTAACGTTCGATGGGTCGAAGCTGAGGGCAATTTGGTGGATTGATATTTTTCTCAACGAAATCTATACCCTTTTCCGCAAGCCAATTGAGAGTGGTTTTGGCATAGTGAGCCGACGCTAAATCCGGCCAAAACAGTCGAGGTGTACTATGCTTCTTATATAAAGGCAACAATCTCTTCTGGAGACACTCAGATCGATATATTTCCCCATTTATAGTTCCGGTAGTGTAAAAAATGGTTGACTTCAAACCACAGGAACATATTGCTTGCCATACCAGTACCTTTCGACCGAATTTCTCCACTTGAATCGACCTGTCCGCATCGCTCACATCCTCTCCAACGACGGCAGTAAAGTATTGTGGACCTGGGAGGGTTTTTGAGTCCTCCTTTACATAGGTCTCATCGTCCATCAAAACGCATGCATCCGGACGCTGCAAAAGACGCGAATACAATTTCCGGGCCCTTGTTGCTGCTCACTTATTCTGTTCTGCATTTTGTTTCGAGATTTTCTGCTTCTTGTAGGTCTTCAGGTGGTTTCGCCTCTTGATACGCTGGATCATTCCGACACTCGTTCCTGTTTTTTTTGGCCAAATCACGTATTGACATTGATTTGTTCTTCATGATTAGAGATACCACTTTCTGCTCCAGTTTCGGGTTGGAAGAACCGGGTTTTCTGCCTCTTCCTGGTAGCTCATCCAAAGAATAGTGTTCCCCAAACTTATTAATGATGGTTTTAACACTCGCATGATGAATTCAAACCGCTTCGCCAATTTTCGCATAGTAATACCCTTCTCACTTAGCCATGTGTCCGGAACCTTAATTTTCACTTCCTTTTCAATACGCGACATTTTGAAAACGCAGAATTTGAACCGCACAAACAAGTAAACAAAAGAAAGCTGACAGTCAAACGCACAGCATGCAGTGTTCAGAGTATAAAAAACCATCACAAATACATGCGTACAACGCAAATGTGTGTGGATAGCTTAAATTCGATACACTCCTTACTTGGAAAAAACAATTTTTTTTCAAAATTTAGTCTTGAGTTCAATGAAACGTTTTTTTAGTGTTTCACCAAGGGTGCCATCAATCGTAAGGATCTCTCGACCAGTGAAAAGTGTATCTTTTCACATACCGAAAATATGAACCACGTTCCTTCTGAATCGAAGCTGGTCTTGCCTATGTTTGGTTGTTCCTGTGAGATTTTTGTTTTAATATGCTCAATATTGAATCAGGCTACTTTTTGGAAACTTGATATAAAATTTCTCCTCAAATAAATATTGAAAATTTTACTGGATTCGAAAAATGCCTAGTATGTTCCTAAAATGCGTTTAAGGAGTCTTTAAATAAGGGCTGTATCGAAAAGTGGTTATAAAAATTCAAAAATTAAGAAGACAATTTGCAAATTTTCAAAGCAATGTATTTCATTACAGCTTTACATGTTGAAATATCAATTAGATTAACAAAATAATCTGACTGCAGATTTCGGTAACATGGTCGTACTTTAGTCTCAAAACCGTCCATCGAGTTCGGCACGTTGGTTTTTGTGCACTTTCTGAACGCTGCTAACAAGTTTTTCTTGCCATCTGACATGTTGTGGGCCACTGCACCTGCCATTTTGAGGTTCCACTTGACGATTGCCCAGTAGCGTTCGATCGGTCACAGTTGCGGACAGTTTGGTGGGTTGATATATTTTTTAACGAAATCAACGTTGTTATCAGAAAACCACTGTAGAGTTGATCTGGCATAATGGGCAGAGGCTAGATCCATCCAGAAGAGCGGAGGAATCTCATGCAACCTCTTCTACAAGCATTCTCTTCGGTAAATTTCAACATTTAATGTTTCTTTTGTATAGAAAATGGCCGATCGAATGTCACATGAGCAAATTGCTTGCCAAACGAGTACCTTCACACCAAATTTTTCCATCGCCACAGCCGTAACTGCATTTGGGACACTCTCCTCAAGCTATTTCTTGTAGAATTGTGGTCCCGGCAGTGTTCTGAAAAACTCTTTTACGTACGTTTCGTCGTCCATCAAAACACACTGGGAGTGGTTGTCCAAAATATGGTTGTACAGCTTCCGGGCCCTCTTTTTGGCACGACACTGCTTCCTGCTTCCTGTATTTCTTCAAATCATTTCTTTTCTTAATCAGCTGAATCATCTCGATGCTGGTCCTGTTCTTCTTGGCCAAATCACGAACAGTGGTTGATTTGTTTCTGATTATAATCGATGACTTTTTGGTCCAATTTAGGATTGTTGGAACTGAATACTCCTCCAGTTCTCAGTGGATCCTGTAGAGTGTACTGCTTACCATACTTTTTTATCAAACGTTTTACACTTTCTGAATGCACTTTGTTCTTTTTGGTAATGTGATTGTAAGTTACATCCTTTTCAGTATAAACGTTTGCTGAATTTACTTTAGTACTTCAAGTTTAACCCGCGACATTTTGCAAAACAAACGCTGTGATAATGAAAAGAAACGAACCAAACTAGATTTTTTGACACCAAAACAAAACGTAATACCAATACACGTTAAAAAAAATATGCATCTGCTTAAGCTCAATACCAAAACAAATGTTATTAAATACTCATCGATACACTCCTTAAGTATTCAATGTCCTGATTGAAGAAATTTCCATAAATATCTGAGAGCTGGTATATCAAATAAAACATGTACCTTTAAACGGGCTAACATTGATGGTTTAGAGTTAAAAGTGTATGCATAGATTTTTTTTTGTGTGAAAGAATTCAACAATTATCATAGTGGGATTTGATCATCATTCATTGAATCATCTCCCATTGAATGATTTAAATCGTACAAATCATGGACGCAATACCACAATATAAGCGAATGTAATAACTAAACAAATGATAATCATACGAATGTGATAGGTACTTTTTTTTTGTATAAACAAGCGGAACAACATTGAACATTACTTCGCACTTTCGACATGGCTAACGTTGCTCTACTTTGATTCCGATCAAAAATACTTTGAACGATTATTTTTCCGATCGATTGGGGCAAACATTTTCAAAATGTTTGGAGAAACGACTGCGGTATTAACACGTAACGTCCCCAACCCCTCTGAGAAAGACAAAATCAAGTTTAAAATTAATGATTCTCCATCGTTGGCCATTGGATTTTGATGCGGCTTTTTGCAATAGATCACAACATTAACCTAGTTTGTGAATCTGCACTGGTTATTCCGAAAATGTCCATAGTTTCGGATTCCAAGGTCGGAGTACTGGGGTAAGTACCTGTCCAGGGATGGTGGACGAAATATTTTTAGATGCGAAACATGGCATGCGGCATATCAAACTTGGGGATTCGGCAAAACTAGGTCTTCGGAAGACATTTTGAGGATTTCTGACCATACTGGCCACTAAAAGAGGCCCTGCTTGATCCGAGTTCTTCCGGGAAAGTGGCCATGTTCAAATCTTTTCCAAAACCTGGCTTGCGACATATCAAACTTCATGATTTTGCAAAAATAGGTTTTTGGAGAACATTCTTAAGATTTCTGACCATACTAGCCGTTTAGCGAGAGCCTGTGGGATCCGAGTTCCTCCAGGAAAGCGGCCATATTCAAATATTTCTCAAAACCTGGGTTTTGACATATGAAACTTCATGATTTGGAAAACATATGTCTTCGGAGGACATTCTGAGGATTTCTGACCACACTGGCCACTTAGGTTGACCCACCGGAGTCCGAGTTCCTCCAGAAAACTGGCCATATTAAAATTGTAGCCAAAATCTGCCTTGCGACACATCAAACTTCATGATTTCGCGAAACTTTGTCTTCGGAGGACAGTCTGAGAATTTCTGACCATACTGGCCACTTAGGGAGGCCGTGCGAGATCCGAGTTCCTCCAGAAAAGTGTCCAAATTCAAATCGTTTCTAAAACCTGGCTTGTGACAAATCAAACTTCAGTATTTTGCTAATCAATTTGGATCAATATCCTTTTCCCGGCTTTATCCGGATCCACGATGCTCGAAGTATCAAATTATCAAAGTATAGAGTTACTCAACATTTTTCACAAAAATAAATCTCACGTCGAACAAAACTAAAAACAAAACGAGAATTCCGTTTCAACAGCGAAACCAAAATGGCTGTTTCGACATTTTTGTTTAATATTAGCTCTTCTAACTATGCTTTTCTCGTCTAGCGGTACATGCCCCAACTTAACATTTTTTTACAAATCATACTGTCGAGCTGGAAAAGATACGCACATTTTAGTGCACCAAAGCGTAACGAAATTCAGAAAAAGAGTACGAAGAGGACGGACGGGTTGCAAAAGTGAGGCGTAGTCTTCTTTGTTCAATCTATCTTACAAGCACAGGCAGTATGATAAAGCGTCCTGGAAAATGATTTCGTTTAATATTTGGTAAGAAATTCAAAGAATGTCCTCCGAAGACAAAGTTTTGCAAAATCATGAAGTTTGATATGTCGCAACCCAGGTTTTAGTGATGATTTGATTGTGGCCACTTTTCTTGAGGAAGTTGAATCCCTCAAGGTCTTTCTAAGTGGCCAGTATGGTTATGAATGCTCAGAATGTCCTCCGAAGATCTATTTCTTCAAAATCATAAAGTTTGAAATGGTGCAAGCCAGGTTTCGGCAACGATTTGAACATGGCCACTTTCTCGGTGGAACTCGAATCCTGCAGGGCCTCCCTAAGTGGCCAGTATAGTCAGACACCCTCAGAATGTCCTCCGAAGACATATGTTTTCCAAATCATGAAGTTTCATGTGTCAAAACCCAGGTTTTGAAAATATTTGAATATGGCCACTTTTCTGGAGGAATTTGGATTCCACAGGCTCTCGCTAAATGGCTAGTATGGTCAGAAATCTTAAGAATGTTCTCCAAAAACCTATTTTTGCAAAATCATGAAAGTTTGATATGTCGCAAGCCAGGTTTTGGAAAAAAATTTGAACATGGCCACTTTTCCGGAAGAACTCGGATCCCGCAGGGCCTCCTCAAGTGGTCAGTATGGTCAAACACCCTCAGAATGTCCTCCGAAGACATATTTTTGCAAAATCATGAAGTTTGATATGACGCAAGCCAGGTTTTGGGAAAGATTTGAACATGGCCACTTCTCCGGAGGAACTCGGATCCAGCAGGGCCTCCCTAAGTGGTCATTATGGTCAGAAATCCTCAAAATGTCTTCCGAAGACTTAGTTTTGCCGAATCCCCAAGTTTGATATGCCGCATGCCATGTTTCGCATCTCAAATTATTTTGTCCACCATCCCTGGACAGGTACTTACCCCAGTACTCCCACTTTGGAAAACAAAACTCCGAAAATTTTGGAATAACCAGTGCAGATCCACAAACTAGGATAATGTTGTGATCTATTGCAAAAAGCCGCATCAAAATTCGATGGCTAACGATGGAGTTTCATTGATTTTAAATTTTAATTTTTCTGTCTCAGAGGGGTTGGGGGACGTACGTGCTAATGCTCAAAACCTGACCGCTTTTCGTGACGGTCGCGATAGGTTTTTATTTTAAATTGTACCCCAGTTTAGAAATAAAAGACGTACACAGAAAAAAATAATGAATTTTAACAAGCGCGTAAAATTTCCCCTCGTTTAATTTCAATCCAGAGGATGCGTAAACAGCGAAATTGTTTGCAATATTTCATGCGCCATACAACAATGTTTGCATTCTTTCATACAACAGGCTAGATTCAGGCGTTATCAGGCAACAATTTACATGAAATCTCCCATTATTTTCTGCCAAATCTAGCATAATCTAGCTTTATGTGCATTAGATCACGCAGAAAATTCAATGTTTCTTTTTATCTGTGTAGTCGTACGTCAAAAAAAAGACTCCCGGAAGATTGACAGGGACTACCTGTTTAAAACATATAAAACTTTTTAAGCCGGTCTTTCATATTTATTTAAAAAAAGAAGTGACCAATCCCTTTTCACCGATTAAACTCAATTATCCATCTGGTCAAGCAGCCACACTGGAAAAGCATTTCACCTAACTACTACTGGAATCACATGTAGATATTTTCCGATTTTAAAATAAGTGGTTTCTACATGAATTTCACATATGAAATTGATTAGTCACATCTACATTGCACTACCCAAGTAACATTCCCATGACCATCCACCATTATTAAGTTTTATTAAAGTTTTATGAAAGCCACTTGAAATCAATTTGGTTTTATAGTGGAACCAAGAAGAGCCGATAGGTTTCATATTTTAGTCAGGTCTATGAAAACCTACAAAGCTTGTTTACAACGATCTTAAAACCTCGTTTTCTCCAATTCCTTTTACTCCTATCAAAGGTTTTATTTCGACTTTATGAACTCGTAAAATGCTGTTTTGAAATGCCATTTTAGGACTCATTCATATTATCTTATTATGGCCAGTTGAAAAAGCATTTTAAAACCATTTTACCTCCAGTAAATGCATTAAACGGCAAATTGGCATTGAGGGAAGTCACCATATGACCAAATAGTTTTAAAGAAGTCATTGGGAAGATAACTTGGCTTATTGGCAGAACTGTGATTGTTTTTCCAATCGCCATATTGAAATATATGAAATAATTGAAATGGGGAAAAATAAATGCACCAAATTCTAAATGTTATGCAGATGAACTGTAGATCGGAGATAACCTTATTGAATTCCATCAATTTTCAAGAAATTCATGATTAATTTATCGAATATATGTCTTTTAATATTGAGTTTGTTGTTGTGAGTTCGCATAATTTCCAAGGCGCATTAATTTTCGGCTCTTATCGTGCCAATATTCACCACAAAATTAAATGCGTATAATCATATGGCATGATACGCTGTAATAAACTTAATTTGTTTTGGATATTTTGCTATCAAACAAAATTTCCCGCAACACTTGACCTCTTTCCTTCGATATTATTTACTGCTAAATGAATCAGAAGAGCAGAGAATCGAACAAAGCAGAACAACAAAAACCAACCACGATATCACAGTTAAGTTTGACAGCTGTGGCCATTTGGCCGCATGCTGGTTTTCATGGCAGCCAAGAGGTTTTATGAAGGTTCTCAAGTGGTCATAGCATCTATCACTAGAATATTTTCAAAATCTCTATGATCTTATAAAGGTTTTATTAACTTGTTTTCACAACCGTCTATAGAGAGGGCCACTTTGTACAAATTTTGGCTTTGAAGAAGCATAGAGGAGGTGTTGGTAGACAAAACAGTTTTGAATGTAGTTTTATCAACAAAGCCGGGTGAAATGTTATGCGGCTGGAATAAAACTAAAATTGTTACTTGGGTAGACACATAAGATTCACTTAATTTTGCGAAGCATTTTCCACTTCCTGAATCTTATGAATGGTAAATGGATTTCTGGTGGATATTTTTCACTGTTATGTGATTTTTATTTGGGCGTAGGAACGGGTAGAAAATGTATTTGCTATGAATTTGATACTTTCATAAGATTAGGATGAAGAATGAACTTTTAAAACCATGTCAGCAAAATGATTTCGAAATTTTCTTACGTTACTGATAAATCCCAACTTACTCAGCTAACTTTACTATTGGATGGTTCATTCAGATTTCCTTGACCTATAATATTCTTTCTATGATTGCTCTCTAATAAGAGCAAGAAACTTTCAAAATGTCATTAGTCTTTCCTAACAAAAATTGAACTACCCGTCGTACACAGAAGCATCTTTCGGCAAAATGTCTCCGAAATAAACTACCTTAATGGCGCCCATTCATGCTCCGAAATTCAAATATTTAACCTCACGTTTTCCCCATCAATCGATTCAATGTTGAACACTCTCCACACTCAACCCTCAATCTCCCACACCTTTGCTGCTCTCCCGATCCCATCCGTCACTCCACGGAGAATAAAGCAGCAAAACCCCGAAACCAGTATCACCAGCAAACCATCTAATCGAGCCTAATTCAGTTCCAGCCGGAAACGAACCACCACAACGGCCAACATCAACATCCTACGGCCGGTGGGTGCGCTTCGAGAATGGAAATATTCGCCCACCGTCGCCGGGACCACCGTCTCCATCGGGCCATCGGTCACCAACCCCACGGGTGCCGACACCCTACCCGAGCCCCACCCGGGATGGCGACGAACAGGACGAAAACCACCATCAGGACATTTTCGATCAATTCGCTGCAGCAATCGAGCATCAACCCCAATCGAAGCCGGATTTGGTCGAGAACGTTCCCCTGATTGATGCCGTACTCGATGATTTGCTGACGTTCTCAAAGACACTTGTCCTGCGGCATTCGCCGTCATCTTGTACCGAGGATTTCCCGTTTGCCGCCGAACGTGAGGAGGCAAAAATTGTCGAGATAAATGACGATAATTTAATTAATTTATTAGCTGACGATGAGGACAATAGTGGAACGAAAGTGGTTGGTAAAACCCAAAGCCGCCACTCTGCTTTAGAAAAGAAAAGTTTGCCTTCTAAGCAGGATGACATAGGAGATGATGCCAGCCCCACCAGGCGACAAGAAAATAGTGGCAATGAGAGATTTCGAGAGGAAATATGTGCCTTGAATACCAATGAGGAGGATGAGCAGCTGGAGCCCAACAGCCGCCATCACTCGGTTGACGATTCCAAAGACGTGATAGACAATTATTTGAGCACGAGGCGCAATCAGGAGGACATTTTCGCCAACGTTGCCACATTCAACTGGAATCCACTGGACGTCTATCAGCAACATGGACTGTTTATGATCGATCCACGTTTTGCACTGGCAGACCTGCATTCCACTACCCCTGACAACGCCACCCATGGTCAAGATGACAGATATAACGAGCGGGCAACGAGAAGCTTCAACGGCAGCCGCAGGAGAAATGACGCACATTTAAATTCGTCAAAGCGTGAGTCGGCTCCCAATGATAGACACCGTCCAACAGTAGCTGACGCCGCGGCCAAAGTACAAGTTGACGACGATGATACTGGAGGCCGTGCTGAGACTGTTATTGGCATAGTAGGAATAACTGATGGTGCAGATCCGTCATCGGTGGACGTGAATTCATTTGCAACTCAACTAACAGAACTAGAAGATACTGCCCCCGCCGGCAGCTTGCTCGAAAGTCATAAAATCCCGAACGACAGGGCCAGTCCGATGGCGATGGACCATTTTTACGACTCAGCTCACGTCGAATATCCGGTGCGGGCAGACTTGTGCAGCACCATCATTCAGGAATGCCATCAATCGCCCAAGGAATCTGATTATGATAATGATCCGGTCAAGAACACCACCAGGAGAGGCGACCTACGGCAGCGGCCGGAGTCCATGGGCCGAGGTGAAACGGAAGGTATGCGCAGTGATGTGGTTGCGTTCCGTGTTCGTGAAGGGAATGACTATTTCGTTTTCCTTTTTTTTTTTGTGTGTTTGCGTGAAGAGAATGTGGGAAGAAGCGATGTACTTCCTGTGTCGAATGTAGATAATCAAGGAGTTTGTATGTGTGTTGTGTAACGGTCAGGATTTAAGTGAAATAAATGTGGGATGTAACTAGCTCTTTGTTATTTTGAAATTTAATTTTTGTAACCAGTTGCCAGTTATGAGAAAATTCCGACTTAAATATTGTATGAGTTCATTCTAAACTTGTAGTCCTAAGTAAAACTATAAAACTTTACAATTTGAGTAATTTCCGAGTTGTTGAAAATCAAGTAGAACTTTCTTCATAGTTGAAATAGAACTTTTCATGTTTCTTGTTTTATGGCTTGTAAGCCTTGTTGAAGATTTGCAGAACCTCCAAAATCTTCCAAATTTATTTTGAGAACGATATCACAATTTTTATCTATGACTTGATTTACTTGTGAAGCATTGAACATGTCTTGTGAGAACAAAACAGTTGTAATGAAAGGTCACTCGACAGGCATGAGAAACGATCTTGAAACCATCATCATTTATCATTTCAAGGGTGAACCACATGAAACAATTACTTTTTCTCCGTTGAGGATTTTTTCTGGGAACAACTTGGTCTAAATTTGACCCAGATGTACCCAAATATCCTGATTAATCCACTAGTATTTTAACTGTGGCAATTTATGGCAATTCAGTTGATAATGTGTCAAATTGTTTTGGTATTCCTCAAAGCCAAATTCCCACATTTCATTTGCCACCGAAACTATGAAACACTCTCTTTCTATTAAACACATCATTAATCTACTTTTCCGTTCGAAACAAATATTGGTAAACCACGGTCATCCTTTCAAAGTTCATCACATGAAACGAGTACCCTCGTAAACAGATTTAACACACTTATCAACGCCCAAGTATTCAACACAACTTGTGTGAGAAAAAAGGTCCGATTTTCGTTCACCACCAGTATGCATAGTACAGGCACTTAAAAGTTATGGGCTAATATAATTACAAGAACTATGTATCACCACGAAGCGGTGACCACGTGAGTTGTACTTTGATGGGAGACATTTTCCTCTGAAATTAATAACAATCCCTGTGCTTTGGACAGCTTTTTTCCCACGGCATCGTCAACAATTAATGACCTTGTTAAATATGTCAGCTCCATCAATCTTTCAGGGTGTCGTAACTTTCTAGGCTGTCATCAAGTGCAGAATAATTTGAAAGCTGTTAGACGAACAGTAGGAAAAGTAATGTGGTAATATTTTTATACACACATTCAGCAAATGGTTCGCCAATGAAGAAAACGTCCGGTCAGTTTCAAGGTAAGTTAGTCAACACTGTCATCAAGCTAGACATGAACCAGTTGGTCTCAATTGGAATAACCAAAAACTTATCAATCTATGAACTAAGGAATGCATCTAAAATGAGCCTTCCACGTACATTTGCGTTGTACGCGTGTATTTGTGATGGTTTTAATTTGTTCATCATAGCATGCTGTGCATTTAATTGTCATATTTCGTTTGTTTACGAACGGTTTAGATTCTTCGTTTTCAAAATGTGGCGCATTGAAAACGACGTGAACATAAAGGTAGTGGATACATGGCTACGTGAAAAGGATGTAACTATGCGACAATTGGCGAAGTGCTTCGGAAATCATCACGCGAGTGTAAAATCCATCAAAACCAAGTTTGGGGAAGAGGCAGAAACTCCGGATCTTCCAACCCTGAACTGAATCAGAAAATGGTAGCTCTAATTCGGAAGAACTAATCAATGTCGATACGATTTGGCCAATAAAGCGGAAAACAGTGTCGGAATCATTCTGACACTGTTCAAGAACCGGAACAACATGAAGACCTACAATTAGCATTAGTATTAGCATTGACGTTAGCACACCTCGTGTATGGAGGTACGATGAGGAATAATTCGTTGAAGACATTGCATGTAACCATGAAACGGATCCAGTCACTGATACGTTTCTTCACGTAATAATCTCCACGAAGACACTCCTCGATCTCTCACCTGGCCTCGTCCATGCAACCGTTAAAGATAAGGAGGATTTGGCATCTACCTTAAGAAGACACGGGGAACCCACTTAGCCTTCAGTAGATATCAAGGAAAACGGAAATGGATAGCCGTAGAGAATAGTTAAACAGAATGCCCTGTTTGGTGTACAGAACAAAACAATATTAAAAAATTGTCCTTGGGAACATCTAGTCTAAGAAGGTTGAGTGATGCTCCATTTTTCTCCAAACGAAAGCGAAGCAATCAGGTCGATTCAAGTGGAGAAGTTCGGTCGAAAAGTGCTGGCAAGCAATATGTACGGTACGAACACTACCGGAACAATCAATGCGGAAATCTATCGATCTGAGTGTCTGCAGAAGAGGTTGCTGCCTTTATATCAGAAGCAAAGTACCCCTCCACTGTTATGGCCGGATTCAGCGTCGCCGCATTACGTCAAAACAACTCTCAATTGACTAACGAAAGGGTACACGCTCATTCAGATTTATCCAAATTTGAACCCAAATTCATAGAAATTGGAACTACTCAAAATTGGGTAGCCGGATCTATACGCAAATTTGGGTAAACCCACTATTTATTCGTTTTTGGTTAGTTCTACTCATTATTATAAAATGAGTTTTTTATGGAAATTGGCTGCTCTTGTTAAACTTTGCTTTTTTATTCTTTTCATATAAATCGACTAATATGCATTAATAATATTCATACATAGAGCGAGCGAGTTGGCCAGATGGGAGCTCAATCGCTGCACGACGCCCACCTGCGAGATCAATGAAGGATAGCTCTCCTCCAGCAGTTTATTCTTGGCAACACTCATCATGGTTTCCAAAACCCGCTGCTAATGCGCATCGCTGACGCATTTCGGGAATTCTTCAGCCATCGTCCGATCAGTGCGAACCTTCTCTGCTGGAAGCTGCTGGTTAGCTTTCGCTGATCGAACACCCTCACCATGTCACCCATCAGCTGCGACATGTCAAAGTTTTCATCCAGGCACCTGTAAACAAATAGAACCTGGATGACGAGCGTGGCCAATACGCAGTCCCAGGTACTTACCGACGACGAAACCGCATAATGGATGCACTCACAAACGATCATTTCGACTTGCTTTCGAACGAGTTGAGTCCAGAACAAATCCAAAATCTTCACATTAAATTTCGGGAAGCGTTCGGAAGCTTCGATGCTGTTCACAAAAAGTAAAAATATGTGTCCATTACATACAGTAGACATATACCAGACTTATGAATAATAGAGTTTACCCACTTTCATAAATCGCCTTACCCATGGTTTGACGTTATAGTCTGTTTTATGAAAAATGGGTAAAAGCTACTCAAGCTAGCCAATTCAAAGAACGACTTGTTCGTTTGATGTTCAGAAATGGAATAAATGTTTTATTTGTATATTCTAGTTTTTACAAATCTCACGGCTTACTTCTCTTTGCAACACTCTTCCTTAAGCTGTATGTGATCGATTCCCATGGCATGTCGATTCCGCTCCAGCTTGATACGTTGATGTGGTTTTGTCAGTCCATCGGCTACTTGATCTTCGGTGCAGACGTAATCCAGTGTGACGATTTTCTGACTCAGGACATCACGAATGAAATTATACCGGGTAACTATGTGCTCGGTCGTTGGTTCTTGGCAACACAGGTTGTGCTCTGGTTGCCAAAACTTCAGCCAAAATATGCCATGTTGTTCCATGTGAAAATCCCATGCTGTCAGCTATCACATCCACTGTCGATCGATGATCTTCCAAAACCATATACTATATTTTCGCTATGATTTCTAAAGTTGATGCACTTTTTGAACGTCCTGAGCGTTGATTGTCTTCAACGCTTGTACGGCCACGCTTAAACTCCAAAACCCATCGGTGAACGGTTGGAAATGAAGGAAAAGACTTTTTAGATACTTTCACCAATTTTGCATGGATCTCAGTAGCCGATTAACCCTCCAGAACAAAGAATTTAATCACTGCACGATATTCGGATTTTTAAAAATCCGAAAAATACAATGACACGCCAACTTCAAATGTCTTGTAAACAAATAATGAATTGACAGATCGTAATGAAATTATGAGTACTTTCTTATGAACGATGAAATATTAAAATGACATAGAAATTTAAGTTTTTCAACTGCTCCATACATGTCAAATTTCAAAACTTTTTGATTAACCTAGTAGTAAACCACGGTAACGTGTTAAACATCAGCTGCAGTGTGAAGAAATTTCGACTCTTCTCCACGCAGTACTCGGTGTACCAATCATCCGTCTATTCACTGAAGAATTGCTTCAAAAGGTACATTACATGGAAAGCGAATGTTCTTATCGATTTCACTATCGGAGGTGGAGCCAAGTTTTGCTAGCTGATCGGCGACCTCGTTGCCGTGTACTCCAATGTGGCTTGGAATCCACGTCCATATAGGACACGTTTCATCGTCGACAGGATTGTAATAGTACGTTCACACTACGGCCTATATTACGTGATATAGTGCGATTCATGATATAGCAGCTATACCATGTGCTATATTACGTGATATCCCATACATTTGATCTGTCAATCTATATTATGAATAGTACGTGATATAGCTTATATCATCTCATTTACTTGATATAATTCGATAAAGTTGTGGTTGGCAACCCAGCTGCGATAGAGCTGGGCGATATCTTTCAATAGTCTAAAAACCAAATCCAGAAAGCCGAATTCAACAGAATTATTCCTCATCCATGTCGGTTTTGATTTTCATCGACTAATTGACATCGAGAAGTTTCAAGCAGATTTTTCGATGCTATCAACGTTGCACTAAATTTTCCTAATAGAAAAAGCGGAAATCAAGGGACGTAGCTTCAATTATTAAAAATGTGTAAAGTTCTGATCCCAATGAAACCCACCGTTTAGAAACGAATTATTGGAACAAATGGTACTTTAAAACAGTAGTGCATCAAAATCATATCTTTTTGCTTAGAACATGTAATTAAGATCAGTTTACTTAGTATTTTTCTCTTTTCTACATCGTCACTTTTCCAAACGTCAAACTATATCAAGCCTGTGTAGTGTGAACACCTCCACTTGATATCGATATCAACTTGCAATATCACTTAATATAGAGCGTAGTGTCAACGTACTATAAGATGTCATTCAAGATGCTCTCTTCCTCCCTGGATTGTGCGATATCGCCAAATATGCTTAAACTCAGAACGTAGCATAGCTCGTCTCATTCTGCTAATGTTTGCTTTAAAATAAAATGGACAATGCCGATTTTTCATGGGTTTACCTTCACCCGCATTGACGAAACTACCCATGCAGCATCAATCATAGTAACCCATGAGTCTGCAGAACAAATTTGACAGCTCTATCAGTCGAACTCTAACCGTGATGGCAAAAACAGTGAAGCAACTCCGTTCAGAAGTGTGCGCGTTCAAAGAACGGCGCCCCGCCGCACAGTGATTCCAAGGCGGAAAAAGTCGAAAAATCGACTTTTTCATTTTACAATATATATATATTTATAATTTTAAATACTATTTGAGGTTTCTTTTGGCAAAATTTTATGAAGATTGTATGAAAATTGTGCTCTCTACAATTTTTCAAAGTATGGGACCTACGTGGTCGTGATTTTTTGCTCCCATATAAAATGTATGGAGAATCGAAAAAAAAACTTCAACTAAGTATTCAAATGTGAGCACGCTCGCGCATACACCACAATAGGCATATTTTGAAGATTTTTTTGTCAGCTTTCTGAAAATCTTTTTTATCTTGCGCAAACTTGCGCAAACATGGTTCCGGGAGGCCAGTGTCTAGGTATGTCTGAAAAATCCGTAAAATATGTAAAAACATAAATCTCGCAACAGATTACCACGGTTTTCCCTTCTTATATAAATATATGTATATATCTTGAAAAATCGCCATTTGAGCCAAGGCCAAGTGGGCCTAGTGTTAAATACAGCGAACTCAGCTCTATGAACTGAACACATGCCTGTGAGTGTAGTGTATGTGTGTAACGAAATTTCTAACTCAGCTTCTCAAGCAACTACTGAACCAATTTGAATGAAACAATAAATGAAAGGTACTGTGGTCTAGTACGTCTTTTTGGAATTTTATTGGAATTGGTTTACTGGTTCCGGAGATACCCCCGGGGAAGTGGCCAATTTCGGACTTCGATCGAAACCCATTATGTGACACCTCAAATTAAATGAGAATTCAGCAGTAAGTCCAATAGTAATGATATCAAAAGCCCAGAACCACAATGATCACATCCGGGTTGATGTTCCGGATACTCCCGGGAATGTGGCCAGATTCGAATTTGGCTCAAAACTCATCATGCGACACGTCAAATAACATGAGAACTCAAAAATAAGCACAATGGTGATACAATTGTGGTGGATCACAATGACCACATCCGGGTTCGTATTACTAGTACTACGAGGGAAGTGTAAAAAGTACTACCAGGAAAGTTTAAAAAGTACTACCAGGGAAGTGTATTGCTTGCTCTCAACTTAGTGTTCTGCACTTCCACAGTTAATAATTAAGAGCTTTCGAAGCCAGATACCATTTTTGCATTAGTATGAACGAATTTACTGTAGTAATCCATTTGTGATTTTGCGGCATGGTCCTCCGGATTATTTCGAACATCCGGATATCTGAATAGATGTTCATCACTTTCGTTCTAGAACGACGCAACATTGACAAGTTACTCGGGTTATTATAAGCTTTTCAGTGAGTGTTATGAAACAGTAACTATGCTTAACATTTAGCGGATGAATTGAATTATTTCAAGAAAGTCATCATGGAAGGAAAACTATACAAACTTGTTTTGCTTTCTTTTGGTTAATAAATTAATCAACACAACGCACCACAGTTTAAGAGTTAACATTGAGTAAAAATATAAGTCCACATCTGTCCACGCAGTCTGTTAGCGAAGGCGTCACGAGTGTGAACTGACCCGTCGCTAGTTACCACATGGACTCGTAACAAGCGAACGAGTTGACAGAATGTTTGAAGTGGGGAGATGACAGAACGAATGTCAGCGAGGATGATGAACAGAAATTGAACGAAGTTTTAGAAGCAAAGAAAAGGTATTAATGCGATTTAGCTGGATTTACGAACTTCTATAACTCTTAATTTGCTTTAGATGTTTACCTACGAACATAAAAATAACTGAAACCGAATGCATTGTAAAGCTTCAATCGCTTCTTGATCACACATCAGCAAGAATTGGGGTTCGATCTAAGGAAGATATCGTTGGTTCTGGAAACGAGAGAACAAGCAACAAGCTTGTATTGATAGTAAAGTATGGAATGGATGGCTCTGGCGGTTTTGCTGAATTTAAGCAAAAATTTGCGATTGCCGGAGATTCGGACTCTAACATTTTTTTAACATCACTTGTTCCTCTACGTTTATTGAAGGACACAAAAGTCGTTTGGGATCTTCCACACGTTACTGCAGACCGGTTCATATGCAGCAAATAAAAGAAACATCCGTGAGCATAATGGAGGAATATAGACGAATTTCAGCTGAAATTAATACGTTGTCCCCTTCCCGTTTCGAGTACGATGGTTTTAAATTTAAAATTGACTACCAAGTACATTTTACTATAGCAGACGGTAAAGTAATAAACGCAATTACACATACAACATCCGCACAAAGATGTTATTTGTGTGGTGAAACTTGCTCACATTTCAACGACTTAAACGATATACCTATCAACGAAGATTTTTTTAAATTTGGTGTTGGCTCGCTTCATTGCCTTATAAGAGCATATGAATGTATCATTCATATTGCTTATCGGCTAGATTTTAATAAGTGGAAGAAGACAGACCACAAAGAGTTATACGACGCAGCAAAAAAACGAATTCAAAACAACTTTTTTGAAAAACTTGGACTTCACATAGACAAACCAAGATCCAATTTCGGTAATTCCAATGATGGAAATACCGCGAGACGGTTTTTTGAAAACGCAAAAATATCATCGGAAATTACAGGAGTGGATTTCGAATTAATCGACCGTTTACGGATCATCCTAATTGCAATTTCATGCGGACAAGCAATTGATGCTGTAAAATACATGGCATTTGCTCATGAAACAGCAAAGCTCTACGTCCAACTTTACCCGTGGTATAATATGCCAACCACGCTTCACAAAGTTCTTATTCACGGCCATCAAATTATAAGCGCGTCAGTACTTCCTGTAGGAAAGATGTGTGAGGAAGCGCAGGAGGCTGTGAACAAAGAAATACGTCGGCTGCGTAGAGATCATTCCCGAAAAATGTCCCGGACAGCCACAATGGAGGATATTTTCAATGGATTGTTGGTAGCATCGGATCCCATCATTTCGTCCTATCGAAAGGCTGAGAAAAGTAAAAACGAATCGAATTACCAGAGAAGGTAAAAGAATTGCTAATGGTTGCTGAAACCCAACAAGAAAGCTCAGAATCAGATTTCAGTGATTAGTGTTAAATGATATGAACTATCAGGAGATAAATAAAATGACTTAATTGTCATCGTCTGAATTTTCTTAATTGAAATTTATATGAAAATTGTAGTCGCCTTTAAAAAACTAAGAACTAGACCTTCTCATCATTCATAATATACTAATATTAAATTTTTCTATGCCTATACTTTTTCTTAAAATTCACGTTATTTATGCAGAAAAATTTGAAATTTAATGGTTCTAGTGGTTCGAAAGCTACAATTCTTGAAAAATATATATTTTCTTAAATTTAGTTTTGGACCACCCTATCTCAAAATGGGTCACTCTAAGGACATCTATGTAAAAACTAAATTGAAATCTGACAATTTTCCATCAAAAATGTACCTAGATGAAAATGTGGGTTCTACCTCGCCAGAAATTTGCAATCTATTTGCAACTTTCTTCCAAGATATATATACCACATTTTCTGAAGCAGATCGTGATCGCAAATATTTCGGTTTCTTCCCAGAATTTAGTGGAGATATTAGTGTAAATAATATAAATGTGCATGACATAAAGGAAGCATTGAAAAAACTAGATATCTCCAAAGGATGTGGGCCCGATGGGATTCCCCCTATTTTTCTGAAAAACTTAGCTTCGGAGCTTACAACTCCCTTGTTTTGGCTTTTCAATAAGTCGATCAAATCCGGTATTTTTCCCAACTCGTGGAAAAGTTCCTATCTAGTTCCTATTTTTAAATGTGGCAAAAAATCTGACATACGAAATTATCGCGGTATTGCTATTATCTCTTGCATTCCAAAACTTTTTGAAGCGATCATTAATGAAAAACTATTTTGTCAAATTAAAAATAGAATCTCTACCTTGCAACATGGATTCTTCAAAGGACGCTCAACTAATACAAATTTACTCGAATTCGTTAACTATTCGCTGGTTGCAATGGACAATGGAAACCATGTTGAAGCTTTATACACAGACTTCAGCAAGGCATTTGATCGCATTGATATACCCATGCTTCTATTCAAACTGCAAAAAATGGGTATTGAGCTAAATTTTCTTAAATGGCTCGAGTCTTATCTCACTGACCGACAACAAATAGTCAGATTTAAAGGCAAGACCTCAAATCCTATTCGAGTTACTTCAGGAGTTCCTCAAGGCTCCCATCTCGGCCCTCTTTTGTTTATACTATTTGTAAACGATATTTCCCTCATTTTAAAAAACGTAAAAATTCTTATGTATGCCGACGATTTAAAGATATTTTTAGAAATAAAAAACAAGGAAGATATAAGACTATTCAAAAACGACGTACTCCTATTTTATAATTGGTGCAAAAAAAGCCTTTTGCAGCTAAACGTCCAAAAATGTAAATCAATATCATTTAGTAGAAAGCGGAATACACTAGACTGTACAATCTCGCTAGGAAATCAGGCAGTTGAAAAGTGCGGAAGAATTAAGGATTTAGGTGTTATTTTAGATAAGAAACTAACATTCATTGACCACTATAACACAATAATCAGTAAAGCAAGTAGCATGCTAGGATTTATAAAACGATTTAGTTACAACTTTCATGACCCATATAAATGTGTAACATTATACGTTGCATATGTGAGGTCAATACTTGAGTATTGTAGCGTAGTGTGGTCACCTTTTTCAGTCATGCACGAATAACGAATGGAATCAGTTCAAAAGCAATTTATACTGTTTGCCCTTCGAAAATTAGGTTGGAGAAGATTTCCTTTACCATCTTATAAAGCTCGTTGTATGCTCATCAGCATAAAAACATTAAAAGAGCGTCGAGAATTCGCAATGGTCTCAGTTGTAAACGATATCGTTTCGCATCGTATTGATTCTGAAGAACTTTTATCAAAACTTAATTTTTATATTCCAAGTCGACAACTACGAAATCGAAATGTTTTTACTACAAGCCACTATCGTACAAATTATGCTAAATTTGGGCCTTTAAATCGAATGATGGCAACATACAATATGCATTGCGAAAACGTTGACTTCACAACGACAAAATATAAATTGAAGCAATACTTTAATGATATTTGATAAAAAGCTGCTCATAAATGTACTAGAATGTAAGCTTAATACTGTAACAAATATATTTATATAGATTTAAGAGTGACAAAACATGTAAATAACTATAACTAAAAGTCTACACATGATTGACTTCAAATAAATAAATAAATAACAAAATAAAAAAAATATATAAAAAAATATAAAAATATATAAAAAAAAAAAAAAATAATAAAAAAAAAAAAAATAACAAAATAAAAAATAAAAGAATTACATTCTTCAAAACGAACAAACTTACCAAAAGTTGTGAAATTTTAAGACCCACTTCATCTTTTTTGTTAAAATGCCACCCCCCGAACCAAACAATGTTCTTCACCCTTTTACTACATTTTATTACAAAATGTTTTGAAAAAAAGCACGTTTAACATCTATTGACCATCATTTTGATATTAACTGTTAACATAGAGTACGTCGGATATTATTCTGTTAAAATATCCTAATAAATGTTATTACTCCATAGAACCAGCAGAAAGGAAAACACTATTTTAGAAATGTCTACATGCAAGGTGTACAATTCTAAAAACATTATCCAGCCCAGGCTACCCATGTTGCTGTATAAAATTACTTACACTCTATAAATACTTATTTCCTTATTATATTCTTTATTTGATAAACATTGCATGAACCTTATTATAATTCATTGATTTAAAACATTTCAATACCGGGATGGGAGGGTGCACCAGGGCATCATTGAAGTTGCAATTGGACAATGGAGTGGACAGCCAACCGGAGTCTAGGAGCGTATGTGTCTTTCATTTATGATTGTAACATTCCACTCCAACAGTTGTAATGAATACGACGCGCCTTTCTCAAACAAACCATCTAGTGGAAAGCTTAACCGAATTGCGTATTTTGTTATTCGTTTTATCGGATCATATTGCTGGAAGGAGATTCTTTTGTCTGCTTACGGGCCTGCCCAACCCTTTTTGGCCCTTCATACAGCAGTATGTTGAATTTAGAGCGGTAACAAAGCATGATCTTTCTGTTAAGTGGAACCGCATGCAGGGCAAGGCCCACGCTAGGATGGTGGCTTCCTACATACATGCCTACATACATATAAATGGTTTTGAAAAAAAAAGCACGTTGCTTTAGGTCGAAACTAATTAATTTATCATTTTTTCGGATGTTCCGGACATTCCAGGGGACAATAAAGTGGCCATATCACGGTAGTGTGGCCTAATATGACAATTTTGATAGCCTATTTGAAATCAGCGACCCAAAGTTACTTGGAAACACATAGTTAAGCTATGTAAAATCCAGTTTTAGACTTTTTTCCGCCTTTTGTATGGGATGGAATCACTGTGCGCCGCGTCGAAAACGGACATCGTGCGGCACTTTGTGGACGCCGGATACGTCCGTACCGGCATCTACAACATCTTGGCACTAACAATCAGAGCATCGAAAGAAAGCCCGGTTCCGGACGGCCGACAACTCTGAGCGACAAGAAGCTCCAAAGGATGCTGAAGAGGAAGACCGAGGGGAAAGTGGCTGCATCGCTGCGTGCGCTTGGCCGGGAGGTCGTTTCAAACGGCCAAACAGTGAAAAAGTACCTGGCAAACATGAACATACATGTAGGAAAGCTGAAGTCGCGTCCACTGGTTTCGGAGCTGCAGGCAATGACGCAGCGGCAGCGGCTGAATAAGATGGTCAACTCGATTTTCCCGGCAAATTGCGACGAGGCGGTCGTGATGGACGACGAGACCTATCTCACCATGAATGGCAACGACTGGCAAGGCACTTCGTATTTAACTTCTCCCACGAAGGAAGTGAGCTCCGAGGTGAAGTTCATTTCACACACCAAGTTCCCCAAGAAGGTGCTGCTGTGGCTGACAATCAGCGAGAAGGGGATGTCAAAGCCGCTCTTCTTTCGCTCTGGACTGGCCGTGAACGGGGAAAGTTATAGTACGAAATGCCTGCCGGAGGTTGCGTCGTTCATCAAGAAATACCATAAGGGCCAAGACGTGGTGTTCTCATCGGTGTTACCCATAAATTACGTTTGCTGCTATTACCATTTTCATTAATATTATTTCCACGCATTTTCCACGTGCGCAATAACCCGTAATAGCTAGTACTATTTTCATTAACATCAAATTTTCTAAAATGTCTTATTTGCAAATGGAAATAACAGCGAAGTTAAGCATCATCTCCTAACCTACCCCACACCGACGCCATCTATATAACCGTATGATATTCGAATGTAGGAAAACCATGAGGAAATCATGTGCAATGAACCATTTTCCATGATTAACCCTAAATGAGACCACCACCATTCGATTCTCCGGACCTAACTAGAAAATAAGAAGAATGATAAGTAATTTCCATTTAATTCCAACTACCTTTATTGCTTATCTTGACAGATACGCGTATTTCGTCTACAATGTGTAGACTTCTTCAGTGTCGTGTACTAATACTCCTGTACTAATACTAATGTGCAGACTTCTTCAGTGTCGTGTACTAGTACACGACACTGAAGAAGTCTGCACATATGTAGACGAAATACGCGTATCTGTCAAGATATGCAATAAAGGTAGTTGGAATTAAATGAAAATTACTAATCATTCTTCTTATTTTCTAGTTACAGGTATTCCACTAAATAGCTCACACTCTCCATAATTCATCCATACGTTCACATAAATATAAAAAAAAAAAAAAAAAAATAAAAATAACAACAATCCACAAACCCACATAGTATTTTAGTTTATTAAATATGCCGGGAAAGCAGGAAAAAAAAATTTTTCCCTCCCCCCCCCACACAGAGAAACTTGATTCTTTTTCCTCCCCCTCTTTTTTTTCAAATTAAAAAAAAAAAACACCCAATATAAAAAAAAAAAACCCAAATTAAATTTTGGGTAAAAAATTTTTTTTTGTTCCCAACTGGGGGGGAAACTAGGCAAAATGGAACACTTACTGCGGTCAACCTTAAATGAGACTAACACCATTCGATTCCCCGCATTACTTATTAAATGTTCTCAGTTCATAACTTGATTCTAAATACAATTTCAGTCAACGTTAAACGATAAATACCAGTCGAACAATGATAGAAAACATAATTAGCCAAACTCAACCGTTTATCTCCAACTTAACTATTTAAAATGCCGAAAACAGAAATCCATTGATCAACAAATCCAACTACCAATTGATTACGTGATGACCCTCATTCACTTAGTTTAAAACCACTCCATCCGTCGTGGCGGCTACACTTCATCAGTTGTTCCCAAAAACTGAAGTGTTGCATTTTCGAACAATTCCAATCAACTTCAATGGGCTTGGTTTTCCGATCATCGGTCAGGCAATCTACCATTATGCAATTGTTCCCTATGAGAAAAAAAAATCCTCCGTTATAACATTTGTACACACGTTCCATGTACGTTGTACAATGAGCATTTTCCACGTGTGCAATAACCCGCGATCAATGTTTGCCATCATCATTCATCGGCTCGGTAAATCTATCGGCAAGCGTCGTGAACACTTTTCCAACCCCACTGAATGGATTTCCAATGTTTACAGCACTGGCTTTTGCAACAAAGATCCGAAAATGCAATAAATATTGAAGCATCATTTCACATAAATGTAATGCAAATATTTCACTCGTACGTGAATTGTAAGCAAACACGAGCATGGCTGCCATCGCCACTGTAGAAATGCCGACAGACCGACAATCCGGGCATTGCCAAATGAGGAGCCCAGAAAGTAGCGAGAAATAAAACCCACTTACTCTGTGACTTTCCCCCCTTGTGTGTGTGACCACCCACAGGAAAAACTGGATTCGGATAAAAGTAATAATGTTAAACTATTTGCACTGGATTTCAACCCTTGCTCCCTGCTCACCACAGTAGTGGGATGCATCATACCACACTGCATTGCTATTGAGCCATCCAGGCAAATTCACTTTTACCCTACCGGAAAATAACTGCTGGCATGTCGATATACCTAAGGGTTAAAGGAGCACGGCCTTAGAAAGTTTGTTTACTTAAATCAGCACCGATTGGAAACGCCAGTAAATTGATTTAAACTACTGCAGTGTTATCGATTACTTCCTGTTTCAAAAACATGAAGTTATTACAATAACGATAACGATCCCTGCTGAGCGAATATCCCACCATGAATTGATAAAAAGCCCTACTATCTCCTACGCGATTGAATTGAAAAAAACCCACATTTCCCTGGTTGGTTTAAAATGAGGAGAAAATTTTAAAACGCACTAGCCCGGTGTCCAACCGCGAGGGGCCCATGTTTCCACCCCAGGGTGAAACATATGGTACTGCCAGACCAGGATTTCTCAATCTGTACAAGATATGCCACCATAGATTTGTTTGTTTTTGTTGTCTTGAGTATCTGTCACAGAAATTCAGAAACATTATGAATTTTAAACAAACAAAAGAGTATTAACAGTTCAACAAATAACAAGAAAGAACGGAACAATGTCGCTTCAGAAAAGGCAGTAGACGTTTTTGTAGGCACTCACTCAGATAAATTTCTTGGTTGACGGTTCTGGTCGCAATGTAAACGTTGCTCTTCAAGCCACAGGTACAGGTGGCCTGCCACACCTGATATTTCTTCGCAAACTTTGACAGTTTAATGTGCTTGAAAATATCTGCCACCTTTCCCCGTCCGGTTGCCGTATAAAATTCCTGTCCAGGAAGCTGTTTAAAGTCTGCCTTGACGTAAGTTTCATCGTCCTGTACCACGCAATCAAACTTCGTCAGCATCGTCGTGTACAACCTTCGCGATCGTGTTTGGCCAACGTGTTTTGTTTATCGACGCGATTTGGAGTCATCACTTTCTTGTAAATCGACAGTCCAGATCGTTTTTTAGCTCTATCCACGGTTGAAGGCGCCACTCCCAGCTTCTTTGCGACATCTCGGACGGAGAGGTTGGTGTTCCACTCGAAACAGCGGGCAACTCTTTTTGCCGTCGCTGTGGCCTCCGGCTTTCGATTTCCCCCCAATCCAGCTTTCCTGGCTGTCGACAAACGTTCACCGAACACTTTTAATACGTTGGTAACAGTTGATTTAGCCACATTCAACAATTTCGCCAACTTGGCGTGAGAGTAGCTTGGATTTTCGCCATGCACGTGCAAAATTTTGATGCGTTGCTTCTCTTCCTTCGACGATATTTTGATAACTGAAGTGCTAATCTCAAAATCAAAATAGAGGCCTGATGCTACACGCACACATCTTCAAAATGAGCGGTGTGCAAAATTTTTTAATGCACGATGAAAGGAAATGCGTCAAGTTTAAGTCGACCAACTTTTGATCGAAACACCCTTTAGTTCTACAAAATACAAATAAACAACATATTTTCTTTAGAAAATTGGTTGTGTTGAATCCATCAATGCTCGTACCTTCCGTTTGTCACCTTCAATGAGTTGTTGTACAGTGTCATCTTACACTAATTGTGTAGCCTTTTGTCAGTTGCGCCTAAGAATTCTCAATCGCTATAATATTCGTTTATCGAAGATTCCTTTTATCCAAAGCCCAATACATTGCGGTCAGACGAATTTGGTGGATTGTACTCCTGCGGGACAGTATTTACATTGTTAGTAATGTTTACATTCTGAGCCAGCTTTCCATAATGACAGAATGCCATGTTCGAATATAAACGAACCGTTATATCTCCGAATGAATGGCAATATCCGTTTATAAAGACATGTCACTTCTGAGACCGATCCAAATATTGCCTGCCATACAAGTAATTTCTTTGGAAACTGTGACAGTTCTTTTTTGCTTAAGAAGTTCAGCAACATTCTTTGAACCGATGTATAAAATTCTTGTCCCGCAATTTTCTTTGAATAAGCTTTGCAAAATGTTTCGTCGTCCATTATCAAGCAATCGTACTCCTTCAATAAGTATCACATAATTTCCTCAGAAAAACTATCGACCAGAAAATACGTTTGTTCTGCTGCTGTTGTTACAAACCATATATTATTGTTTTCAAAAACATTATGACATACATTAATAAAAAATGAACAAAAGAAGTTGTTATATTTATAATAAGTTTTAAATACATTTGATATATCATTACAGCAACCGACTGCAGTCGAGTATTAAAGGATGGAACGGTCAAAGCTTGGTGGATTCAAACATGACATTGAAAACCCCTTATTTTTTAGGTGTATGCGTACGAAATGTTGACTCAATTTTGTTTTTGTAATTTTCTATTCAGTTGTCAAAATGGTTTCGAAGCAAGAAGAGCAGCGTATCAAAATTTTGCATGCTCATAAGCAAAATCCAAATTATTCCCACGCTGACTTTGCAAAATCACTTAATATTGCCAAATCAACCGTGACGAATATTGTAAGTGTTTGGAGAACGTTTGACGACTGCCAGGAAGCCGTGATCTGGAGGACACCGAACCAGGAAGCCGCAGCGACCGGAAAAATAGTGGCCAGCATTTTCAAACGCAATCCCAATCTTTCCATCAGAAAGTCCCACACAACAGTGCAAAGAGCAAAGAAACGAGCCAGGCTGTCAACATATAAGGTGACAGTGGCACCACATCGAGATGATAAGCAAACACAACAGCCAAAGGAAGAGCGAATAAATTGTACACGAGTTTGATGACCAAGTTTGATTGCGTCGTAATGGACAATGAAACATACGTCAAGGCTGACTTCAAGCAGCTCCCAGGTCAAGAGTTTTATACGGCTACCGGAGAAGGAAAGGTTCAAGATAAGTTTAAGCAGAAAAAAATGTCAAAGTTCTCAGAAAAATACTTGGTTTGGCAGGCGATTTGCACCTGTTGGCTAAAAAGCGAAAGTTTCGTGACAACTGGCACTGTCAACCAAGATATTTATGTAAAGAAATTTGTTTCTTGAAGAAACATAGTTGTTCAGTGCTGTTTTGGCCAGAGCTTACTTCTTGCCACTACGGAAAAATGGCTCAGGAATGGTAAACCAATAGTGTGCAAATCGTTCCCAATTGAAAAATGTTGGGCAATCGTAAAGAAAAACACTCAAAAGAACCCAAAAAAACAGTTGGAAGTGAAAAACAGTTCAAGGCAAACTGGCGTTCAGCATCAAATAAGGTGGATATAACAGTGGTACAAAACTTGATGGAAGGTGTGAAGCATAAAGGCCGACAGTTCGCATTTTGAAAATTAGAAACCTAATCAAATAATTTTCGTGTGTTTTGTAGACGATGATCTTCAAAAAGAAATAATGGATGATCATTTATATAATAAAATAATCAGTGTGCACTTAAGCATGTTTGACCAATTATTGACCGTTCCACCCTTTAGTACACGACATTGAAAAAGTCTGCACATTGAAGACGAAATACGCGTATCTGACAATAAAAGCAATTAAGGTAGTTGGAATCAAATGGAAATAACAAATCTTTCTTCTCATTTACTAGTTGTTTTTGTTATTGAACAGTATTTACAACCTCGTAAGAAAATTTTTTATGGCTTGGGCGTCAAATCAACCCATTGTTGAAATTACATTACACCAACCATGTTTTGGAAAACGGGTTTCTTTTTTTTTTGTCATAACGAAGAATTTGTTGTACAAGATTGTGGTTTCACTTCCAATGAGAAGCAAATCAAAAATACAAAGAATTGGCTTTTCAACAACCGGAGTTGGCATAGCGAAGAAGTTTCAAACGCACCGGGAAGAAAACTCTATGTATTTTTTTACGATTTGGAAGAAATGAACCGTCAAAGAGTACCCAAAAAGAGTCTGGAATTTGATAAACTTTATTTTAGTCTTGCAACAATGCTGAATGTAGTTGATGTACATCTAGTAAAGTGACAAGCTCACGAACGAATTTGGAGTTCTTGAAACAACCAGAAGCTCATCCCAAGTCCTCGACAGTCAGACTCGCAACGCTTTCGACTCTTTCGCAATTTTTCTCTATTCTTTCTTTATATCAATTAACGGCATGTAGATATGATACTCAATTGGAAAACATCGTAGTCAGCAATATTATTTGGCATTTCTGCACGCAGTCTAATAAATCTCTCTTTGTGACATGAGACACCAGTATACAAACAAAGCAATTCTCTCGGAATGTCGAGAGTTTTCAATAGTTTATCTTTGGGTTGAAAAAGAACCATGGTCCATATGAGAACTAACGATAATGCTTAATTCGTGTAACACAAAAGAGGTCAAAATAAGGAACAAGAAAACTACTATCACAAAAATAAACTCTTAAGTGAAATAATATTGTACATACCATCAATAAAACATTGAAGTAAAGAAAACAACTTTTAACTAATGACAACCAAAAGACTCCACTCTATTTAACTATTTTGGAATCTCTCTTTCTATATGGAAAAATACACAGTTCACAACAAGAGCTATACTCAGCCGGCAGCGTCAGTAGCCTCAACCGTTTGATCAAACAGTAGCCCGTTTGCCTGCTGCTGTGATGTAGCTGGAATTGAGATCGATGACTTATTGCGATGATGAGCGTTCGATACGAAATGGGATGAAAATTATTCTACAATATCACACTTCAAATAACAAGTTTTGTTGTTCGAACGATATTTTCTGTGCAATTTGTAGATATTTTTCGAATATTATTTCTCTGTTTTGCAGCGCTCATCAATACCAACTATAGTTACCAAGATCAAAATATGCTATTCAGAGGTTATTGTCTCCAACTCGCGTAAAAAGCGTTGGGTTCCTATAGTTGAATATGGAGACATTATACACAACAACCCATCGTTGACGTACACGAATTTTACGAAGACCGGTGTAACAAGAGGATAGCTTTCTCCTCGGGTAAGCTTTTAAAGCACACATGTTGCTTGAAACGATGTGCACGACATGTACAAGATATGCCACGTTATCATAATGAGCATTTTGTATTGCGATTAGAAAGGATCGACCTTCGAATGGCTCTGGTCGGCCATACAAGGTGAATCATTTTATTCAACAACAGCGGAACTACTGTCACAAACAAAGCAAGATTTGGACTGTGCGTGGTCCAAAGCAAAACAAAGTCTCCGTACTTACAAGAATACTTTTCCATATTATCCAGATGTATGAAACTCCTCATGAACAGTACCGTAGATCGTTGACTTTGGCAATCCGTTTCTCTATCAACGAATCCAGTAGTGAATTGGAAGATTTCTTCAGTAGTAATGTTACTAAGTATCGTGCTGCATGAATATTCGTACACTTAATTTTTAAATTTGGTCAGTTTTCGAAATTGATTATCATAGCCTACAATGCAGTTATCAGGATTTAAGTTTGAACATAGACTCTCAAAATAATGGATTTTACACGTTACGTAATTCTTACTACCCATGAATATTTTAGGACTAAAATTTAAGAATGACAGAGTTTTGAGTTCATTTAATTTAAACTATTAAATATGCGAAAAATAGACGGAAGACTGAATGTTTTGATTCTCAAGACTTATGCGGTCGTTGACTTCGGTGTGAGTGTCATGCACATCACTTAGTCAGAATTATATCGCAAGCGATTTCACGCGTCGTTATTAGTTGGCCCACCATTTTATTAAAAATACGTTTGAGGGCACCGATATTGATATTGAACGCAGACCAGTGCGCATTTCATTGCCACGAGGTGTTCAAATCATTCATCCTTCGTTGCCTATCGTGAGTTTCTCGGGCAGCGCCATTTTGGGAATAAATTAATCTCACAAAATTTCGAATGAAACGCAACAAACAACGCTGAAGAATCGTTTTCATTCAATTTCTGCAACAACGCTTACAGTACAAAAATTCACGAAACGTACTTTTATCGCGCACAGTAGGAGAAAAAGGCAGTGAAATTCCTAGAGATTGTGAAACAGTGTGAATTCTCGTCCCGCTTTTATTTAGATAATGATTTCCAAAACAACCAAAACAACTTTTGAACCAGTCTTTTTAGTAACTAGGATCGTTCCGTAGCAGTATAGCCGACTGATTTGATGTTTGTGAATCTTGTTTGAACCTAAATTTTTAACCTAAATCCCGCCGATATTAATGCACTGGCACAAACACACCCAAAAAAAAGCTCATCAACACAGTAAGCACCTTCCCTGGTAGAAGGTGGAACTTCGCAGATTAAAATCACCCAAAAGAGGCACTAAGAAAATAAGTGGCTGAAAGTGATCAACTTACCGCAGAATTACAATTTATTGAAATTATCTTTCATATCATGGGATGGCTAAATATGTAACTAGATGACTAGTTACATATTTAGCCATCCCATGATATGAAAGGATGACAAGAATATGTAGAAATAACGAGTTATGGCGTTTATTGCTGTAAACATTAAATATTCCTATGTGAAATTGTCAATTTGCTGAAAAAGTCTCGACATAGAAAATTTTCATGCAATTAAAAACATTGAATTCCCCAATTGTTTCCACTCATTCTAAGGCTTGTATCCGTGATATCCTGGACACATTCAAATTTCTGTAAATTTTTAAATACTTCAGCCATGAGTGAAATATTTTCCTGAAAAACAAGTGAATCTGAACTTTTATTGGTTTTTGGCTTTCCATAAGTTCCACAGAATGAAAAAAAAAACGCTCGCAAACGGATCTTGTACAGCTGTAACGAAAATCCTGACCATGCCATTCGAAAGGAAACCAAAAAGGGACAAAAATAATAGACGTTCAATCGTTTCATGGACAGGAGGGTAAAGAAAATGCTAGAGAGAAATCCCATCCTCCGTATTCGAACTGTGGCTTGGAAAAAAATAATGTCACCAGAATTCACCCACCAGTCAAACTTACTTTCCGGATTGAAATTTTACAAAGTAAAAAAGCCCCCAACTGAATTGATAAACAGAATTTGGCGGCAAAACCGCGTGCTCGAAAACTGTTCTGCGATTAATTGATTAATGTGTTATTATGGAGGATAAAATTTCAACCTAAGCGAACAATGAAATCATAAACTCTCCACGTGTTTTGTGTAAGATGTAGTAAATATAATCGATTCCCTCCCAAAATTTGTGATGGTCGGTAGTTCTTCCCCATTTTTTTGGTTTTTGTGCTTCGCCCCCGCACCCGGAGGATGAGTTAATATTAGCTTAGTTGTGTTTGCTAGTGCTGTAAGTAAAATGCCACATGGAGATAAATGATTAAATTAGAGTATTTTTCCGCTTTGTCGCGAGTGCACTGATGATAATAAGCAAAATTTGAAGTCGATATAGAGTCGCCTCATAGCGAGGGATTTTGATTATTGACAGAGTGTGGAGAGAGAAAAAAAGAAATCGCAGCAAGCCGTGCTTGGAAACTGACGCTTATTGTTTTTGCTGCGTCCTTTTCGCAAAAATAAAATCAAAAATATATTCGTAATTCAACCTAAACGAGTAGTCAATATAATTGAATCCCTCCCAAAATTTGTAATGGTCGGTAGTTTTTCCCCGTTTTGTTTTCTTTTTTGTTTTTTGAGCTTCGCCCGTGCACCCGGAGGAATAGTTAATATCAGCTAGTTGTGTTTGTTATTGCTGTGAGTATGGTGCCACGTGGAAAAAACCGGTTTTTGACGTAGGACTTACGTCTCTCTTTTCTATTCCTGTATAGGGGCGCCGTTCTAAAATTTCTGAAATCGCAAGCGTTACGCGGGTTTGGAGACTTTGAGCGATAATATCTCCTCTCTGGCCCTCAGACATTTTACGATAAGTATTTCATTCGAAAGGTAGAACATCAAAGCTGAATCCCGGTTGATAACTACATTCATTACATTTGTTTAAACTAATTAAAAAGTACTTTAAAGAAAAATGCTTAAATGCACAACGCTATTGGTCGAAAATGACATCATATTTGCGCCTCGCTCTGATTGGTTCATACTGCCACAGTTACCGTGCCAGCGAATTTCAAACATGTGGGGACGACCGACCAATCATCAGTTCTCGCTGTGCATCCGCATGAGACAGACGTGTTCGGCAAGCACGTTGGTAGAAATCGCCGCCCGTGAAAACAAGATGACCCGACCAAGAAGAATCATCCACGTCACTTGCAGCTAGCCATCCGCAACGACGAGGAGCTGAACAAACTTTTCTCCTGTGTGACCATTTCACAGAGTGGTGTGCTGCAGCCCAAGAAGACTGAAGAAAATTTCAATCGCGAACCATGTTATCAACTAAAATCCGTCCTTTTCAGGACGATCAAATCAAGTTGCCAACTAAAGAGTATGTTTGATAGAAATTTCTCTTGAGCTCATCGATATTTTCATTACCACGCACCGGCTCAATATGGCGTTGAAAAAGCCGCGCCATCTTCGTGGTCAAGTGGTTAGCGGCGTCGCACGTCGTTCATTGCCATGAAGTGAGGGTTCGATTCCCGCTCCAGCCTGTGGAGCTTTTTGCAAAACGAAATGTCCAGTCTAATCGACTGGGTGTTAGCAAATGTAAATTTTTATCGTAGTATTACGTGCTGCCAAACACTCAGGCCGTCCGGCTGCCCAAGAAGACCGAGAAGAAAAATTTCAATCGCGAACCATGTTCGCTCCGTTAACAACTAAAACCCGGTCTTTTCAGGACGAACAACTAAATTTGCCAACTAAAGAGTATGTTTGATTGAAATTTCTTTTGAAAATTCATCGAATTTTCATTACCACGCACCGGCTCAACTTGAAAAGCCGCGTTGCTTGAAGTTGCTTGAAAAGCCGCGTGTCTCTATATCTCAACTCCCTTTGGATGGGGTTCTGATGCCCTGACAAGGGCTGTTTTTCTGTTGCCTGAGTAGAAAAGATGCGAATTTAACCTCCGAAACGCCTGTCGCTCCAATGAAAACTAATGATTTCATTTCCACGCTGCTGTCTGGCGTGACAACTGAGGCCCGTACCCTTATGTAAAATTTGATTCGCATTACCTTCGTTGATAACCCCCTTCCTGTTATGTAATGGTATATGCCATTATATAAAACAGGCCTGGCATGGCAAACAGTTATCATTCGGTCTTGGATCATCGACACGTTCAGACGTGTGTGTATCCCGCTCTCGTGATAAAAAAGCGCTTTTCCGAGTTGTACGCCCGGCTGCTGGAGATCGAATGGACGCCCCCTGATGTGGCTGGCACGTCCGCTAGACGAGGCAAGCGGAAGAAGCCCGTTGTCGACGCTGACGTAAATCATCCTTCCGTAAACAACTAAAATCTGTCCTTTTCAGGACGACCAAATCAATTTGCCAACTAAAGAGTATGTTTATTTGAATTTTCTCTTGAGCTCATCGAAATGTTCATTACCACGCACCGGCTCAACATGGCGTTGCTTAAACTGCCGCGTCCCGGAGAAAATGGCCAAATCAATCGCCCACATCATCTTCGTGGTCAAGTGGTTAGCGGCGTCGCCCGTCGTTCAAGCGGCTGTTGTCATGAAGTTGAGGGTTCGATTCCCGCTCCAGCCTGTGGAACTTTTTGCAAAACGAAAATGTCCAAACTGGTCTACTTGGTGTTAGGTTAAGTTGTTCGTAATTCGCTCTACACCCAAACTAAGAAAGTAAGATTGTAAGACAATTTCGCTAGATTTTGTTCCATTCTTGCTATTTATCGTAACTTGGATGACAACATTAGTTGTGGGCAAAATAGCAACAGCAATTCGCAATGAAAAATTGAACGTGTGCGTAAGGTTGTGCGCAGTAATATTTAGTTGATAAGTAAGAGATGTGTGTCCCGAAGGTCAGATGGCTCACCAAAATATAATATATATAAAACTTATGATATTAGGATACGAACCGTGACCGTCAGTGCGGCGGCTCTTGATGGCAACCATTCAGCCACTTTGACAAACTAAGAGATGGGGAATAGAAACCCTACAGCTAGTTCACTTGGCGAGGAATTCAGGGTGCAGCAATGAAGCAAATAGACATATTTTCCACCAAGCTATGTGCAACCTGTCGCTAACAAACTTGCATGGCATGGCATTGTGTATTTCATAAAACGCTTTGTCGATGATCAGTGAGAAAAAACATAGAACACTTGACAGCGGCAATACAATAGAGGCCAATAGCGTTGCGGCATTTTGTGATATCGACTCATCCATATTGTCTATTGATACGTTGGTGATGATTGAATAAGGATCCTACAGCGATAAATTTGTTTCGAGCTATTTTTGCTTGCCAGTCGCTTGACACACTTGCATGGCTTCATTTGTACCATAAAACGCTTTGTGGATCAAAGTGGGCAAAATTGCCTTTTCTGAATCATGCGGATTTCTCAAGATATGATTGCAAAACTGCAATTGCATTTTTTGCCACCTTCTCAGCTTTTGGGTGTATGTTCAATCTTCAGTCTGTACAATCTCGAGTTAGAAACGGTGTAAATGCCTATTTTTATCGTAGTATCACGTGCCGCCAAACACTCAGGCTGTCCTGCACCCCAAGAAAACAGATAAGAACATTTCAATCGCGAACCATGTTCCCTCCGTAAACACAGGATCCATTTCACACTTACAAGCACGTTGGACATTTTAGCGCCAAAATTTGATTAGGGCGAATCTGCTTTTGTAAACATTGTCTACTTTGTCTGCTCATTTATCGGAAGTTGAATACAATTCCTTCAAATTGAATATATCAGCGGATAGAAATAAAGCTCTTCTTCCTTAAAGAGTGCTTAATTTGTATTTGTGACCTTTAGTTCAAGAGCAAATGACTACGAAAGCCATTGTTTACAAAAGCAAATTAGGCCGAATCTAATGTTGGCGCTGATTTAACAAACAAAATATCATTAACAGTAAATTCGAGCCGAACTGCAGTTTCTATAAATTTTCGTGGAGAACCAATAGCAGAAGAAGAACCGGAGCCTCACACACCAATAGCATAGGGTTTCGTGGTTCTATAGACTGAATAGAATATAGTAGAAATTTATTAATTCGATGACATCAATTTCTTCACATCAACAAGCAGTCCTACGTTAACTTTGCAGTTATGTCACTGACATAACTCACCCTTTCGTTTTTTTTTTTTTTTAGACTTGGCCTTGTTTTTTATATTCGGGCCCCGTCCAATTCGAAAATTTGAGCGTCACCAAAAAAAAAAAGGTTTGAAACGTAAATAACTAATAATTCCCCCTTTGATTCCCAAAATGTTTGCCCCAACCGTCGGACCATTTTCTCCCCTCCGTTTAAATTATTTCAAACAATTTATTTTTATCAACAACAAAAAAATTAAACACACATATAAAGAAATTTTTTATAATATATATTTTTTTTACATAATTAACCCAAACACACGTATTTCCCCCCCCCCACCTCCTATTTAAAGAAAGAACCGCCCCCGGCCGCCCCCCAATTTATTAAAAGACCCCCTTCGGATTTTGATTTAGTTTTCCGCCGGTCGTGGAGCTGTGCAGAATACGATCTGCAGTTGGACGAGCAGTCGCTGCCCAGAGAGGCGTTGGTGCAGTTGGCTGTTGCCGATGCTCCCGTCAACTTCGCTGCGAGAAACATTGCTGCTGAAGCCTACAAGTTGGTGGGAAAAAGCCGCCCGTGACAACGAGACAAGAATCAATCATCCCACGTCACCTGCAGATGGCCACCCGCAATGAAGAGGAGATGAACCAAGAAAGAAAGTCCAAGTTCAATCGCGAACTGTTTCTCCCCCGTCAACTAAATCCGTCCTTTTCAGGACGACCAAATCAGTTTGCCAACTAAAGAGTTTATTTGGTTGAAATTTTCTCTTGTGCTGTTTGAAATTAATTTCAATTACCGCGCCCTGGCTTAACATAGCATTCATTAAACGCCGCGTCCCGTAGTAAATGACAAAGAACGTTGAACAACCAACGAACGAAATTCTAGAACGGATAATTCGAACCGAACTGCGACACTTCAGACCGACCATGTGGTTGAGTTCGTTGTAGTTCCTAGTTGTGCATAGCGGATTAGTTGCTGGCGGTGGCAAGCAAATTAGAAATGTTTCGGTTAAGAAAATCATCCGTCTAGCGTGTAATAATTAAAACTAATTATTGTGGCGCAATAACTGAATTTCGTTCCCTTTGGTGCAATTTGTATGACATTGCCTTCGTTGGTACCGCCTTCTGTCGTGCACTAGCATCCGACGCCATTACCTAATAGCTCTAAGCAGTACATTTTGATTCAGCCTTACGACAGTCGTTAAGCTGTGCAGTGGTCTTAGGATCGCAGTTGGCGGCAGCGAGCAGTCGTTGCCCAGAGAGGCGTTGTTGCAGTTGGCTGTTGTTGCCGATGATCCCGTCAACCTCGCTATGAGAAACATGGCTGCTGAATCCTACGATTTGACGGGAAAAAGCCGCCCATGACAATGAGACAAGAATCAATCATCCCACGAGATGAACCAAGAAAGAAAGCCCAAGTTCAATCGCGAACTGTTTCTCCCCCGTCAACTAAATCCGTCCTTTTCAGGACGACCAAATTAGTTTGCCAACTGAAGAGTTCGTTTGGATGAATTTTTCTCTTGTGCTGTTTGAAATTTCCATTACCGCGCCCCGGCTGAACATGGCATTGCTTTAAACGCCGCGTCCCGGAGTAAATGGCAAAGCGCGTTGAACAACCAATGAACCAACAGATCCATAACTATCTTCTACGCGTTAGAGATAGTGGTCATCGCGACCTACAACCGGGGCCGTATCATAATTAAGAACCACCAAATGCTTTCTAAAGAGTGTACAATAGAATTTTCTTGGCCCTTTTCAGGACTGACTTAAATTAATTAGCGGTTGGCCCTGACGTATGGGAATTCGATTGCTGCGTAGTCCTACGTCAACTTTGCGTACAATCCCATTGGGCTGTCCCTTATAGTTTTTTGCTCTAATTTTTTTATTTCAATTTGAATTTAAAAACTTTGCTTGGATGTATTTTCGAACAAAAAAAGACGCACATTGAAGATACAAGATTGTTGCTAGTTAGTGTATAACAAAAGTTGTGGAGGTTGAAGTGTAAAAAAATACGTTTTACTCACTTATTTGCAAAAATTTGCAAACACGATATACGTGGACTAAAAGTAAAAACTTCCATCTACAAGACCTATGCAACATCGTTTGTCCCCATTTGTCCCCTTGAGAGTAAAACTCATTTTAAAATTGGTAGTTTTGCATTTTTCTGCATAACTCTCGTACAGCAGCATAAAAAATTATCATCAAAGTACCTAACAACGGGACATTTTTATGAATATGTTTATATTTTTATTTTAACCCATCTTCATTTATTTCATAACATTTATATCAGAGACAAACAGGCATAACACATTGAAAATGTTGCACTACAAATCATCATCACTAACATACCTGCGCCATCTGTTGAGCACACTGTGATGGGTGATAAAGCCGAACAGATGGGGGTAGTGTGCTTATGTCAAACGTATAGGAATCAACTATGTGCGCCATCTGTGGTGCTACTGCCAACTAAGAAAAATTTGAATTCACCGTTTAAGGCGTAATCGTTGAAGAAACATGCCGGCCTCCACGTTTACAAGGTTAGGAAGGTATCAAACCGGAACGAAAAACAAAACATGTTAGCCAAAGACGTGACTTAAACCAAGGTGGACACAAATCAATTGCCGGGGCACGAGTTTTACGTTGCCATATCACAGTTGGCCGTTCCTGAGTAGGTAATGAAGAATAAGGTGGACAAATTCGCCCAAAAGTTCTCAGTTTGGCAAGTTTGGCCAACCATAGATCACGACGGTTACCATTAATGAGGCTATCTGCCGAAACTAGTGCCTCCAGAAGTGCCTGCTGCCATCCTTTGGACTCACGGGGACGAATTTTCATTGGTTGAAAGATTGTTTTCGAGAATAGAATTGGTTGCCGCAAAAATTTCCAACCGATAGATGCAAAAATCTCGAAAATATATTTGTTGTGACCTTGCTCACACCGGATAGCAGTTCATTAATCCTCGTGGTTGCACCTTCCCAGCTGGCTGCAAATCCATCGCAGACTCCGGTTGTTAATACTACAATATCTTGAATCAATGCAACATTAATATCTATTCGTAGTGATACCTTTAATTAATGCAACAAATGTGCTAACGTAGTCGTTGTCTACCATGCGGTCGTTTCTTCTACACAACACCCCTAATTTATAGTGAGGAATTAGTTTGGCGTATATTTATATGGTATATTTGAAATTACAGCGCAAAAATTGTTCCTATATTCATCCTACGATGAATCAAACAATTGGGCAGTTGAAGGATTAGTTAGTAATGTTTGTTGTAGTTATTTAACGTAAGCAAACATTATTAGAAAACGAAACAGATTCTTCAACTGCCCAATTGTTTGATTCATCGTAGGATGAATATAGGAACAATGAGATTAATATAGGGGCACTTTCCCTATAAGGATTTTTTATTCCTTCATAGTTCATAATCATTTTGACTTATAATAATAAGCTAATTTAATAATAATCTATGTAAATCATAACGAAACAGGTAACAGTTGAACAGAAAAAAAAACAACAAACTCAAACAATCTTTTATTTTTCAACAATGCCATTATACTTTTGCACGGTATTTTACGTACATTCTAAATCATTTTATATCTGACTGAATCCGCATTCGACGTTATGGAAAAGACGTAAACAAACAAGTCGTGTTTAATAAAGTGTTCGGAGACTGAAAAGCTCATCACTCCTAGAGAACTGCGTTTGGTTGAAATATCTCAATTTGTCTGAGAGTACCTAATATACATTATGGTTTCATACTATGCGTGATATTCGTTTGCCTCAATTTTTCAAAGTCTATACAAAACAAACTTTTTGGAAAGTGCTTAAGTAAGTCGACTATCTTCCTTAGACTCACGAATCAATAAAGTTTTAGTTCAAATCAGCGATGATACGGTTGCTTAAGCCAATGTTATAAGAAGAAAGTTACTAAAGTATATTTAAAAAAAAAAAAAAAAAAAAAAAAATTTCAAACAAGCAAAAAAAAAAAAAAAAAAACAAAAAAAAAAAAAAAAAAAAAAAAAAAAAAAAAAAAACATCCCCCCCTCCCGACAACCAATGAAAAAAAAAAAAACTTTTTTTTCCCTAAAAAAAAATATAACATATAAGCTTTTTGAAATGTTGTAAATCTTTAGCTAGAACTCCCACGTTTATATTTACGTTAAAATACATAATTTCATTTTTTCATTTTCATTTTGCAGCGTTTGGTGGGGCAATGAGAGCGCAAGTCAATCCAAAGCCGAGGGTTAGGGAGGGGTAATGGCGAACTGGTCTATGCGGACTACTTGAACGCCATGGGCGGTGATAAGGATTAGGTTGGGGTAAGGGGTTTGTAGTGTTTTTTGGATTGAGATGGCCGCGTTGCTACAAAATGATCTGAAATGTTTAATTTGTTTGTGATTTGAAACTAGTAGTGACTGTAATATAACTTTTTCATCTTAAGTAAGATGAATGTTTTTGATAGTTTGACAGTTTTGATTTCGCATATACTTATCTTTGTGTGCTGTCTTTGATTTTTTCGAGGATGCTTCACATGTACTTTTTCTTGAAATAGATATGATCACTTCCTTGTCAAAACCGCATGTAGCCTAGCGCTGAGTAGGTCCTTCGCACTTCAATCGATCCATTTCACAGCCGTTCTCGATCATGAAATCAATAAGAAAATAAGAGCGAAGAGGGTGTTAGTGGTTCATAATATGCAGGGCGTAGGTGAGAGATTATTGGTGATATTTTCACGACGATATTTTCGTTTCTCTGACTAAGAACTCCGAATTCCTAACCTAACAAAATTTGAACAGCATGAACCAGAAGTAATAATGTTTGAATCAAAAAGGATTTAAAAAAAATACTGGATTAAATTTAGACAACAACATTTTAAATTCTAGCCTAGCTTTGGATCTAGTACTCATCCCCATCGCAAACTTAACAATATTTCAAATCACTGACTAACTAATCTGACACTTGGAAAAGAACAGTTCTATTTCCTATCTAGTTTCTTTTTTTCTATTTATTTATTATCTGGTATGGAGGACACATGCTATAAAATGCATGGAAAGGTAACGATAAAATAAGAAGAAAGACTAGCAACCCCCATCCAACCCCAACCACCTCCATCGCCCGTCCCGACAGACACGCGCATCCCGTCCACAATGCGCAGACCCCCCCAGTGCCATGCACCAATACTCGAGAGTCGATATTAATTAGTACACGAGACCGAAGAAGTCCGCACACCGTAGACGAAACACGCGTATCCGTCAAGACAAGCAACAAATGTAGCCGAGATCAAACGGAAACTACCAATTCCTCCTCTAATTTCCCAGTTACAGGCATTCCACTAAAAAGCTCACACTTTCCAGGATTCATACATGGAAAGGTTCATTCTATTGTTCCAATGGTGTTCTCTAAGCGGGCCCTCCGCGTCCTATCTCTAATATACATGCTTGTCGTTGTCAGTCTCAAGTAACACTTTTCTATGACTATGTGCTTCATTTCGAACAGTCAGATAATTACCCTGATCAAAACATTCACCCCTTTCGAAAATGTTGCAATTACATTTAGTTATTATACCATGAGCAAACAGGTATTTCGGTTATTCATTCCATAAAAAAAAATGGATGAGTAACAACATAAGTTGTCAATAAAATGAAAAGTGTACTTTTAGTCGTTTCCCTTAGATTGATAGTAAAAAGTCTAAGAGTGAATTGCGGCCAGTATCACACCTGATGTTAGTGCCTTTATATAAACGTTCTACGACGTGGCAGTGAAATAAATGTGCAGAATATGTGATACTTTCACTACTGGTCAAATTCTTGGTCTCACATGCATGTTTATAGCATGAGATAAGCCCTCTCACCATCGACAAGGTGACAAATTTGACCCGCGAGAGGGGTTTATATTTACGTTAAAATACATAATTGAATTAAAATGTAGTCAACAAGCCGTACCTGCAAAATAAAGTTGTTCCTAGCCAGATTCCTTAGTTTCAAGGGAAAAGAGAAGTGCTGGTCAAAAAATGGGTGAGTCTCTGCTCGGTGAATGGCCGTCTGTAGCGTTCGATGTTCTTCGTCGCCATCCAAGAACATCCGCACGTAAGGATCACGAAAGCCCGTTTCCGTAAGTGGTGTCAATTCCTGGGCTGTTGAATGAGTCAATTATGAATATATACAACACATTTTGTGATCAAATGGGTAACATTACCTTCCACTAAGTGGACAAGCAATTCCTCTTTGTTACCATCATAATTCAATCTCAAGTGAAACCTTCCCATTACTGTATTGATGTCATTAGCGGCCATTATTATCGGTACACGCCTTCTCGGTGATCGGCTGCTATCTGACCTTATTGATCCACTGGGACTATCCGGAGCAATGAACTCTCCTGGCCGGGGTAATGTTGAACTAGAAACAGTGCTATTTCTTTTCTTCGAAACATTTATATCCCTGGGATTAACGCTTACTACCGAAGTCATACTGCCTTGAGATGCTTTTGGAGACCGACTATCAGAATCTTGACATAATGGAAGCCTGCCTTCTAAGCTGTACGTCCTCATGCGATTGGGTGACCGTGATTTCTATATCAATAAACATAACGATGTAAATTTTCATATTCTTCCTCAATTTCCCGTTCACCAGACACACAGAAGATAATTACCTGAATAATAAAGTTATCCGAAATTGTTGACCTAGTTTCAGGATTTGCGCTTGACGCAAATTTGGATGGCATTTCACGACAACTCTGTGGGGTATATCTTTATTCAACGAAAGCGAAAAAGGAGACAACGAGGAAAAAATACATACCGAAGCCCGCGAGTGTACACTTTCTAAGCTGTTGTTCCTGGAAGCCGATGTGGGCGGCTTCTGGCGTCCGCCGTAGACCTTTTTCTGATCCATGCTGGGTTGTAATGGACTGGAACTAACATCCATTGGGCCGATTTTGTTTTCGCCTTCCAACGTATGAGGGGAAATATTGCATGCTGGCTGTACTGGATGGGACCCACTAATAACGCTACATTCCTATCAGGAGAAAGACAGTACGGAAGAATTACAATTGCAAATCAAATTCAGGATAGTGAAATTATCATACCTGCAGATTAATTTTCCTCGCTGCCTTCTTTTCTTCCAACCGATCCAGCTCAGCCCATTCCTTTCCTTTACGACGGACAACGTAATAGCGGTACATCACAATCGTCACGGCAACCAGCAGAGCGAGTCCAGTCCCAGCAGCAGCTCCCAAGACTGCCGAACTCACAAAGACCATTGTTGGTTATCTGAAGCGGAAGTGCATTTCATTATCATGTAATTGCAATAATTTGAAGAATAAATTATTAGTAATATAGATTGCGTGCCTCGCTCGTGAAGCTATCGGTAAATAGCTCAATAATTCTTCAAAGCTGCTGAATTCATCAGGAATTGATTTACCGTATAGGGAAGATGTACCTATATTAATCTCATCACTTTTGTAAAACGATATACAGGTGACAGGATTAGTTAGTAGTGTTTGTTGTAGTTATTTAACGTAAGCAAAAATTATTAGAAAACGAAACCGATCCTTCAACTGCCCAATTGTTTGATTCATCGTAGGATGAATATAGGAACAATGAGATTAATATGCGGGCAGTTTCCTTAGTTGTCAATAAAATAAATCAAATCTGAGATTGTTTTAATGTTGCTATATCATCTGTATTCATTTCCATGAGATTATGAGATTATCGGATTATGTGAAATTTTTTCTATGACTTATGGAATTCCAATAATCGAACGCAACAATATGATTTCATGGAAACCATAGAATTGGCGTTATCTATGAAGCATCAGTTTTGCTTTTCTTAAACTATGCAAGCATTTACCATAATGAAATCAATGTTTTGTGTGAATACCTATACATAATCAGTAAATGATTGTCTACAGCGATGACATCCTTTCATCGACTCATACTTCAAAAACTATGTTCTCGTCACAACACCCAGCAAAGTACCACAATAAAAACATTGGCCTGATAAAATACCCTTTAGTTGTCTATACATGAGAGTTTAACTTTGCTACTAAAGGAACAAATCTGATTTAAGAAAAAAGAAACATAGGTAATCTATCATACACACCATACTTCAGCAAATGACAAATGCAAAAAAATGTAAGTAATGTAATTAGCTTTTGCAAACTTTCTTTCTTTTAATTTGGCCCAACACTATAGATATTCTATATATGTTCACTGCATAAAGATTGCACTAACCAACTGAATAGACACTGCCACTTCTGATATACACTTCTGCTTTTCAAGAAACAGGAGTAATTCGGCCACCTCGGTAACTGTGCTCAATTTACCTGTTTTAAAACCTTTTCAGAAGAATTCAAATAATTATAAATATTGTAAGGATTGTTAGGAACAGTTCTGCAATATTGGGAGATTACCAATTTTAGGCAAAAGAAGCAAAGTCCACTCTTTTATGAGTATTTCCTCAGCGTCGTGTTTGGAAGTATTAAGCGCCAAACTTCTCCAGTGTGTGTAACTATTCTCGGCAGCCCCTTTTTTATTCGGCTATGATTCCATTTGAAAGGCGTGTGAAAAGAAATATTTATATATTCAGTGAAGAGATTTGATTGAAATATATATAAATAAGAGGTTTGGAAATCGGCTGCCAACAATAGTCACCATTGCAAAATCCATCGTTTTCCCTTTTCTAAGTCATTTTGTTGAGTTTACAAATAGTATATGAATGAAACAAGAATTGATGGAAGTATTCCCTTAGCTTCCATTTGAGGTTTTTGACAATTGATATCACACTGAATATTTATTTCCAAAAACATGTTTCGTAAATTGTATGAAACATTCATATTGCTTGTCAGCTAGTGAAATGCTATCATCACACGTGTTTGTACAATGCACGAAATTAATTTACTGCCCTCGCACTGAACTAGCCGGCTTAACATGCAGCAAGGATTCAGTAGAGATTCTTTGTCAAGATTCGAAGCTAAGAGTCAGTTCCATTGTGGTTATATCTAGATCTGTGCGACGCCGCCGACGATTTTATAGCGCCGCCGCCGCCACTATTTTCGACCGGCGCGCCGCTGCATTTTTTGCCCGCGCTGGCGGGCAATTTGAGGTGCGCCGATGAAATTTTTCACCGCGTATGCATCCCTTCAGTTATGTTCATTTGCCCTTTAGAAATCTGCTTTTATTACAAATGATGACATCTCGATGCGATGTGCCATACAAAGGGGTGCGTTTGAGACGGTGATCAGCTTAGTCATTTCGTTCTAGCAACTGCAGTGTACATTTTCGTGTTTCGACTTTCAGCAATTTCACGTGTGAGTTTGAGTTTAAAAATAATAAAATGTCCGCCTTAAATTTCGAGAAAATTTCCATCGCGAGTATACATATTGATACCACAAATAATGATAATCGAACCAGCGATGTGTGGAAAAAAGTGTACAAAGTGTTTTGCAATGCATTTCTAATCGAAGCAAAACAAAAGGCTGGTCATAATTTGCAGGAAGACAGAGATCGAGTTATTGAGAACGATTTTGTAATCGATAGGTCGTTAACATTCGGCAAGTAAGTTTTATTAATAATGAAATTGATGAGATTTTCTTATAATTTCTTAGGTAAACAAGGTAACGTCAAGTTGCATGCCTATGTATACTTTTTCTTATTCAAAACTCCGATTGTCCTGAAATTAAAAATTGTTAAGGTAGCCTGCCCCATCGGGAATCTTGTTCAAGTATTTTGTTCTCTTGAAATTTTAAAGGGGTGTGATTGACGGAATCTCGACACGGAATATCAAAAATCCAGTCACATTTAACATGCACTGGGATTAAAATCCAGAAAAAAAAACATTCCGAGGTATGAGACTACCATTAATTGAGAAATAAACTAAAATTGTAGTGAATACTGGTGAATAAAACACAACTATCTATCTATGCTTACGTAATGTATTAAATATGGTAAGGCAAAGGTTACCTTCAAACTTTCATATTTTCTTCATGTTCAACGAATCGGTAAATTAACTAAATGGTATTTCATAATTTTGTCAAAAATAATATCAAGATTCGTTATATCAAGTTATATAGCTCGTTGTTTGAACGGGATCTAAAACAAATAGAGTTTATTTCCACAACTTGATAGCATTTTGTCAGGCGTAAGAAAATTCAAAAACCATCTATAACGATCAGTGTAAATTAACAGTGATTGGGCATACTAGATTTTTGCATTGAATATTCAAGACCGTATGTATTAAATTTAATATATATCGACACTAATATCACCGAAAGACCTTATTGGCAAACATTTGCCGAATAAAACCATCGTCGGGATAACATTGCTTTTATTTGTACGTGACAAATCTCGAATCAAATAACTTGGCTAACCACTGAATTAATCGGTGAATCAGTGCACAGTGGATTCTTTTTTATGCGTGATTGTAGTAATCCTGTGAAAATTTTTGATAGTTCGGTTTGTTTCACTGCTCTTAATATGAACTTTTTTTATAATTGATTTAATATTTGATCTTTAACTTCCTAAAAATATAAATTTAAAAGCAATTTGTAATATTTTAATGTTTATTTTTTTTGGTTTTGATACTTTTAAATTCTTAAATTTTTTAATCTCAAAATTTTTAGATATTTTTCTTATAGTTTTCGTTCTTCTTCTATAGTTTTCTTCTATTATTGTCAGGAGGGTTTTACAAAACTGGTTGCGCTCATAATTTGCCAGAAGACTTACAGAGTGTGAATAGAAGAATGTTGTTGCAGAGTTTCAAAATTTTTCTTTAAGTCTCAGAATTTCGTAGTTTCAGATTTCTGAACACTTCCATTTGTTTTTTATTTTTCAAATTCGTAGGTTTTTTCCATTTATGATATTTTGATTTACGAAATTTCAGATTTAAATTTTTAAATTTTTAAATTTTTAAATTTTTAAATTTTTAAATGAATATGAATATGAATATTTATATATTTAAATTTTTAATTTTTTAAATTTTTAAATTTTTAAATTTTTAAATATATAAATTTTTAAATTTTTAAATTTTTAAATTTTTAAATTTTTAAATTTTTAAATTTTTAAATTTTTAAATTTTTAAATTTTTAAATTTTTAAATTTTTAAATTTTTAAATTTTTAAATTTTTAAATTTTTAAATTTTTAAATTTTTAAATTTTTAAATTTTTAAATTTTTAAATTTTTAAATTTTTAAATTTTTAAATTTTTAAATTTTTAAATTTTTAAATTTTTAAATTTTTAAATTTTTAAATTTTTAAATTTTTAAATTTTTAAATTTTTAAATTTTTAAATTTTTAAATTTTTAAATTTTTAAATTTTTAAATTTTTTAATTTTTTAAATTTTTAAATTTTTAAATTTTTAAATTTTTAAATTTTTAAATTTTTAAATTTTTAAATTTTTAAACTTTACAGAGCCAAGTTTTCATGTTTATATACATCAGTTATCTTAGAACTAAGGTTAAGGGGGTGGAACCGATGACTCGCTACCGTCTCGAGGTTAATAGGAATTACAATTTTATGGATGGGAAAATTGCGGAGGAAATTTTAAAAGAAAGCATAAGGAACAATGGTTTTCTTAAATCTAGAATTTCAAATTACAATTTTTTAATTGAACGTTTTCAATTTAAAAAAAAAACACTCACTCACACACACAACAACACTCACACACACAACCACAATCACACACCGATGCACACAATCCTCAAAAATTTAACCTAAACAAGTAAGTTAATCAAACTACAATTTAAAGCAAATGTTAGTCAAAAACACATAAATGAGTTTCATAAACTCCAGATCGCGTGCAGCCAAAATGTCTCGAATCGGTACATAGGTTGTCTACCTCGAGCCCGAAGGAAATCATAAAGCTCAGATCTGACTCCACGATGCTCAGCACAAAACCAAATAACGTGATCTGCGTCCTGGTAACCTTGTCCGCATTCACAGAGATAGCTGTATAAAGGGTGATACGGTCAAAATTTGGTCAAGGGAAAACGCGTGTAAATCGGTGAAATCGTTTATTTAAAAAATCAAATTAAATTTCTTTTTCAAGTTCAATTAGTATAAAATTCAGGAAAAATATTCAGTTAGGCTTCCGCTTTTTCCAAATCCGAATTGCCGGGCCTTACGCTTGACCCCTGCCATCAGATTTTGTACAGCCACCTTGTCCACCTTCTTCGCCGCAGAAAGCCAGTTTGCCTTGAACTGCTGCTCGTCCTTAGCAGTTTTTTTGGTCTTCTTTAGGTTCCGCTTGACAATAGCCCAGTATTTCTCAATTGGGCGGAGCTCTGGCGTGTTGGGAGGGTTCTTGTCCTTGGGAACCACCTGCACGTTGTTGGCGGCGTACCACTCCATGGCCTTTTTACCGTAATGGCAAGATGCCAAATCCGGCCAAAACAGTACGGAACAACCGTGTTTCTTCAGGAAAGGCAGCAGACGTTTATTCAAACACTCTTTCACGTAAATTTCTTGGTTGACAGTCCCGGAAGCTATGAAAATGCTGCTTTTCAAGCCACGGGTACAGATGGCTTGCCAAACCAGATATTTCTTTGCGAACTTTGACAGTTTCGTGTGCTTGAAAATATCTGCTACCTTTCCCCTTCCTTTTGCCGTATAAAACTCCTGTCCCGGAAGCTGCTTGTAGTCGGCTTTGACGTAGGTTTCGTCGTCCATTACCACGCAGTCAAACTTCGTCAGCATCGTCGTGTACAGCCTCCGGGATCGCGCTTTGGCCGTCGTATTTTGTTTATCATCGCGATTTGGAGTCACTACCTTCTTGTAAGTCGATAGTCCGGCTCGTTTTTTGGCTCGATGCACGGTTGTAGACGATACACCCAGCTTATTTGCGGCATCTCGGAGAGATAGGTTAGGGTTTCGCTTGAAACTACCGGCAACTCTCTTTGTCGTCTCAGCGGCTTCCGGTTTTCGATTTCCCCCCGATCCAGACTTCCTGGCTGTCGACAAACGTTCCCCAAACACTTTAATTACATTTGTAACGGTTGATTTGGCAACTTTTAGCGATTTTGCCAACTTTGCGTGCGAGTAGCTCGGATTTTCGCGATGCGCGAGCAAAATTTTGATACGCTGCTCTTCTTGCTTGGACGGCATTTTGACAACTGAAGAGTGAATTCCAAAATCAAAATAGGAGCAACATTCTACACACACACACCTTCAAAATGAGGGGTGTTCAGGTTTTTTAAATGCAAAATTGAAAGAAATACGTCAAGTTGATATTGACCAAATTTTGACCGTATCGCCCTTTATTTCCCCGAAGCTCCTGTTTCATGGATAAATCAAAATGAACCGAATTTCCGAAGTCGGAGAAGCAAACACGATTGGGAATATTCAGCGAGGGGCTGACATCCTGTGTTATGTACAAATGGTACAAAGTCATGAAGTGAGTTTGAGGATTCAACTCAAGGAGCTTCTCAAAATTTTCGATCACCTGGGGGTTCATAACTTCACACCTGGTGAGGAGCCGGAGAGATAATTCTAGATTTTTAGATTTTTAGATTTTTAGATTTTTAGATTTTTAGATTTTTAGATTTTTAGATTTTTAGATTTTTAGATTTTTAGATTTTTAGATTTTTAGATTTTTAGATTTTTAGATTTTTAGATTTTTAGATTTTTAGATTTTTAGATTTTTAGATTTTTAGATTTTTAGATTTTTAGATTTTTAGATTTTAAGATTTTTAGATTTTTAGATTTTTAGATTTTTAGATTTTTAGATTTTTAGATTTTTAGATTTTTAGATTTTTAGATTTTTAGATTTTTAGATTTTAGATTTTTAGATTTTTAGATTTTTAGATTTTTAGATTTTTAGATTTTTAGATTTTTAGATTTTTAGATTTTTAGATTTTTAGATTTTTAGATTTTTAGATTTTTAGATTTTTAGATTTTTAGATTTTTAGATTTTTAGATTTTTAGATTTTTAGATTTTTTAGATTTTTAGATTTTTAGATTTTTAGATTTTTAGATTTTTAGATTTTTAGATTTTTAGATTTTTAGATTTTTAGATTTTTAGATTTTTAGATTTTTAGATTTTTAGATTTTTTAGATTTTTAGATTTTTAGATTTTTAGATTTTTAGATTTTTAGATTTTTAGATTTTTAGATTTTTAGATTTTTAGATTTTTAGATTTTTAGATTTTTAGATTTTTAGATTTTTAGATTTTTAGATTTTTAGATTTTTAGATTTTTAGATTTTTAGATTTTTAGATTTTTAGATTTTTAGATTTTTAGATTTTTAGATTTTTAGATTTTTAGATTTTTAGATTTTTAGATTTTTAGATTTTTAGATTTTTAGATTTTTAGATTTTTAGATTTTTAGATTTTTAGATTTTTAGATTTTTAGATTTTTAGATTTTTAGATTTTTAGATTTTTAGATTTTTAGATTTTTAGATTTTTAGATTTTTTTTTTAGATTTTTAGATTTTTAGATTTTTAGATTTTTAGATTTTTTAGATTTTTAGATTTTTAGATTTTTAGATTTTTACTCTGGTGAAAACCCACACAAAAAAATAAAATAGAAATGATCCGTAAGATTCATCAATTTGATCCATACTTTTAACAAAATTTAGCAATAAAATATAAAAAACTACGCGTTATACATCAAGGGAATGATATATAAAATTGTTCGGATTTCCCATTAACGTATTGCAAATGATACTTAAAAGGTTCAATAACTTTCCTTAAACTTGCCAAGTTGATCCACAGAATGTAACATTTCTGGACTAACATATGTGCGTATCCATAAATTATTGTAAATTGATTTAAATTATGCCGGGCAGACGCTTTCTGTCCAACTCGCTATCGCTCGTCGGACCAAACTAACAACAACATCCTCCGTTTGCATTATACCAGGCAAATTCTTGAATCAGCCGTTTGCCTGGAATCTAATCTACGCTATGTTAACACTTCGGATGTCGGGAACATCGACCGCTTTCTGCCGCCTTAGTTCTTCAATCATCATTACGGCTACGCAAAAACTGAAAAAACGGGCTTGTCACTAAATCTGAGTACTAACGCAGTTAGGGATCAATTTTACAATCTTTATGGATCAAAATTAACAAAAATAGTGCCCCAACCTGAAAAAAGCAGGCATAATTTCTGGAACATACAATATAGTTTAGCGAACAAAGCTGATTTACTATGTATCATTTTTATAAGCTTATGGTTCATTATTTATCACTTTATGGATCATTGGCAATTTATTAATGGAAAATTTCAAATACTTTATGGAACATGAGAATATATTTTATTGCACAAAGGTTACATTCCATGGATCAATTTTACAAGTTTATGGAAAGTTATTGAGCCTTTTATGAATCATTTGCAATATGTTTATGAGTAATCCGTACACTTGTAACGTCCATGCCCTAGATATAAAACGGTACATTTTTGACATTTTATTGCTAATTTTTTTATAAAGTATGCATCAGAGTGATGAATTCTATGGATCATTTCAATTTTTCTATGGATATTCACCAGAGACTTATGGGTCAAGAATGCGTTTTTAATGGCACGATTTTCAATTTTTTATGGATCGTTTAATAATTTTTATATGCAAAAGTACGTTTGCCTATCGCAAAAGGTTTTGCGAAATTTAACATGGGACCGTACTGCGAAGTCGTGGCAAATGAGCTCAACAGTCTTGGTCTAAGGTGGGTCTAAGAGTCTTTGATAAAACAATATCAACGTTGTTTCATTATAGGTTTGGTTTGACTGGAAATCCAACACGAAGCGCAAGTTGAAGCACAACCACCGTGAACAACAAGGTGCAGGTGGTGGTCCAAGTAAACTCATCGAGCTTTCTGTCTTGGAGGAACGCGTCGTTGTTCTGCGAGGCCTAGCGCCAACTGTTGAAGCAATAGAAGAATCGATAAGGTTTGGGATCAGTTCTGATTCAGGACAACAAATCCGAGATAATGACGCACTGAAGAACACGAGGAAAACCAAATCCCGGAGGACAAAACCGAAGAAAAATTTTCAACGAAGAGCGTCCACCGAAAAAAGTGAAGATATCAATGCACACTTTGCTAGAAACACAGATGAATAATCATACAAAATTCCACGACTCAGTCACACATGAGTTAAAATCTATTGATAAGAAGTTGGTTAATTTAAGGTTAATGCAAGAAAATAAGCGACATAACATGACCTTGGAAAATTATAAGTTAGGAAAAGTATTCTTGAGTTAGAACAAAGTCGATTATCATGAAAATATTTCAATGAATAATCTTACATAAATTTAATTGTTCAGAACTCTGTAACTCCTGAAGCAATAAAATCATTCATCAATTCATCAAGAATTCATCAAGAAATCATCTAAAGATGACTGCTCTATTTTTTACAAACTTATGTAAACGAAATACATTCAGGCTATTATTGCATTCAGCCCCTATAACATACAGCATTCACCATGCTAATTATGTTTAAAACTAAATTCAAATGCAATTTAGCTACAGGATACTTAAATACAATTAGTTTTATTTGATCAATTAGCAGCATTGTCGTTCGAAACAGTTAAGCAAATATTGTGTAAGGCACAGCATACATTAAATCTTTTACATGCTTTTTTGGGAGAGTAATGAAGTTGACGAGCTCCAAGAATACAACGAAATCAATTTTCCAGAACTCCAATTGTTCTTTCTATTACTCCCCTAGCCAAACTATGTTTGCTATTAAATTCGTATTCTGGACTTCCTGGTTGTGCAGCTCGGTAAGGCGTAATCAACCACGGCTCGGATGGGTTATCATAAGAGTATTCGTAACTCACCCAAAATCATGGTATTGATATCTCCGTTTCAATGCATTTCTTGTAACCGAACTCGGGCTACACTTAGTCCCCAAATATGACCATCATGATTAGAGCCCTGGTAGCTGGCATCGATGAATCTGATGCGTTGTGTGTGATCACAAATCTATATTAATGTTTTTATTAAAATTACATTGGTAATTCATGTTGCTGTACCTACTATAATAGCATTACGGCTATAAATTCCTTTTGGGTGGTAGTATGAGTTTCGATTTATAGTTGGAGGGATCATTTTAATGTGAGTGCCATCTACACACATTATAGTTCCTGAAATACCCCATTTTCCATTGAAAAAAATGTCGTTTTGCTTCTCTCATTTCTCGCTCCGTCATTGCAAATTTTATCCACTTGCTAAAATTTTTTCTCTCCAGAACAACTAGTATCTCATGGAGTACTTTGAAGAATATCGGTTGTACCAACGCTACATCGTAGTCTTTACCTGCCCCGTGTTGATAGCTTCCTTCTGCAAAAAAAAAATCGCAAGCAAGCAACAAGTTTATCCTCTACCGAATCCACCTTGCTATGGACGACCACAATCGTTCTTAATCTCCTGTACGACGTACTTAAATGCCGCCTTGTTCAAACGAAAGCACTTTTTGAACCCGAAATTATTGTTTAAAGAGTACCTTCAAGCTGTTAATTAGTTTATTTCAACCTACTTTGTATCTGATAAACTCATGATGTTGGTTTTCTTTCTAAGATTACTTCTATTTGCTCGTAGAGATACTATCTGGTCTTCCATCGTTACCATATATCCTAGTATTACGATATCCATCTTTCGGTCACGGATATATTATCTCAAGCTTACAGATAATTTGCTGCACTATACATACATCGACACTCACCATGTACACCAAGAGACACTATTAAAAATACTTTATAAGATGCAATAAACATAACGGAAGGATGCAAATCATCTTATTAATTAACCAGCTTCAAATGCAACTTCCAATCCTTAGTTCCACTACGACGCTTGCTATGATCACTCACGGGAAACGTCTGATTTTCGAAGCGGGTGTCCAAAATTAATTTTCGGTTCGCGGCTTCCAACAACTACAACTTCTTTGGGAAAAAAAAATGAATTCTGACGAACTTTTCTCACCACTGATAGAGGAACTATTTAAAAACAAAGCTGCCAAAACATTCCAGATGCGACCACTTGCCGTTAAATAGACAGTGCGTCCAGATACTAAGTGACGCAAGCCTAATGTATGTGAAGGAAGGAGCACTTTAAACGTTTACAACTTATTTCACGCAAACTCCTTACATAGCTGCCATCAGTTCTTTGAATTGGAGATATCATTCATATGTTAGATGCTCATAATTAGAACAAAAGTTAGTAGTGCCAAGTTTTGCCCGAGAAAATATTGCTGTACAGCTTCAATGTTTGATTATTCATGAACGGTGCTAATGGCTAATTTTATAATTTCTGTTGCACCATAACTAGTTATGCCGGAACTCTTCTAAGGAGCAGCGTAATGCCCTGATTGTAAACCTTGATGTTCAATAAGACAAAACACAATATTGCCGTCTGCTAATTTGTTCAAACATATATTATTCAGTACAGCAATCAATAATAGTTAATAAGCCCTAAGGCTGTTCCCTGTCCTTCTAGGAACTTTACTAGAATGAAGAAACGAACGAACGGAAAGGACGGAAATTGAAAACGAATAACGAAGACTTTCTACTTCCGACTGTTTTTCTTACCGGGAAACGAACCCTGAGGCTAGCTTCGAAATTCGATTAACTATGGGATGCGTCTTATTTGATGCGATTTGTACAACCATCAATCGACCACTGATGGCTGTTTTTGTTGTTCTCCGGGTGGTGTTGTACGTAAGGTCCAGGAAGATGGTTCAGCGAAAGCATAAAGTTCGTTTCCGTCGAATGTTTTATTAATTCATAATAAAATTGATTCGAAGCTGCTCCGACTGAATTTGATCAGTCATAAATTTTCAAAATGTCAAACAGTGCAGCAGATGACCTTTCCCAATTAATCGATATTATATTTTCCAGTGATTTGAGTACCCATGAAGATTTTAACGTTACTGAGAGGGACTATCTGAGAGGAATTAACGATTCTTCCAAATACTTTTTACACTGATGCTGGTTTACTAGCGCTAATAAACCAGCGACAATGATAACGAACATCTGCATAATACAAACAGCCATCACCATCACAGCTACGCAATCAAAGGGGTTCATTACTCCAAATATTTCTATGACTCGCAAAATACTTGATCTTTCCAAAAAAGATCTAAGCATATATACTGGTCTTTTAACAGGCCATTGTCCGGGCCGCTATCACTTGAAGGTGATTGGAAAACTTCAAGATGATTCATGTCGCTTTTGTGGTATGGAAAAAGAAGACTCGGAACACTTGTTATGCCACTGTCCGGCAATTTTCATTAAAAGAAATCAGTTCTTCGACAAAGGGCTAATAGAACCCTTTGATATTTGGAGAACAAATCCCATTACGGTAGTGCAATTCATTCGAAGTGTAATGCCGTGCTGGGATAATACTCTAAGTCAAGCGTTGACGACCACTCCTAACAATAGTGGTACGTCACCTGGACAGAGCTAAAAAAGGGGATATATCACAATAGATCAAAAAAATGGTAGCAGTGATGAAAATACCCGACAAGGAATTAAAAAAACAGCCATCACCATCCCAGCATCCCAGCATAGCCAGCATCAATGTTAACACCATATTAATGAACTGCTGTTCCAAGCTAATTGACCTGAGATTTCCAATACTCCTGACATCAAGAGCTTTGCGACATACGACGAAAATGGGTACCATACTGTGAAGTAGCGGACCACCCTACATTTTCATTTAAGGGTGTACCATATGCATCTTTCTAGTCTACTCTATATGTACACAGCCAGTACTTTAAAAAATCGTGGAAAGTTATGGAAACGCATCCCTTAACCTTTTTTGGCATTTTCAACATTTCCTGAATAACAACACAATATCTGGAACCAATACTAATACTTCCAGACTTAATTTGCAGCGTTAGTTAAATTGTTTGGAAAACAATATACAATTCCTCCGATTCTATAAAAATTGTAGCTTAATAAAGTGCACCAAGGGTTTTTTTTTTCGCAAAAAAAAATCAACTAGATTTAGATGGGTTTTAGGATAACGATAGATAGCACAATCGTAATCCGAGGGAAGGTTGCGTTATTGCAAAGAGTTCGCTGATTTAAAAATTAATCGATGCTAGCTGCTCGATAGGAAATGAAATATATTAAATAAATTGAAGAGATGCAACAATTTTCAATGTATTTTTTCAAGCTTCGCCTCCGGGGCTGACTGGTCATCGCAATTGAAGAGTTGAGATTGAGTCAATATTCAAAAAACGAGAACGAGGAGGTCAGGGTGATTTAATAATACTGAGAAACATGTCTTCGCAATAACAGTCCAACTAACCAGACATCACCCTGGATCTGTAGCTGTGCAAACATCGAGAAGACAGTTGGAAAATTGTATATTGCCCCTGCCGGGTGATTGCTGGATCTATTTATAGCTTCTGCAGGCTCAATTGAATTTTTTATCACTGCTGCTTACCTACCACCTTTGCTATGGTGGCATTTCAACTGATAGATTTAATGAGTAGGTACATATATATTGCTCTCTGTTTGCGACTGCTGATTTGTTTTTTTTTTTTTTTTTATTTAAGGTTTAATTTTATGTGCTTATGATTACATTCAAACCTTTTTTCATGAGGCTTTTTATGGAGCACCCAATTTACAATACTATTTTTGCGAACCAAATCCAAAGTAACAAGATTTTCTTAGGAATCAAATTTGAAATAACGAGATTTTTTACGAAACTACTTCGTAAAAAAAGATTGAACCTTTCAAAATGAAGATCATAATGTATCGTGTTGGTAGATAATGGATTTTGTTCTCCTTGGGAACCAAGAAACTGGGATAAAGTAAATTGATGTTATGGTTGAGTTGAACCCATGTTCTGATCGTCCAAAAAATCCTTGGAGTTTACGTCTCATGATCTTCATGTATAACCAGGGACTTCCTAAAATATATGAGGTAAAGATATCTAGAGGTATCTTTGAACAAAATCAAACAATAATTTGTTTTTAACAGATATTCTAGGATATTATTTTAATACATATTATTTAAATTCAACATCTACAGGCGAAATCAAAGATATTGATAAGCACAGCGAGAGCGGCTGAATAAATTTGGATAGATTTATTTCGATTCCTGTATATTTTAAACTAACTTCATTTATCTACTTCGTTTACTTCACTTCACGTAAACCATATTACAAAAGAGAACTTCCTTTCTTCGTCGAGGCCTTTTAAAGTTGCTCCATCGTAAAATATGTTGTCCCGGAATGTGTAGGAGGCAACTGTCTGTCAAATCGATGGCTGCGATATTTCACTGTTGTTGACCTAATTCAGGTGGTTAAATGCAGCGACTTATAGATGGCGGTAAATATTTCTTCGTATGCGAACAGACATGTTAGTAGTTTATGTATTCGATACAAATTTTAGGAGATTCCGAGATCTGATCCATAAATGTATTTTGGGTTTAATACATGTTCTAGGGCATCCAAGGACTCTCTGGAGTTAAGGTCCTGAGATCTATAAGCATTATAAAAAATATGTTTATAGTTTATGAGTTCGGTTCATATTCCTGGAAGCTCAGAGATCTTAGCTAAATTAGGCTTAGCGGTAATCCAACAATCCTGCACAGAAAAAAAAAATCTGAATTCTCATTGTGTTGTAAATATCAGAGCATGTCAAATTTTATTTCATTCCACACAAAGCAGACACTTGCATGAAGAAGTTCTAACAAAGTTGAGCTTTTGCATAAAACATTGTCGGCAAGGTATGCAATGTCCCAGAACATTCCACGATTTATACTTCAATTTATTATGTTTTGTGACGCTCCATTTATGTGCATGATATTGAATTCACACTACTTTTCCGAGCTGTGTGGAGTTGAGGTTTTCAGATCTATAAGCGTAATTAGAGATATGTAGGAAGTTTAAGGATTTGGTTCACATTCCAAAAGGCTCAGAAATCTAATTTGAATAGCATTTTGAGGTTAAAGAGATGTTTTTTAACATCCATGAACTCCCTGGAGTTAAGGTCTTAATATCTGCAAACGTAATCAGAGCTATTTTAGTTATTTATGCATCCAGTGCATATTTTGAGGGATTCTGAGATCTAAGAGAAATATTATTATGGATTCAATGGGTGTTATATGTCATTCAAGAACTTTTTGGAAATGGAGGTCTCAAGATCCACAAGTGTAATTAGAGATATATTGGTAGCTCATGAATTCGGTTCATATTCCTTGAAGTTCAGTGATCTGATTCAAATAATATATTGAGTTGAATTGTTATTATTTGTAAATCAAGAACATCTTGTAGTAATGATCTTAAGCTTTACAAATGTATTCAGAGATATTTGGGAGATCGTAGATTCGGTGCATGTTCCGAGAGGTTCAGAAATCTGACTTTTTTAAAATGGTTAAAAGGATGTTCTGCCAAGAGCTCCTTGGCATTGAGGTCTTAAGATCTGCAAGCGTAATCAAAGATTGGTTGGCATTTTTTGAATTCAGTTACTATTTTGAGTGGTTTAGAGATCTGAGTAAAACATTTTTTTGGTTGAATAGATATTTCTTGTCAACCAAGAATTCAATGCAGATGAGGTCTTGAAATCTAAAAACTAAACAGAGATATGTTTGTGGTTTATGAATTCAGATCATATTCGTAGAAATTCAGAGATCTGACTTAAATATAATATTGGGTTAAATTTATGTTCTTTGTCATCAAAAACTATCTAAGGTTAAGGTCTTAGGATCTGCAAGCATAATCAGAGATGTTTTAGTAGTATTAGGGTTCGGTTAATATTTCGACAGGTTAATAGATCTGGTTGAAAATATATTGTGGGTTCTGCGATCAAATCAAAGATATGTTAGTATGGATTTGATTATTTTCTTAAGAGATTGAAAAATCTGAATAATTGTTTTATTTTTCGGGTTGAACAGATGAATTCCCTGTAATTGAGACCTAAAATCTAAGAGCATAAACAGAGATAAGTAGATAGTTTATGAATACAGTTCCTAGAAGTTCAGAGATCTGAATAATATAATATTGTGAGTTGAATTGAGGTTTTTTTTTTTCATCCACGAAGAATCTTGAGTTGAGACTTTAAGTTCGGCAAGCGTAGACAGTGATATGTTGGTAGTTCATGGGTTTGGTACATATTTCTAGAGGCTCAGACTTCTAAAAAAAAATTTGCAATATTAGTAGGTAAGCAAAAATCAACAACCACTCAATTCTTCATACCTCTGTTTAGAGCATCTGTACTGTACAAACGCAAATACCATAAGTATGCTTCTTTGCATTGAAAAAAAAAAACAAAACACTTAAACAATCCTTCTTCTTTGTATATTTTAAATGTGAGTATGCCTAGAGAAAAGTTGTAATGCCTTAGCTGCGGAGCCTTTCAACTTGAGTCCAACACGAGGTATCAAGCTTACAAGTGCTCGAAATATTCGACAGCAGCCCAATAGTAGCAGCTGTCCAGTGTTTGGAACATGGAAATCTCTATTCCAAGGAGTCCTCAAACAACTTACTACCTCCATACTTGTTCAGCTTAGATTTTTGGACCACCATGGACTTAAATCGTTTTGATAGCCACGCTTGTAGATACTCCAGAGAATTCTTGGATTGAATACTTGTTCCATCTTAGATCCTCGAATCTCCATGATTTTAAATAGTATCCTTATGCTTCGAAACCATTGATGGGTTTGCTTGTTAATATTGAGACATTAACTCCAAGGAGGTCTTGGACAACCTTGAACGAATTATTGTTTCATTGGATCTTCAGACCTCCATGAATTCATATCATACCCATAAACTACTATAAAAATCGCTTGTAGATATGAATACCTTTATTCCAGAGAGTTCTTGGATATCATACAACAACTTTTCATCTCAATACCTGATTCAGTTCAAATCCTCGGACCTCCATGAACTCATTTCGTATCCATAAACTGCCAAAAGATTGATAGTTTCACTTGTAGATATGTAGACCATACTTCAAAGAGTGCTTGGATAACCTTTAGAAACCTTTCACCTAGAAACTTATTTCAACTTAGATCGTTTGGCCTCCATGAGTTCATATCTAACAAATAATATAAAATACGAAAAGATTGATGATATCGCCTGTATATATGAAGACCTTTAATCCAAAGATTTCTTGGATAACCTAGAACAACCTTTCATCCAAATATTCGTTTCAGCTTATCTCTTCGGACCTCCATGAATTCGTATGATAACTATGAGCTACCAAACGATTAGCGGTTTCGCTTGTAGATATACCAATACCCCATACTCCAAGAAGTCTTGGAAAACCTGAAACAACTATTGATTGCAGCATAACCACACACTTCTTTTTAAATTCCCCTAATTTATTTATTGAAATTTGTGAAACCTTGATTACACATCAAATTGGGAAGCCTGCACAGCTTTTTTATTATCAACGAAAACGCCTTTTTATGAAGTCAATCCCAAATTTACTGACCAAATTCCAAATATCGTGGCATTTTAAACATCTAATTCAAATTACAAATCCCCGGTTTGGTTCTTAGATTGAGATTTCAATATATTATAACTTTACTGTCGTATTGTTGTTTTTGTTTTTGTATGGACGTCACATTCAGCCTGCGGCTGGTTTGTCACACCAGGGAGACGACCTGGACCCTACATATCGAACCCATGAACAAGTGGGCCGGTACCAACAGCTTTACTTTGTGATCAGAGATTTTTCGTTTCATAAAAGCCCAACAACGCTGCCTTGACTTGATATCAGAATGACAGAGGTGAGAGGCAGCCACGCTTACCACTACTCACCGGCATCATCGATGCTTGAGTTTTCGCTAATCAAAACATCAAAACATGTATACGATAAGTGAGCACAGTCTTACCAACAATCAATGGGAATCTTGCGATTTAAAATTAGCTCACTGCTAACAACCCCATTGGTCCCAAGTCAGCTTACACCTTACAGCTTACCTTTCAATACATTCTGGCTCTTTTCAGTACTAGAATCTTTGTTTATGTCTTGATTCGCTGTGTTATTTTGACAGCATATTTGAGGCGTTCTTCGTTTTGAGTTAAGTTTTTATGGTTGATCCATTAAGCTTGGGAACGATGTACTAGTATTTTTTGAGCCAAAGACTAAAGCCATTTTCTTCTTGATTATCCAGCCCCTTGTCCTACCAGATGCTGGATAATCAAGAAAAAAAATGGCTATAGTTTTTGGCTCAGGAAGTACCAGCACATCGGTCCCAAGCTTAATGAATCACCCGTAAAACATAACTCACAACGAACAACCCTCAAACATTCTGTAAAAATAACACAGCAAATCAAATTTTAGTAGAAAAACTAGAAAACGCAAAAATGTATTGCAAGGGAGTTGCCAGCAGTGAGACAATTTTAAATAGCTAGTTTCCTATTGATTGTTGGTCAAACTATCCCAACAATATTGAGAGCTAGTTTCACTGCATTAGGATCGTGATTTTGTTTGGAATTTTTCAAACTGCTTAGCCTCTAAATTTGATGGATCAATCGCTATGAAGGAATAGAATATTCAAGTTTTATATACTCGTTGATGGATCATTGGTTTGGATTTATTATTCACTGAAATATCAACTTTTCATAGACAGTTTAATTTCTTTTGCGATCTAGTACCACTAGCTTACGTAATTTTCGTAATATGTTTTTTTTTTTCAATAACAAAACTCTAAATTAACTCCATGGACATTCCTAAAAAACCCGAATTAATCCACCGATGGTGAGACTGAACCCTTCTTACACATCACCAGAATTGCGAACTCAAATATTGCCAATATGGTACTGGATACATATTTTCATCAGAAATTCTAGGAAAATCCAGGAATATTCGATATGTCATACATTCAGTTTTTAAAATGAACTATTTGTCAATCCTGAACGTATTGTTCATCGATGTGATTAAAATATTGCCATTAATAGTCTTCAACGACCTGTCTATGTTAGTTATATAAAAGGGGAAATTACATTAATATTAGAATTAAGTATTATTATTATTATTGTTATACTCACACACACAAACAAGAATAAAATCCGAATACACTACTGCACAGCCAAGAATAAACCAAACTAAATAAAATAATTATTTAAAAAATTAGAGATGATACGTTACAGTAGCAGCCCCCCCAAATAAACTAAAATGAAAAATAAAAAAAAATTAAAACGAAAAAAAAGAAAAAAAAAAAAAAAAACATTAATATTAGAAATTCCATATAATCAGTCCATAGAATAAATTATTAGTCAATCCTAATGGTCAATTTTGATTATCGATATGGATTCAAGATGCTTAATAAGTACATGTTCGTTGAAAATAGTGTAGTTATAGTAAATGGAGACTTTGTGTAATTTTCGAATAAACTCGTTGCGTGGCGAACCAGCCCAGGAGGCTAAAGGCACTATAATAAAGGAAAAACAAATATACTCGTTGCAGTTCAAAACCGGACCAATCGAGCCAATCGATCCTGCTTTAATTCTAAGTCGCATAGTGTGGCAAGTCCGCTGTATGTGCTACACAACGCACCAGATGTGGAACAATAGAATGCAAACAGGATCGATTGGGGTGAGTGGTATTGTTCGGTTGTGAACTGCAACGAGTATATTTTCATCTCACAATTATGTGCCCTCAGGTATTGTTTTGGTCATATTTCCATGAAGGGTTATCCAATCGTTATGAAATTTTGACCAGTTATTTGAGTACTTAATAGCTTCAATCAACTTTAAACAAAACTAAAATTAGTACACAAATAGCTCAGTATGCAATCGGAGACTAAACTGTTTGATTACTATTATAAAAGGCCGTCAAGTACTGTTTCGTTCATATCTTCGTAACGAAATGTCCGAATAAAAAAAATTCAATAGCGTTCTTTGGGAATGTTGTAGCTTTCATTTCCGCCGTCAACAGAACTGACATCGGTTCACAAATGGCTGAGAAACCGATGTGACATTATTAGTAACGCACACACACACATACACACACACACACACATACACCACACACACACACACACACACACACACACACACACACACACACACACACACACACAGCTCAGTTCGTCGAGCTGAGTCAAATGGTATAGGCTACAGTCAATGGTAGAGGTGAGTCACTGCGTCCTGTGGGCCTCGGATAAAAAGTCGAGTTTTCAACCGATCTTAATACCCTTCTTTTGGTGTAAGAAGGGTTAAAATACCTACTTATAACAGTAGAATATATCATTCACCAATGATAGAGCTTTTGCCTTCTTATGTTTTCAAATTGTAAAAATTTCCTGGAAAAGAAAATAACATCAGTGCACACAAAGTCTTAAACCGATACGCAGAATTGTTTACTTCAAAAAGGCCCGACACAAAAAATACAAGCCTACCAATTCCCGTCGATATGATTCACCCTAGTAGCACACTTGTTGCCATTCGGTTGAGATAACTACTACAACTAATTATGACCGTAGTGTGCTACTTGGGTAAATCGTTTGAAAAAGATTGCTCAATTGATTGATTGGCATCAAAACATAGACATACAGTATGTCAAAAATTATATCCACCCCTAACGCTGGTTCAGTATTTGATAAAAAATTTCTCATACAATCACGTTATGTTAAAAGAGATTTTGACGTATTTTCATTAGCGACACAAATTTAAAATTTTGATTTTGACTGATACTGAGTCGAAAATAATATTATTGTGTAGGTACAGTACTGACAATAATAAAGTATACACTCAATTTCGTTTGATAAATTTGCACATAGCTTCGTTGTTTCAATATATAGGTCCCCAATAGTAATCCTCAGAGTATAGAGATATGCGGAAGCGGCCATCTTGAGCCAATCGAGCAGCGAGAACTGTCAAAATCTGAGCCAAACGAGCATGTTTACTGTTTGCTGAAATGTTTCGATTGCTAAGTATTGCAATGGATTGATTGATTGATTAATCTTTATTAGGGAGACTTTCAGCCGTTGGCTGGTTCGTCTCTCAATATTGCAATGGAGTTAAAATAAATAAATAAATTTAAATTATATTTATTATGTTTCAAAAATCAAAAATAAAACATTCGTATTCTGCCGAACTCGTTGTGATAGTAAAATAATGCAATATTTTATTATTCTCTGTGTTCGATAATGTTTCTTGTGTTGCTGATATGAAAATTTGGCGGAATTTTTACTGTACGCCATTTTTCACTTTAGTCAATTCACTCCACTTGTGCCGTATTGGGATGATGCCGAAGATTATCCGTATGCTTTTGTTATACAACCTGGTAAACCGGGATAGCTTCAGGCGTTTCCTTGATTTTGCACCTTCTTTCGCAAAATACAATTGCGTGTGCTCGAAATGATACTGAAAAAAAAAAGTTAACAGGAAACCACCAAATGGTTTTCACAATCAAATACACTACACAGACGCATACAGTCTATATGGGGAAAATCCGGTTCTAAGCCACAAAACATCAGCAATTTTTTTTTCGGTGTTCGGCATTCTTAGGAAATCGAAAAAAGCTCATGTTGACGCAATTCGATGAATCAACACCTCCGCAGTTAGTGCAAAACTTTGCAGTACACTTCATAATTGATAATTTTATAAATACTCATGATAAATCACTTGTACGTTATAAATGCAAACAATAATGGAAGCTGACAACAACAAAGTCACGCACAAAGCTGTAACATTTTACTCTGCGGAAGTGTTGGCAGCCTTTGAAAATAAAACGAACACCGTTGCCATACCGTCGGATTGAATTTCCGCATATCTCTGTACTCTGAGCCTAGATATAGCCTATGTATGGGTGAAATTGAACTTTTTTATTATGCTATCAGACAACGCTTTGTGAACTTAATTGTTGACATACAAGACAAAGCAATAACTCTCATTCGTTCTGCAACATTCTTCAGCGGAAGGTTGATGTTTTAAGATATCTGTGGAAAAAGTGTCAATAAACATGGAAATATATCTGCAAGGGTGTAATTTGATCGTGAAAGACTGCCAAGAAGGCATGTCTTAAATCGCAAAGTAGCGGAAAAGCTCAGTGTAAGCTTCCCGGTAGTGGATAAATCTGGAAAAAAAATTCCAGCAGTTTGGTTCAATTGTTGATAGAGCTGGTCGAAGACAAAACGCGATTGACAACGCCGCGGCAGGATGCAAGAATCTTGAGAGGAGTTCGCCAAAACCCAAGATTGACCAGTTAAGCAGTGAAGGAAAGTTTGTCTCTGAATGTTTCCGAATAAAAAACAGTATACGACTTAGGCCGTTGCACAAGGCCTGAAGAATTTTCCTAAATTTAATCCAAATCCACTACCTTTTTCTTCTCCTCTCTCCTTTCCCTCCTTATCCTTCCTTTTATTCTATCATTCTTCTTTTCATAATAGAGTTGAGCTTTTGGATCTAAAATCTAGAAAATAAGAAGAATCGTTAGTAATTCCTAACCCAACTAAACTATTCCTCCCTTCCAAAATCCCCTTTCCCCAGACCCTCAATCCCCTCATAATGATCTACTCCAGTTTGCATCTCGTCGACTGATAAGTAAACGCAACAAAATCTAGCGTCTATAATTTGCTAAGAAACACGTCGGCAAGTCGATTTCCTTTTATAACAAGGTTTTGTCGACAGATGACTGTAAGTTCGAATTATTTTGACACAAGCAACGATCCATGATTTGATTAAAAAAACGTGAGAAGAGCTTTTGGAGAAGAATGTCAAGAAAACAGTGAAGCACGGATGAGGCAATATTTTGGTGTGGGGATGCTTCATGTAGTCTGGTATTGGGGACTCTCTCGAATCGAAGGAATTATGGATGCTAACAAGTACATTGACGTTCTATGCGAAAGATGTCTACACATTTGCGCAAGACAATGATTCAAAGACACCGCACGCAAAACTACTACTTTTTTCCGTGGATCTCGTATAAAACTGTTGGAATGACCTCCTCAGTCTACGAATGTCAACCCAATCGAAAATCAAGATCAACAGGATGATAAAAGTAACGTTACCAACAATAATCTGCTATTTGACTCATTGAAAGAGGCTTGGGAGAAAATTTCATTTTCACATCCCAGTGGAAAGTATGCCAAGGCGCCTCGAAGCTGTTATCAATGCGAAGGGAGGGCATAATAAATACAAAAGTTTGTTTTGAAATTTATTTTTCATCATTTCACTGTCATTTATACTCTATTTTTGCCACACACACAATAATAAATAAACGTCAATGAATTTGTATCGGGAAATCTGCTGGTGTTTTGTTTCTTTTTAGAGGCTAAAATTAAAAAAAAACCTACATCAAATTGCATCACGAAAAAATCGCTGTAGAAAATTATCCATTGGGTATGTTCTTTTGGAAATTTGTGTAGAAGTAGCTTAGAAAACTATAAGGGACAGCCCAATGGGGTTGTACGCAAAGTTGACGTAGAACTACGCAGCAATCGAATTTACAATCACGTCAGGGCCATCCGCTAATTGATTTAAGTCAGTCTTGAAAAGGGCCAAGAAAATTCTATTGTACACTCTTTAGAAAGCATTTGCTGGCTCTTAATTATGATACGGCCCCGGTTGTATTTTCTACGATGGTTGAGAGGGCCACTATCTCTAACGCGTAGAAGATAGTTATGGATCTGTTGGTTCATTGGTTGTTCAACGCGCTTAGCCATTTACTCCGGGACGCGGCGTTTAAAGCAATGCCATGTTCAGCCGGGGCGCGGTAATGGAAATTTCAAACAGCACAAGAGAAAATTTGAACCAAATAAACTCTTTAATTGGAAAATTTATTTGGTCGTCCTGAAAAGGACGGATTTAGTTGACGGGGGAGAAACAGTTCGCGATTGAACTTGGGCTTTCTTTCTTGGTTCATCTCGTGGGATGATTGATTCTTGTCTCGTTGTCACGGGCGGCTTTTTCCCGCCAACTTGTAGGCTTCAGCAGCCATGTTTCTCACAGCGAGGTTGACGGGAGTTTGTAAAGGGGTCGGATGCTAGTGCACGAAAGAAGGCGGTACCAACGAAGGCAATGTGATACAAATTGCACCAAAGGGGACGAAATTCAGTTATTGCGCCACAATAATTAGTTTTAATTACTGCACGCTAGACGGATGATTTTCTTAACAGAAATATGCCTTAATTACTTGCTATCACCAGCAACTAATCCGCTATGCACCACTAGGAACTACAACGAACTCAACCACATGGTCGGTCTGAAGTGTCGCAGTTCGGTTCGAATTATCCGTTCTAGAATTTCGTTCGTTGGTTGTTCAACGTTCTTTGTCATTTACTCCGGGACGCGGCGTTTAATTAATGCTATGTTCAGCCGGGGCGCGGTGATTGAAATTAATTTGAAACAGCACAAGAGAAAATTTTAACCAAATAAACTCTTTAATTGGAAAATTGATTTGGTCGTCCTGAAAAGGACGGATTTAGTTGAGGGGGGAGAAACATGGTTCGCGATTGAGCTTGGGCTTTCTTCTTGGTATTCTTGGTTCAGCTACTCGTCGTTGCGGGTGGCCATCTTCAGGTGACGTGGGATAGTTGATTTTTGTCTCTTTGTCACGGGCGGCTTTTTCCCGCCAAATCGTAGGCTTCAGCAGCCATGTTTCTCGCATCAAGGTTGACGGGAGCATCGGCAACAACATCCAACTGCACCAACACCTCTCCGAGCAACGACTGCTCGCCAGTACACCCTCCATGGTGCTTGCTGCCGCCAACTGCGATCCTACAGCCACCAGCCACTGCGCAGCTCCACGACTGTCGTAAGACTGAATCAAAATGTTCTGCTAAGAGCTATGAGGTAAAGGGGTCGGATGCTAGTGCACGAAAGAAGGCGGTACCAACGAAGGCAATGTGATACAAATTGCACCAAAGGGGACGAAATTCAGTTATTGCGCCACAATAATTAGTTTTAATTACTGCACGCTAGACGGATGATTTTCTTAACCGAAACATTTCTAATTTGCTTGCCACCGCCAGCAACTAATCCGCTATGCACAACTAGGAACTACAACGAACTCAACCACATGGTCGGCCTGAAGTGTCGCAGTTCGGTTCGAATTATCCGTTCTAGAATTTCGTTCGTTGGTTGTTCAACGTTCTTTGTCATTTACTCCGGGAAGCGGCGTTTAATTAATGCTATGTTCAGCCGGGGCGCGGTGATTGAAATTAATTTGAAACAGCACAAGAGAAAATTTTAACCAAATAAACTCTTTAATTGGAAAATTGATTTGGTCGTCCTGAAAAGGACGGATTTAGTTGATGGGGTAGAAACATGGTTCGCGATTGAACTTGGGCTTTCTTCTTGGTATTCTTGGTTCAGCTACTCGTCGTTGCGGGTGGCCATCTTCAGGTGACGTGGGATAGTTGATTCTTGTCTCGTTGTCACGGGCGGCTTTTTCCCGCCAACTCGTAGGCTTCAGCAGCCATGTTTCTCGCAGCGAGGTTGACGGGAGCATCGGCAACAATAGCCAACTGCACCAACGCCTCTCTGGGCAACGACTGCTCGCCAGTGCTGCTGCCGGCTACGATCCAACTGCAGATCCTACTCTGCACAGCTCCACGACCACCGAAAAACTAATTCAAAATGCGAAGGTGTACCCGTTATATAACATTCATGGCTGCCTAGGAGACGTTCGTTACTTAAATATGAAATCTGTGCTAGAAAAGTACTGTGTATTTGGTAAATTTACTCTGAAAAAATCGACATTATAAGACATTACCTTATATTTGCGTTAATTTCAATTGTTGCATGTTATAAATCAATAGATTTAAATATTAGAATCGAAGCGTAGAAAATGTCCCGATCGATTGGTGAAAACATTTTGTAAATCGATCGTGAAATGACTTAGTTATTAACGTTCAAAACCTATATATTTTTCGTGACGCTCCAAATTTTCGCAATTCGAACGTGTACCCCAGTATTGAAAACACAGACGTAGTCCTACGTCAAAAGCTGAATTATCATTTTTTGTATACTGATAAATTTCAAGCCTTCTTCACATGTTGTACGTTTAACGCACGCACGCTATCTGTGTCTATCGTCGTGTAAAAATTGTTTGTTTTCCCACAGTAACCTAAAAGTTGCTTACCATTTCTATCTTTTTGACAGCTGTTTGTTATGTTTTCGTCCAAAAGTCACCACCACATTTCCAGAAGGCACACTACCACACCCAGACGTGATAAGCTTAATGCTGTGATAATCATATTGGCGAAGGAGCAGTAATGTTTATTGTTTACTTGTGTAATACACACTGAATTGCATTATGGTAGGTTGGGATGGATTGTGTCTGATGCCTATCAGACAAAAGGAAAATTGCAAGTAATTTTGTATTGCATATAATAAATTAGTACAATAGAAAGAAAACACGTCAGAACAATTGTACTTAAACAGGATTATATGATAAATACGGAATTAGCGTAGGGAGTGGATATACATACTGAAGCTCGGGCAAAACATATTTTGCTGGGAAAATTTTATTTAAACTTACTACATTATAAAAATGCATCTGACTGACAGAGAATTCCCAGAACGAAATTCTATTACAGCGACGTCATAACACGAAAGCTGTATGATCGACGAACAACTTTTGCCTGGGCGCCAAACACAAACTCTACTCAATCGGGCCTATTTACTAGCGCCTGTACGTACAGACAATAACTCAATGTGTATAGACGCTGCATGGAGAAAGTTTTAGAGTTAATTTATGAGAGCAAGCGGAATCCATCACAAAAGTTTAACAAGTCAAGGTTGAACTTCTACATCATGGGTAACGGATGTCGGCAGTGGTTTGTGATGTACTCTACTGAGTGGAATAAATCATTATGTCATGGCGCTCATTTTCATATTGGGGAAGTGTTCCGTTTTAAACCTGTTTTGGACCCATCATTCATTCTACTAGGAAACAGAAGATTGAAGTTAGAAAGGATTAATTTTTATTTGTTACATATAGGGTATGTGCCCCTTGACTCAGCCTAATATGCAACAATCGATTAAATAATTTTGTATAATACATAAAGCATTTGAGCTCGAAGCGATATTTAACTAGTTATACACAATTCTCTTAGATTTGTTTAATAAGTCATTTGGTAGTATGTATCACGAAATGTTACACAACTCATTTTATAAAGCCCGAAACTTTCCAGGAGCCATAGAAGTAATGTCGGTCTGTAAGCACCAAATTGGGTCTATTTATGGATGCAACTTCCTCCTATTCGTTAGATTTGTTATTAAATGGCGACAACGTACGGTTTTTGTATTCGCTCTACGCAACAGCAAAATTTACCAAAACAAACTATTATAAAACTGCTTAGTAACAAACACGTAAGTGATTGGCCATTCCATAATAAAACATTATAATTCACTCTATACCGATTTCTATCCTTTAGATGAGCCATTTGAAAAACATTCAACCGAAACTAACACATTTTTATTGAAATTAATCTATAACAACATTTTTATTACGCTTCTTATACAAAAGTTCATAGTTGGGAACATAGAAGAAAATATGTTTGTAACATTGGGTCTACGGTTTTCTTGTTAAATCACTGTTATTTTAGCTATGTGAACAGTTAGTTTAGAACGTGCGACTATTTTCTGTATATCTTAGCTGTATTACTTGGTTTATCGGTTCAAGTTAGCCAAATTTAGATTATTCGAAGATCCTGTAGATAATCTGTTCAGCTTAACCAGTCAAATCATGGTGCCTCAAAAGGTTAGGAAATCGTAAATTACGCGAACAACTATAAATTGATTAATAATGTTTCAATTGCTTTGAAATTAATCGATCATACTGATAGCAACATAATTTTGTTGATTATCGCCGAATTAATGACATATTCGGTACAAAGACCGAATGAAGGAGCAAGGCTAATATTACATCCCGTTACCCTAATGCTTGCTTACGTTCAACAACAAAATACAAAAAGGAATTACTCGCGAGTGAACCCTACGCTTCCAAGAAGGGTGGATTGCGAAGTGACAACAGGAATGAGACAACAGCAACCCCTAAATATAACATATTCTATTGTTGTAAATTCTATTGTTCACTAAACCATTAAAAATTGATTTCATTATATTTGTGTGCAATATATTTTATAAATTCAAATTTTTGTTGTTGTTCATAATGAAAACAATCAATAACAATCTCATGTACTGATTTCCGTTCATATTTTTCATGCTTTTTACCTGAGTATCGAAGAAGGCCGCGACTTGAAATCTGTTTCTGCTATTTTACCGCAATTTTCATTGCGCTTTTATTGCGACACAAACAAAAATACGCATGTCAATAATGGGTGGAGTGCTACTTCAGCAGCGTATCAACTTACGCCAATTATTCGCTATTACACAGCCGGATTTTAATCAAACATCTTCTCGAAAACTTATTCAAAACGACGTATCTGATTTTGTGAACAAAGAGGTAAACGAAGATTCAAACGTATAATTCTTGAAACCCTTAGCAATTTCACGCAAACTAGGACCACCAACACAAAGAATAATATTACCCTATCATGATGGTGATGCTAGCTTCCGTGTGGATGCTGAGAATTTTCAGAAATTTACGTTTGAATCGTTTATATTTTGAACATATGTAGAGCCAGACATGGGCTAATCATAATCAAGAGCATGAGCATGATTGGCCGCCCGAGGTTGCTGCTCCAGTATTGCCAGATCAGCTTTTATTACACACAGAACCAACAGATGATGCTTCTTACTAACATACATCCTCAATGAGTGACAACTATTGATCCAGAACAGACAATAGAGGCGCAGTCCCCACCCGATTCAATAACAATAACAATAACAATAAGAAACTGGCGGCCGTCATCAAGTCAGTTAATCTGTCAGTTTTGTTGCAGCGATAATGCGAGACGCACAGCAAAATGACGCCATGTGGCATCTCTTTGCACGCCAAGCATCGTGTCAACATCTTGTGGCGTGTGGCATACCATGATCTAATTATCTCCAATCCACTCAACCAATCGCAACCACACGATCCGGGGGGCGAATTATCTCGAAGGGACAGCAGTGATGACTTTAGCTCACAATAGGTGTCTTCCGTTTGTTGAATGATTGCCTCCCTTTCCTGACTACGTGGTTCAGCAAGCGCTTCCAAACGAACGATGCGATCTGTGGAACTTTCTTTCGACTCGCCTGCATCATCTTCATCCGCAATTTGATCAATTTTTCTCCGAGTCGAATGGACTTCTTCATTGCAGCTTCTAACAGCTCCAGCCTGGTGTCAATCTGACTGAAATATTTTTCCATCTTGAACCGATCGATGAATTTTCTTACCCCGTCGAACGTGCTTTTTAGCTGTCGTTCTTGCCGCCGAAGATCTTTCAATTCACCATATTCAAAATTCAATCTCCAACTAGTAATAAATTAACACTCACTGTCTATGAAAGCTGTCTGTCCACACAAATTCAACCAAGATTAATTGCTTGAAATGTTTGAGTTCACTTTGCATCATTATTGTCACAAATATGCACTGCGGTGTTATATTCCGATTCGCGATTCCTCCCCATCCCACGGGTGACAGAGACAGACATTCGAACAAGTGACTGCAGCAGGGGAACCAGCCAAATGAATCACAAGCCAAAAACGAACGCCAGCAGAACCCAAGACCGTCGATCGAAAGGACATAAGGACAAAATTCCCAGAAGAATAAAAAATTTTGGGAACTGGAATCCTGCACCAACAGAAGCAGAATCGATGAGTGAGGAAATCTTCGATCAAACTACGACATGAGAAGAGGATGACAGGTTCGTAGTTACACTTCCCAAAAAAGAAGCTGTTATCCAGCAGCTTGGAGATTCGAAAACCAGCGCTCTTAAACGATTCTATGGGCTAAAGCGTCGGTTCACCACAAACAGTACATTGAAGGATCATGTGAAGTCATATGGAATCATATGGGTCATATGAGTAATATGGAGGAACATGCTGGAATTGAAGCGCCAGTGTGCTATTTGCCACACTATGCCATATTGAAGCCTGATAGCACAACCACAAAACTTCGTGTCGTGTTTGATGCTTCAAGCATCGGGAATTTCACTAAACGATGGATTAATGGTTGGACCGTTTGTGCAAGATGATTTGCATCTATAGGATGATAAGGGTTTGTCCTTACATGCATCTATTGGAGACGGTCACCCAATGAACCCGTCAAAACGTACAAACTAACAACGGTTATTTATGGAACGAGCTGTGCTCTGTATTTAGCAACAAAATGCCTTCGACGTTTGGGAAATGAAGGAGAAACCTGCTATCCAACCGCTGCAAGGACTTTGAAAAAAGATTTTTACGTCGATAACGTTTTGACTAGCAAAGACATTTTGAAGGAAGGCTAGGCTTTTGTGAAGGAATTGATCTCCCTTGCAAATTCGGCTGGTTTCATTTTGCGGATATGGAGCTCAAATAGCACTGCACCTTTGTCGTGTGTTTCCTCTGATCTTCGAGATGAACATATATCTTATGAACTGTATTCATCGACGTCCGCCGTCAGAATGCTTGGACTAATTTAGAAGCCCACTAACGACAATTTCTGCTTTAGTGTTTCGAAATACAACACCGAAGCTCCTCACCAAAAAGACCGTTCTCGCTGAATCTGCTCGGATTTTTTAACCGTCTTGGTCTGATTGGCCCAGTAGTTGTCCAAGCTAAAATATTTCTGCAAGCGCTGTGGAAACAAAAATGCGATTGGGATGACGTGTTACCCGAAGACCTACAGAACTTCTGGCTAGAATATCGTCCTAACCACTTGATTTTGGACACTGTCACTGTTCCTCGATGGATTTCCTACACGGTAGAATTAAATGGCTTCTGTGATGCATCGCAAGTAGCTTAAGAAGCATGCCTGTATGCGTTACCACTGACGGATCGATCACTGTTCAGCTAATTACTACAAAGTCGAAAGTTGCTCCACTCGAAGATCGTAAGCGCAATAAGAAAAAGAAATCCATATCACGGCTTGAGCTCTCCACAGCTCTCTTGTTGAGTCATCTGTATGAGAACTTTTGCAGCAGCATTCAGATTCCGTTCCAATTGTACTTTTGGACCGATTCAACAATTGTCATGTATTGGCTAGCATCTCCACCATCTTGGTGGCAAATCTTTGTCGCCAACCGTGTTTCGGAAATCCAGCACATAACCAAGAACGGCGTCTGGAACCATGTGTCTGGTACAGAAAATCCTAGCTTATATCCGTCGTTTTATCCAAAAGATCGCTCCTTAAAATCGCACCAGCAGAATTACTGGACTTGTTCGCCTACGCGAGCTAAACGAAGCTACCGCAGTTTTAGTACGGATTGCTTGACTTCACCTTGGAGGCCTCCGCTTTCCATTTAAGTAACGTTATCATATATTATTGCAATAAGCTTAAGGAATGTTTATGCTCCATAGCCACTCCGGCCCGTCCCAATCGTGGGACCTCCGCCTCCTGGAAGATGTCGCACAGTTCACCGTGTGTTGTCCAGCATGTCCTATCTTCTACAATTGAATGGTCGTTATCGCTATCGTTAGAAATGACAGTTTCTCTCTGGCATCAATTAATCCCGCTAGCAATTCACCAATATCGCCAAGGTCACAGCTCCATTATGAATCCTGTTATCGTCAAGTCCAGCCGAGCATCTAGTCGCATAACTCGGTCCCGCTGTTTTCGCAATCGACAAGTCTTCCATAGGGCCTGATCAACCCGTCCGGATGGCCAGTCTTCACCGTAACAGCCTCGTAGCGTCAAGGATGGTAGCTGATGATATCCAACATAGCAAAAACGATGAGCTATTCATCGTCATCGGTGTCTGAGACACCCCGCGGAGGCCGGGAGGCCCCCGCTCCAGGCAAGTTCTGTTAATGTTCGAAAATTCAAATTAAAAGCACCCGATTTTTTGTAGAATAGAATGATGTCAAATATCACCAGCCGGTGCTGGAAAAGCAACAAGCAACCACATCCGTTTCGGAAGAGGAAGAGGAAGAGCCGGTGCTGGAAAAGCAACAAGCAACCACATCCGTTTCGGAAGAGGTTCTCGGTCAGCCCAAGGGCATCGCACTCAGCATTTGGCAGCAACAGTCAACAAGTAAGTAGTAACAATTAACAAGTAAACAAATCTTATCGTTATAGTAGATAGTTGTTAGGATTTGGCACTTACATGTCAGTAGAATGATCAGTGTATGTCGCAATAGCGAGGAAATAATTAGGTTGAAATCCCTCTGATTTCAAGGCGGCCGGCATGTTGAGCATTAGTAAACGTTTTGAATACTAGCAACCCAAACATGTTCCACAATACAGGAACAATACAGATCTCTCTTGGAGAAACGCCTCGCGTTTCTTATCAATACATAATGGATAAGCTAGACAGTAATAGGGCTGATCGTATGCTGTCGGTAATTTTTCATCGTTGTGGTTTACAACTGACCCTTGATATCGTTCTACTAGTATATACTAGGGCAGAGTCAGTTTGTTCGTTTTATCAATAAAGGTCGTTTGATTTACAATTGTCGCGAGTGTGTTTTACTGTCGGTTTTCTATGTCCAAAAGGGGATTCCCTCCAGGATGCCGCTAAAAACATTGCTTTGCGACTATCTGGTACCGCATAGCATATGTTTACAGGCAGACCGGAAGATTGGATGAGCTGCCGCTCTCTATAGCCACACATGGGCTTATCATGTTCAAATTATCAAGTTGTTCCAATTGAATACGGAAGAGTAATAACAACAGTCAATAGACTGACTCACTGTTGTAGAACACGTTGGTGCCAAGTGCACCTTGCACTTTGCACCATGCTATACATTCTTGCGCTTTTCGGTACTAGAAAATTGGTATTTGTTTTGATTCGCTGCGTTATTTTTGACAGAATATTTAAGAGGTTCGTTGATGTGAGTTATGTTGTAAAGCTCGATTCAAAGTGAATCTGGACGCACGGTTTAATACACCACCGCGTCTCTGGTGTTTGGAACAAAAAACGTTTAACAGGCATTGGTTGATGTTTTATTGACAAAGAAATTGGTGAAAAGTTTTTCTCGATAGATCAACGCATCTCGAAATTACGGATCATGGAACTAGAGAAAAGAAAATTAATTGTACACAAACATCTAGAGAATCCTCCGTGGTCTGCCTCAAAAATAGCAAAAGTGTAAAAATTCCCAAAGTCAACGGTGTGTCTTGTAATCAAACGTTACAAGAATACTCTGAGTGTGGATAGAGCACAGCGCATCTATCATAAAAGTGGCACTAGGTACAAAGAGCTGAGGAAAAAGGAAAGGCAACCCAGGTGTCTCCATACGTGATTTGGCAAAGAAATACGATTCCAACTTTTCCACCGTGCGTAACATCCTTTCAAGAGCAGGATATAAGAAAAAAAAATTACCTGGCAACTGGTCGTGGGGATGTTCCTTCCAGGTATAAATTTGTTTTTGCTGATAAGTTTGCTCGGAAACTAATTATTTGGCAAGGAACCTGCAGTTATGGCCTTAAAACCAAGGTTTTCATCACATCTCACACAATAACGTCGAAGGTTTACATTAAAGTGTGTCTGAAAAAGCGGGTTTTACCCTTCATTCGGCAACACAAGACCAACGTTATGTTTTGGCCGGATCTAGCCAGCTGCCATTACTCTAAGGAGGTACTAGAATGGTATGCTGCAAACAATGTTAATTTCGTTGCCAAAGAGATTAATCCTCCGAATTGCCCTGAGTTCAGACCGATCGAAAAATATTGGGCAATTGTCAAGCGAAAAATTTCGAGGATGCAGTAAAAAAGTGACAAATGCACAACAAATGCATTTAAAGAGGAATAAGTTTACCGGTACAGTGTCACCAGCGACTGTGCAGATCATGATGGCATCGATCACAAGTAAAGTGTGACAGTTCGTTTGAAACGGTGATATGTAATAACTTTTTATAAATCATTTGAAAGCTGAATAGATACAAATTCACTTTGAATCGGGCTTTAGGGAAGCTTTAAGTTTAGGATCGAGCTTGGGAACGATGTGCTGGTACTTCCTGCGCCAAAAACTATATCCATTTTCTTCACGACTATTCAGCCGCTAGTAATAGTTAAAAAAAATTAAAGAAATTGAGCCGCTGCCAAAATAGTGCCCCATCCTAAATGAAATAAAAGCAGGGGTGGATGGCCAAGAAGCAAATGGATATTGTTTTTGGCACAGGAAGTACCAGCACATCAGTCCTAAGCTTGGTCCAGGAACATTGCCAATACCGGTGCATTGTTTCTAAAAAAAATTGCGAAACTGATACGAAAAAAAAATCTAGTTCCTCAAAAATATAAATCGCGAACAATAAAACACAAAAGAACTGGTCTAGTTTTAGAGATAAAATCACTTTATTAACTTTTATATTTCAGTTCGCCAACTGTAAACACCGTAATGAGACAAACCTCAAGCAATCATGTAAACAATTGTTCAACTGAAACACGCGAATAGTAAAAAAAAAAAAAAAATTCTAGGTCCAAAGCAATGCCATATTTACTTACTTACACTCAGGTCAAATCATGAGTGTCCACTGCTGTACACAGAAGTCGTCGTCTAATTACATTGTCCAAGACTGCATTTTGTGTGGCTTTTCTCTTGATTGATCTACCTTGCCCGTTGCACGCGTCTTCTTCTAGTACTCGTTCACACCATCTTTCGTTTAAATATTCCAAAGGCACGTTGATCCTCCGCTAGCAAAGTCCATGTATCGTGGCCATAGAGGACTACCGATCGAATTAATGTCTTGTAGAAAATCAACTTTATTGTGTGGCGAACTCTGTTCGATCGAGGCGTCCTTATGAATCCGAAGTACAAAATGTTCGGAAAAATAGAAATACACATTTTTTCTCAAATAAAAAAAGACAATACTGTATTGTTTTGATTATTTTATTCATTTTCATTCCAGTTTACTTGATTTTTTGTAGGGTAGGCGAGTTCTCTAATGCTCTAATGGTCTTAAGCATCTTAGCAATTTCATTGTAAATTATTGCTGTTTGATGATGCTGAATTTTCGTCTACTTCTGGCCTTTTTCACATGTTGCACGTGGAGACAAATAAAATGCTGTAATAAACAAAATTGCCAGGAAACAGTAATTTTTATTGTTGTCATTTTATCATATGACATGTCATTGTTATACACACTGAATTGCATTAAAGTAGTTTAGGATGGATATGCTTCTTGTGCCTGATAACTCAATGTATATAAACGTTGCATAGAGAAAGTTAAGTGCTCTTACCTACCATTTTTACCACTTTAGGCCAATCTTTTTTATTTTATTTTTTATTTTTATTTTGGCTTTGTGCTCAGCTTCACCTCCATCAAATCCCAAAAAGTTAGTTTCAACAGGGATGGATTCATCTCTTTTGCTACAAATACGACATTGTTTCTTTTGCGTCGCACTTCTCTTAAGAGGAATTCCAAAAAGTAAAAAGAATGGGGGGCGACCCCGGCGTAGTGGTTAGCATCCATATCTCCCCCACACAAAATACGCGCGCGCGCATCTCTCCCACAAAATGTGTGGGTGGCTACGACGGAGAAACGAAACAGCCCCAGCCCCAAAAATTGATAAACAAAGAACCAAAAAAAAAAAAAAAAAAAAAGAAAGTAGATTTTTTTTTTCTGTTCCACAAAGGTACCTTCACGTATATTTTACCATTCATCATGTCGATCATTATGAATCGTCGAGATATTTTTCCACATCCCCATATGGCCTGCCACACCATGCCTTCATGCCGAATGTTTCGGTGTAAATGGCTTTCACTGAGGTACGTTTCTATCTTATATCTTCGGTGAGGTCCTGGCAGAGTTTTCTAATGGAATCCCGACCAGAAGGAAATAACAAAATTATTTCAAGTGTTGTTATTCAGTTATGCCTTTTTTATAACAGAGGTTGTTAGAATTTAGATCGCGGATGTAGTTAAAATAACAGAAATTGTTACAAAAAATCCTCAAGAGGTAACAAAATATTAGCCAACTGTGATATAGACATAACATAAACAAATCAAAATTTGTAACAGTTTTGTTACGATGTAGCAAAATTATATCAGCTATTGTTATAATTAATCTATTTCTTCACGCAGATTGTGCCTCCCAGGGTATTATATCTTAATTTGTTATAATTATGTTACACAATTATTCAGATGAAAACATTTTTAACAAATTTATATCATTATCAGTTAGTCGTAACAAGGTTTGTTATAATTTTAATATTTTTATGTTATGCCCTTCTGGTCGGGATGTTCTGTAGGTTTCATCATCCATGATAACAACTCGATTTATCGGTCAGCAAATTTTTCATCCACCGTCCCCCCGCCTCTTTTCTTCATATAATTATTTTTGGTGCTGTTGCTTCTGCTTCCGATTCGGCTGGCCTATTTTTTTCTCCCCAGGCAGAACAAAACTCGCCGCCAGAACCCCCTCCTTTTTTCACACATCGTGTTTCTCCTTTTTTAGATTATAACGATTATTTTTTCACAAAAATCTATTGCTGCTCTCACCTTACAGTTTTAAATACACACCCCCACTATTAATTAAGAACTTTCGGCTCCCAACCCCTTTTGCATGTGTTTTGTGTGTTTGTGGCAAGTACAATCATACGCTATACAGTAGCGGACATTAAAATTGCACCAAGCATATGTTTTGTGTTCAAACATGATTAAATAAGTAATCCAATGGTTTATTCTCAACAAGACCTATGAGGGGTGATTACTGTTACCAAAAGTAATTTATCTAGGTAACAATATGCACCTAGTTTAAACCCGTGATTGAGTTGGAGTTGAAGAAGGTAAGTTGATTCATATTGAGAGTGGTCAAAAAAAGTGCACCAGGATTCAAAATTCAAGTCAGATTGTATTTATTTAATTCATTTAAGTACTTTTTTCAAAAAACAGTAGAAATATGTTTAATATTTAGTTGCGTAGCCATTTGATGCGATAACTGCTGCACAGCGATCTGGCATTGAATCAACCAAAGCGATAAGACGTTCAATTGGTATTTTGAACCATTCTTGCTCCAGTCCTGCCATTAGTTCGTCTGTATTCTTGTACGTACGTACGCGAATTCGACGTTCGAGCTCTTCCCATAAATGCTCAATTGGATTGAGGTCCGGTGATTGCGACGGCCACTCTAAAATAGGCACTTTATTCCTTTTCATCCATAATTTGACCAGATTTGAAGTGTGCTTGGGATCATTATCTTGTTGAAAAGTCCACCTTTTTGCCATACGGGTGGTAGCATGTGGAAGCATAGTGTTCTCCAGCAGTTCTTTGTACACCTGGGCGGTCATAATTCCTTGAATACGACGTATTGGACCAACGCCGTTTCGACTGAAGCAGCCTGAAATGATAAATACATGAAAGAGCAATTATGAAAATAATATTTGTGAAGGTTTACCCCAAACCATGATACTTCCACCGCCATGTTTCACCGTTGGAACCTGGTATCTCGGGTTATATCGCTGTCCTTTAGGCCTTCGTACGTATCTGATGCCGTCCGATGAAAACAAATTGAATTTACTTTCATCTGACCACAAAACTTTTTCCCAGTCCGACTTCGACCAATGTTGAAATCGTCTAGCAAAGCTTAAACGAGCCTGTCGGTTCTTTGGTGATATAAGGGGTTTTTTTGCTGGTCGACGGCCGAAAAGTTTTGCGTCACATAGACGGCGTCGAATAGTTCGGGAACTCAAGTTGAGGTGCAATTGCTGTGTAGCGTATTTGTTGACATCAGTTGAAGTCTTCCGTGGATCGTTCTTAACGATCCGAATCATGGATCTATCCTGCCGTTCCGTTGATTTACGGGGGCGGCCGCTGCCAGGTTTCCTGTCCAGCGATTTAGTCTGCAAAAACCGCTTATAAATTCTTCCAACTGTTGTATGACTGACTCCGAAATCCGCAGCGATTTGACGATCGGTTTTCCCCGACTGTTTAGCATTGACAATGGCACAACGTGCATCGTTACTCAACGTTTTTTTCTTCATTGTTAATTGTGATTATTACCACAACGCACACTATCTTATAAAACTTTAAGAAAACGAAAAACAAACAATCAATTATGTAGGTGCAATTTTTTTGTCCGGCTTAATTTTGATAGCTGTTGACAGTTTCAGGTACACTCTAAAAGGAATTTAATAAATGTTCGAAGTAATAACCCTAAATTAAACTCTACATTAATATTAATCAATTAGTACGATAACATCACTCAAGATAACAGAAATAAGTGAGAACCTTTCAAAACAAGCTTTGCATACAGTTTGGTGCATGTTTTATGTCCGCTACTGTATGCCTAGGGAGTCGAGAAATTTTCCTTTACGAAAAATTCCTAGACCCGACCGGGAATCGAACCCAGTCACCTCCAGCATGGTGTTGCTTTGAACCTGCGCCTTTACCGACTGAGCTAAGGGAGGACCCCTTATCGTACTAATGCTGAACAACGTCGCTTGAAAAAAATACTTACCTTCCTGTCAAGGGTCAACGGGACCGATATTTAAATACCGTTTCGGTGAAACTACGAAAGAGCTGACGGTGCAACATATGTGTACGGTGCGTTTTCTTTCCTTGGGACAAAGACCAAGCACTTTAAAATTTTCGTACGGAATATTGAAAAAATAACAACATCATTATCATTTGGATGTAAACAACATGACGTAGTCAAAAGTTGGTTGAATATTGCAAACAATTTAAATCCACGGTTAACCGTTCGGATATGTGCAATGATTGGTACAGTCTATAGACACGGTTTCCAACCATAATGCGTCATTGTATCTCTCTGCTGGTGCTCAGATAAACAATATCGTCTACCACCGTCGATTTGAACTCTCATGAACCTATTACTTTCATATATAACGTTTTCGACGGATTAATGATGAGTCCAATCCTACTAGCTTTGGCCTTAAGTCTAAACTACGTTTCCGCCATCATCTCAAGTTTCGTGTTACGATATCAACGTAGTCAACGAAGCCAAAAAATTGTCTATCTCCGCTCTTCGAACAACAAAGGCTTTGAAAGGCCATGCTAACTGCAAACAATTCTTTTCGAGATTCGAAAAGACTCGAGAGTATCCCAGAAACTTGACCGACGCACATTTATCATTCGTGCATAATATGGAAAAAAAGGCGTCGATCGATTGTTTCGTGAGCTAATTTGAAATCGATTAATAGGGTTATTAAAATTACAATTAATAACCGACTTGGTTTTTTTTACGTGATTTGTGGAGGTTTGGCGCTGTACATGTTTGAAAAATCAATCATGGGTCCGCTGCCGAAGTAGTGCTCCACCCTAGGTGATATGTGGGTATAAATCCGTGACTTTTTCCTAATCTTGTCAAAATCGGAAAATCTGGTCTATGGCAGCGACACCCATGAATCCCACTCGATATTATCAACCTTATCAACCAACCACGATATCTTCAATCCAATCCATATATAGCCAATATGCCGGGTCGATTTTCTAGAAACCCTCCCACGTGTATCTATCCCTACTCTTTGAATTACACCCTACAATGGAATGTTAAACAGCAAACATGAAAGAACCACGTATTCAAATTTGACACAAATCGCATATCGAAAGATTGAGGGGGTTTTTCACATACCCAACCGTGACCACAACCCACCCGACATATCCAATCGAGGCCAGCTATGGCAGATTATGCACAAATAACGATGAATCGGGTGATTCGCATCGTTCAAGTTTCGGGAATACTCGGATAGTCTTGTAAGCGTAACCAGTAATCGGAGCCTTTTTTTGTAATAATCGGAATTATTTACTTCCCACATTATTAATTATCGCTGGAATCAGGTCTGTTGTATGGAAGAATGTAAAAAATGATGCATGCTGTATGTAAGATTGCAAACAATTAAATTGTTTAGCTTGCAATTAAACGAGGGGAAATTTTACGCGTCTGTTAAAATTCTTTATTTTTTCCTGTGTTTGATTGCTCGTTGATTTACGACAAGCAATTTGGAGACAATGTACAATGGGAAAAATAGAATCAATATCTGACTAAATAAAGCTTGTCCACGTTAAATTTCAGACACCAAAATAATAGCAACAAACACATTACACATTATTACACATAGCTCAACAAATCCGATTATTTATTTCACATTAATAGAGTTATATCTACATTAGAAACAGTTGATTAAGATGTTAATCCTTCTTTGGGTAAAATTCTCGAACTTTCTGTGGTATACCCGCCATAAGATTCCGTACGGTATCCTGAACAAACTTAAGTATGTCCGGAAAATGTGATGGTGATATTGATAAATGGTCCATTTTGGTCGTTTTACCTCCTATTTTTGGATAGAAATAAGCATTTTAAACCGCGAGTTGACTTTATTGCTACTATATCATAGTTACTTAGACTGATTAAATTCAACAAGCTTGGGAGCAAAATGTAGCTAGTCTGATTTTCATCTTGAATAACCTAAAGTGATACATTTTTCCCCTGTCATACAAGAACGAACTCATATTTGATATGACAGTTTAGATTGGCATCATGCGCTTTAGGAAACTAGATTAGTTGCCGACAGTAAGCAAATTGCATTAGAAGTGAATATGAAAGACCTAGAAGAAGAAAAATCCACCTCTAACGAACAGCAATAAATGCATCGGTAACAAAATGAATCAGTAGGGATGGTTAGGCAACGACTCGGAAGCATAAAACGTAAAAAAATGTAATCCTGATGGCTGCTCATTGGGAGCTACACGAAGTGAGTTTACACCAAAGCAAAACATTTGGAGGGTGGAAAAAATCTTAATACCAAAAACGGGATTGGCATTACCAATCCAATGGGCTGCGATAACACATTAGGGTGCAAAACAAAATATCGCACTCTACATTTGTTCAGTGTTGGTGTTGAATCTCTGCACAAGAAGGTGGGTAACATTTTCTAGTTTATTTAATATTATTTGAAATATTTTGTTGTAGCTTATTCTCACGTGCCGTTTCGTAGTTGCTACGCCGTAACTGAACAAAAAGAGTAATTTCAATTTAAAACCACAAAAGAGGGACTTGGGGGTCCCTCCAATGTACAAGTTCACTAATTCTATTTATAGATCAGTACCGGCGTTGGCCACGTCCTCCCGGTCTTTTGAGGAGGGGAGAAGGATGATTAGTTTGACAATCGTTGTTATTAGAGACCGTGATCCTAATAACCCGAAAAAAACGATGAATAATAAAGGATCTCTGCGTCGCTACAATTGCCAAGGGAAGGATATTTGTGTTAGTGAGGCAGGTTATTTTTAGATCATAGATGCACTGTTGTAAGTGATACGATCAATGAAAGAAAGCGCAGTGGACTGCTTTTTATTTTTATTTTAAGGGCTTACGCTGAAGCATTCTCGACGGCAGCCATTACCTCAAAATTAAGAATTGATATAAACCGAAATCGGTACTAGATACTGACTATTTCATAACATCAGTTTGTATGCTTACTTGCTGTGAGCAATCTGATGGAGTTCGATTCGATGCTCATTCACTAACAATCGAGATTTGTCCATTTGAAATAGCGAGGTAAGTTTGCGAGAGAGAGAGAGAGAGAGAGAGATAAAAGATAGGAAAAAATACATGGAGCAGCAATTCACCTTAAATCTAGTAGTGATAGAAAGAGGCAAGTGACAAATGGCAGTAAACTAAGCGTGCTTTGTTATCATTCGCTATCCGAAATCATAGATTGTTTACATATTTTCCGTTACTTATACCGACAAACACCTTTCTCTGCGCACCTGTATACACCTCATTGGTAGTAGGGCTCTTCCAAACGAGGGGCTTGCTCGCAACATCCTCCCGCTCATGTCACCTCAGCTCCTGCTTCGGTGTCATCTTCCACTTTAGCATCCATTTATGCTTTAGCGTCATCTTCCGCTTTGGCGTCATCTTCTGGTTCCACATCTAGCACTGCAAGCATGACCACAGGCTTCCGTAGTACACTTGCCGAAGTCATCACCTCAGCTTGTCATTCTGTACCACCCCCTTCAGAATATGTGCGCACTACTCGACCTCTCAACCACCTATTCCTGACCTTCTCATCCACAATGACCAATCGGACATTCAGAAACCACTTAGTCCTTCTTGTGATGGTCGGCAGGTATACGGTAATCCACCTTCGCCAGATGTTGTCCAACGTGTACTGCAGCATATTTCAGCTACTCCTCAGTGATTCTGCTTCGCTCATTGGATCCCTTACTGGTTTACGCACGCCCGTTGAATTTATCACAAGGAAATGATTCGGGTGATCGGTTCCTGGTCTGATGTCTCCATAGAAACAAAGGTTTACAACCGAGAGTTGATCATTCTTTCAGCTTTGGCGGAGAGCATTGCTAGCGATTCATCATCCAGCTTACGTTCTGAAGTAATCGCTCCAAGCGCTGATTTTATAGACCGTACCATCCGCTCCCAGCAGCCTCCCATTTGTGGTGCTGAGGGTGGGTTGAACATCTTTGGCGGAGTGCAGGAGAACGGAGTCTGGAGACGGAGGAAGAAACATCAGCTCGCGCAGCTTGCTGACGAACTGGGTGGTCTAAGGTGGTCAAATCTGGACGAATACGCTGAGCAGGACATGTTGCGAGAATGCCGGACAGCTAGCCTGCGAAAATGGTGTTCGATGGTAATCCGGTTGGCACAAGACGACCAGGTGGAGCAAGTACTGCTAAGTACCGCATTGATGTCCTCCGTTTCCTTGGCCAACTTTTTAGAGAAAATTGTTACCATTATCGATGTAAATCTCTTGTTATGTTCCTCGTCGGACGATTCTACAGTTAGGCTGCTTGCTACCCCAATGTGTATGGCTCTAATAGTCCAGCATCAAAACACTACTCCCCAACGTTTAGCTGCGCTTCGTCCAACCTTGCCTGAGGACGGCCCGAAATAATCGATTCCAACATAGGTGAAGGCACGAACATTCGGCGTTAATCTTATTGTTGGCAACTTGGACGGATTTGTATATTCGGCACCACATACATCGAGTCTACAACTGGAATGGATATGTACAATCTTTGGCAAACTTCGTTTTCCACTGTCTCATCGTTAGCATGACGAAATTCACGGTGATACCAGATACCAGGTAGTATCTTGTGTCGAACGACAAAATAGCTGTCGCGCCAATCCGAATATCTTCACGAAGGAGTCCGTTGTCATCCATCATCGGTGGCAGCTTTGAAAGTCTACTCGAATGGTCCAGTAACTTCTCGGTGGTTCCTGGTTCCATATTATTGTTCATGGTAGTAATCTCATCCGGATAGGCATCAGGCTTCACTAGCTTCCACAAAATCCATTCTGCTTAATGCAAGTCGAGAAGAACTTAATTCTCTGGTTATATTTCGAATGTTCGAACTTTCATTGATTCATCGACAACCTCTGTCGAGTTATTGTTCTTTTAAAATGCTCAAACATAGAGAATCCTTCGAATTCAACTATTGACTTCACGATAATATGTGAACAGACTACTGCAGGTCGTTTCTTTTACTTTTTCATCCAACCACTCTCTGGTTTGGTCATAAAAACGCAGGTCTTCGAAACCAGCGGTTTTATGTATCTGTGGACGGGCCTTTGCCCCATCTGGTAGCTTCAATTTGCTGTTTGAAAGAAACAAGTATTGTTTCGCGTTATCTAATGCACACAAGTGGAATGGTAGATGCGGCATAAGTTCATAAGATACTTCTCCTAAATTTAAGCCAGATAACTCCTCAATGTAGTCTGTAGTATGAAAGATTGCAAGCAATTTCGCTGTTTACGCTTACTTTGGCTTACAAAAGAACGAACGGAAATTTTACGCGTCTGTTAAAATTCATGATTTTTGTCTGTGCACGAGCCTTTAAAACCATCTATTTCAAAAAAATACTAAAGCATTATTTATGATAATTGGAATGAATTACTCTGTTTTTCAGCTATTCTAGAGAAATATTTATATATTAATACGTAATACGTGAATACGTTAATACGTACCTAATTCTTCTTTTCCTACACAGAAAAAAATAATAAATTTAACAGACGCTTAAAATTTCGTTGTGTTAAATTTTCAGCCACAGCAAGCATAAACAAACAAATTGTTTGCAATCTTTCATACAATAGACTTGATTCCAGCGATATATGGCTTAAATATACATGAAATATTCCATTAATTTCTGCCAAATCCAGCATTCCCGTTATGTGCATTAGATGACGCTGAAAATTAAATGTTAAATTGTGTAGTATAAAAGTTTAATCTTTTTGTGTTTTTATTTTCTTTTCTTTATTTATTAGCTTGTGTTTGTTTTGTTCAGCCATCTTGAGGAGTCTCATCGTCGCTCAATGGTAAGCACAACCGGCCGAACACAAAAAGGGAGCCCTGACCATACACATTGTTCAAGTGCTGGCGATAACTATCAGATGCGACTGAAAAATTACACTTCGATTTTCATTTGTCCAACCCATCCCTAAAAACTGCCACCCATTTTAACCTCGGGTAAACCTCGAGTAACGGTTGAAGTCCTACTGAACGTAGTTGAAGTCATTATATTATCAAAAAAAAAAACAATGAAATATCCGCTCCGTAATGCTAACGCGATTGAGCCTTCCCAATTAACGGAAAAGTAAATAAAATGTCATGGCTTAACCCTTAAGACAAGCGTACATAACTGGTAGGAACAACCAGAATTGTCGTCGCCGTACAGGAGTTAAGTGGCTGCATAGCTGGGCTGGTGATGATGAATGTCTGGTTGCCCGACTATTTCACTCATATCACCACTGGCCCTCTGTAGAATGTAGTGTGGCTCAGGATCGCTTCTACACTCCGATCGAGGAAATATGCACACACAGGCTTCCTATCCGCCAAGTAGGGCTTTTTCCCTATAAGTTCCTTTGTTACCAAAAGTTGCCCCGTAGGGTCCTCTGGCAGGCTGGGTAATAAATAGCCTACCTCGAAGGTCTCGACATCGGACGGTGGATTTGGCTGGCCATCCGGGGGTCCCAGTGACTACTCAAGCTGTGAGTAGATCCTACTCAGGGGGATGCATTTCCCCACTCCTCACGTGGCATACACACCCGGGGTTATCATCCCACCACAAGCCTGGCATACCGGCTACCGGTCTTCTACGGGCCTATGTGTGCTAGCGAGGCCTAGACCATAGCCCCCCAGACTGTGCAGGTACTTGTGATTTTGTTTGCACTCTCTCTATTCTTCCCTAGGCGCCGCTCTTGGCTGGTATCAACGTACCTACCAAATTAGAAAAAATCATGTAAATTTAAGTCTGCTTGGGCACACGTCTTTTTTCAAAATGAAATTACAGTAAAAACTCTAAAGGATTATTTGAATACCGTGTGCCGTCGTTCATTAAAGTATTGAAGCATTACATCGAAATATTTATTAGATCTGCAACTGAAGAGCATTCAATTTCTTTAACATTAAAAATTGCAAGAAAATGATTGTCTCTGTGGATATTTGCTGCATTTCATGTTAATCTATAATTCGAAATTTTGCAACTACAAAATCACAGCTTATTATAAAAGTTCATTGGCGCTCTCGATAGGCAACGAAGGATGAATGATTTGAATAGTACGAGGCAAAAAAATTCGCACTGGTCTGCGTTCAAATATCGATGCGCTTAGACGTATTTCTAATAAATGGTGGACTACCATAGAAGATTGACTTAGTGATTTGCATGACGCTCCATGTAAGTCTTGTGAATCATAATATTCAGTCTTCCGTCTATCTTTTGCAGCTTTTTTAATTTAAATTTCTGTCAACTCATATATTTTAGAATACATCCGTACGAACACAAAACGCGGTCATTTTTAACTTTAGATCATAAAATATTTACAGGTAATAAGGATTACGTCACATGCAAAATCAAACATTTAAGAGTGTATGGTGTAATTTTAACAAACGCGTAAAATTTACCCTCGTTTAATGTCAAGCCAAAGTAAGCGTTAACAACGTAATTTTATGCAATGTTTCATACATTAGATCTGAATCCAGCGATATCTGGCTTAAATTTACATGAAAGATCCCATTAATATATACCAAATCTAACATCCTTTTATGTACATTAAATAACGCAGAAAATTCAATGTTTCATTCAAACTGTGTATCCTTCGACCACCATCCTGGCACATCAGCTACCGGCCTACTAACTTACCCGGCCTAATTCAAATTGCTACTCTTGCTATGCATAGTGTTAACCCGGGGGGGGGGGTGTATTTTTTCCACCCACCACATGGCATAAAGTCATGTGCTATCTACTGCTTCCGTGCTAACTACACGAGCTTTTGGCACTACTTATCGACTGCATTGGCAAACTTGACCTTGCCTTGGTTCAAGATTCCATTCAGGATGACCGATACTTACAAGCGCCATTTTCATTAGTATAAAGTTGCTAAAAATTTGATAATTTTTATATTTTTATCAACTTCATCATATTATGAATGTTGCTTCATCATATTATCATGTTATGAAATCTCTCTATCGATAACGAAAAATCATAACATTTATCAGAAAACTCATAAAAACAAGTTATCACGTGCCAAGTGGTTGACTATTCGTATCGTTGAACTTTAGCATATCACCCAAACGTTATCTGAGAATACAGGAGCACCAAATGGGCACCTCACCCTCGGGAAATGAAAACGGAAAAATCATTGATGAAATTTCAGGCACTTCACTGCGTCTATTGCTCTACTAGAGGCAATCATCGGAGTGTTTGCCATCATCTCATATCAAAATTGGACTCTGAAGCTCTGCTATAATAAGTTTTTCATATTTCCTCTTTGAACAGATACCGTCGAGGTTCGTTGTGGTCTTAGTAGTATATCAAGTTTATAGATCGAACCACTGACAAGTTGTTATTAACGCGCCACTGATGTACAATATGGTTTATGTTAAGTATAAAAAATCGTTTTTCTCTCGAACCTCTACCGGAAAAAAAACAACGCGACAAGTGAAAAATGCCACTCTTCATTAGCTGACCGAGCACGGAACAGAAAAAAAATCCAAAAGGATTTATTAAGCAAATCACTCACCCGAAAGAAACTGTTGGCGTCCGGTAAAATGTTTTTCACTTTTCACGACCTTTCCAGCAGCTTTGTTTATTAATCAGGTTTAAAATCAGCTTGCTTAATGGTCTGCAGCAGCGTGCTTGACGCGTCCCGGTCCTTTTTCTGCTTGTCGTGTCAATTGGCACTTGTTACGGATAAAGCGAAGTATGAACATACAATGGCGACCGCAAAGCAAACAGCTGTTAGGAAGGAAAAGAAGCACTTCCTGTAGATTTTCAATAGTAGTCGTATAATTATGTAATATCCAGCTAAATCCACTTGGTCCGTCTCATTTTAGTGAACAACACATAAAAGCTTAACACAGCAATAACCAAATATTTTAAGTACACAACTCACACCCAGGCCTCAGCTTATCCTCTGATTGTGCACCACTAAAGTCCACTTGATAACTTGGCCTCAAGATAAATGTTTATAATACCCCACATACCATACGAATATTTTGCGCAAACAATCTTCAAATCTCTTCTCCCGTTGAAGCACTCTGGTGGAACGAGTAGTTTTCCCCGGCACCGTCAGCTAGTCAAACGCCTTGAATTAAATTATTCCACTTCTCAAGCAATGGAAGAGCTGCAACCCCCTTAGGATCCTCTGCGAGCTGGAGGAAAATAAAACGCGCGGGCGGAAAAGCAGCTTTGCAGCAATGTACCTACAAAGCTCTTTTTCCGAAAACTTTATCTCGGAAACACGTGCTTCGCGTTCGAACGACTCGCTATGCACTGAACTGCTGTATTGGAGACAGGCTGGGCTTTGGTGGAAAATGGTTAAAAGCATTCGCCAAGCTGACTGCCTTCGGGGTTTGGTTGGGTTCGCCGGATGTTCGGCACCACCCATAAACGTGCACCCGAACGCAAGCCGAACCATCACGAACATTCCAAAACAAATGACCCGGTGAAACGAATAACTGTTAACCGCCCGTTGCTCTAGGCTGCTTAGGCTAGGCTGCCGGAAAAAACGCAAGGATCAAAACATGGTGACGATGGAAAGAGAGTGGGGAGCGAAAATAATGAATGAAAATTTTCTTGGATTTGATTGTGCTTTCAATGCGGTGTGTATTGATAGGTACAGTTCCCGACAAAAAGTTGAACATTATTCTAAGAAAAAGTTGATGTTTCGGTAACCGTTTCGATGGTCTGGTTTGGATCCAAGAACTTGTTATAACATAACGTTGCATGCATTGAATTTGTATAAAGTTTAATGAGTAAAGTTTGACTTGGCATATCATTCGTGACATTCCGATTACTTAAAATATATTCGAGATTAGTGATCTTTTGAATCATTGTTGGAAATATCCATTTCTAATCTAATTCTAAATCCTTGATTATTGAGATTTCCAGCCCTGGGTTTGTGCATCTCCCGTCCACTCAAATACCTCTCGGGTATTTTCGTAACTTGTCGGAGGGTGAGATTCGAACTCGTGACTTTGGCGTGAGAGGTATGGATTTTAACCACTACGCCGCGGTCGCTCCCAATATCAATTTCCATATTCGGGAACAAAAGAGAAATGTTCACCGACGGCGGTGAAAATCTCAACTCGCTCACGCAAACCACCAGTCTCAGTTTCGTCGTTTTGGATACCAGCAATACCTGAATGAGCTAAACAACCAATATTTCTTCTTCTACTTATTTCTCTTTTTTGTCAAGCTTATTGTTAAGCATTTCAAGCTTATTGGTTATCACAATTAGCTTAATGTCTGCTCTCAAATAAGTTCAGTGTTCGAAATATACCCAAAATAAAAAATCAGTGGGGTTGTGTACAAGACACGACCGGTTGACGTAGACTACGTTAAACCAAGAAATTCTGTGTGGCTATTATTAGCGGTAAAAGGGTTCCAATTATTCGTGCCGGTCGCTTACCCTTACCGATAGAAGCAGTTTAAGTCACAATATGACGGGTGCAGCTCTTATGGGACATTAGACCAGCGTCTTGAAGCCAGTATGTAAGAAAATTCTATTGTATGCTCTTGAGCTATTATTTGGTGGCCCTGAAAAGTTTTATTTTATGTTTGGTTTTATGAAGTCAGTATGTGATGATGATGATGATGATGATGATGATGATGATGGGAAAATTCTCTTGTACACTCTTTATAACTTTTTGGTGGCCCTGAAAAGAACCTTTTGGTTTCAATGATGACACGGCCACGGTTGCACGTTTTACGATGGACTATCTTTAAGGCCTAGAAGATAGTTGAGGATCTGTTAGGGAATATAAAATTATTAAATTAATGATAGTTTTGCTCATTCTTATAATCATAATAGCTTGACATTACAAAATGTTTATTCGTCGAAAATCAAAATCGTTGGACGGTGGTTCAAGAAAAATGCATAATATTGCTGGCATTGCAAACGGAGGTCACGAACGACGGTTAAAGCGGCAGAATCTTCATCACGACTAGTTGTTTGATCACAGTTCAAAGCCAAGTCGAGATAAAGGTACTTCTTCATGAAATCAATGAAGGGAAGTTTCTCTGACTTTTGAACAATGATGTTAAAATTGCCAGTCACAATAACTGGCATACCTTTTCTGATGTATTTCACCAGGTTGCGTGCACAAAATACTGAATCTGTTTGATTGTGAGACCTGGCAAAAACATATAAATTGTTGAACAATATATCAAACAAACAAACAAACAAACAAACAAAGAAATCTAATTCTAAATCATACGTGGTGAAATAAAAATCGAAAAGAGCAACATGGCTGTGTCTCGTATAACTAGCTCTGAAGCACAGATATCGCCATATTGATCGGCTAATCCCAGTTGCTCGTCGTAAGATGCGCAAAGTTTCTCGATGATGTGCAGTCTTGTGGTGAAGGGGGCCGTACGCCTTTTATATATGGCCACTCCTCCAACACTCACGCTATCACGCATTGCCTGACCAATGCAATCGAAGCCGGTGATTTTGACTGCAGCACCATCCTCCTGACAAGTTTCACTTACAGCAATAAAGTCCACTCCTGTTAGTGAAGTATCGGCTGAAACGTCTGCTGCATGTGCGCTGAGCTTCTCAATTTCGATGCTCATAATGACAACATTAGAGCGGCGGTTGTGAATCGTTTCAACTACTTTCACGATATCCAAGATTTCTGTTGAACATCAAAATAGGAAATTTAAAGAAAACTTTAGATATATTCCAAACCCATTAATGACAAAAATATTACCCTGGGGAAATGGATCATCTTCCAAGTAAATCGACAGTTCCGACATGGCTGATTTTCTACAATTGTACACTATACCTTTCTATTAACAAAACTATAGAACGCAAGCGCACAGAGCGCTATGCAGAGTTGCCACATTTTTTTCATGGTCAATCTGTAATTTCACATCCAAAAATCTTTTTATCTGTATCCGGCTGTTGGAAAATCTGTAAAAAAATCTGTATTGTCCATTTAACCACTTATTTGGTGCCTCGTTTAAAAATGGTTGAAAAATAACTTTGCGTACATAGCATTTGAACCAAATGCTTTACGCGATTAAATTCTTTGCCGTACTTATTGAACCAAACTCTATACCTAGCCATTATTTGCTCAAGGAAAATCCTTGAAGATCTTGTCTCAAGGAGTGCTTCAGTTAATAAATTAGCAGAAGCTACAATTTGATGGACAGGTTATAGTGTCGGTTGATCAACGACCACTAGCAGTAATATTTGAAGAACGGAACTATTGATAGATACCCCAGTTTTACTAAACTGCTAGAGTCATGGAATATGGCTTACGATTCAAACGAAACGGTTTAACTAACAAATCGGATCGAACTGTTGGACATCTCACCTTAGATGAGCGGAAGCAAGCACACAATAAAGTATGAAAGAATGATTCAGCAGCAACATTTTTTAACATAGGTTAATTCAACTATCTTCAGACAAAACAGTTAGCAGTTTCTAGCAGTTTGATAACAAGAATGAAACAGTTTTTGGACGTCGACGGAGTTGCTTCGGCTACAGGCATCAGGAGTCGAGTTCAACCAACAACACCCAATCATCTTGCCAAGTAAATGTGTGAGTAAACGTGAGCTGGTTAACAAGATTTGTTGTACGCGATTGAAATATAGGTCGATTCACGATAGATTTTTGGTAAAAAAATTACTGAAAAACTCAGTAAGCGACATGGAAAAGCAGTAAAATATACACACTCAAAAAAATCGACACGTTGTTTTCACGTGAAACGCACATAGTTTTCGTCCACTGCCGAAATCAGTAATGGAATTCACGTAAGAGCTACGTGATTTCGGCGTAAATTACACATTCTACATGAAAATCACTTAAATGTTACGTGATTTTCCACGTACAATTCACTGGACACGTAATGTTCACCTGATTTTACTTAAGAAGATTTGGTTACGTGTTCAAGTGGATGTTACGTGAAATTTCACGTGAAAACAACGTGTCGATATTTTTGAGTGCAGTTAAAAACTGATAAATTGGAAGCACGATAGCTACCAAAAATTACTGAATATCAATCAATACTGAATTTTGGTTAAATTTACAAAAACATCAATTTAATTTTTTTTCCTGCTGTTTTAAACGCATAAAACGGTTTTTTTAATAATCATTTTTGGTAATTTTCACGTAGACTGTGAATTTACGCGGAAATCACGTAGTTGCCTACGTTTGAACGCTAGCAAATAAGTCTGGTGCCTTTTACTCGTTCAAAAAATCCAAAGGAAAGAATAAAAAGAACAATATTTTGATCAGCTGCCACCTTTTGAGCACGCGAAAATGGCAGAGATTTGATAGGTGTGATTTACAAACTCACGTTCAGTAAAGATTACTGAATTTGAGTGATTTTGCATAAAATTTGAAAAGCGTTTACTAAATTGCGGATTTTCAATGAAAGTTCATTTCTTTACAAAGTACACCTGTAAAATAAATACAAATATTCAGTAATATTTTAAAACGATTTGCTGGAAACCTGCAGTTCTTTGACGGATATCTATAAATTGTAGAAATTTTACAGATCATTCAGTAAAAACTCTTATTTACTGATCAAAGCCGTAATTTTTTTTTACTTAATATCAACATTAAGATTTGATGTGTAGAGATCACAAAATTCTGTGAAAAAAAAATACGGAAGTTGATCTTTAAACGAAAACTTTACATATTCTCCTGTGAAATTGATACATTTTACGAAAAGATCAATGAAAAATAAAACAACATTGCAGATAGATGGTGAAAGGACAGTTTTCTACCGAATTACTGTGATTTTCTCAGAACTTCTTTAAATATAATTAACAGTTCCAGAATCTCATAATACAGACTGAAAACAACACTCGGTGGTAAATCAACGAAATATTTTCTTATGGTAGACTCTTATGACATTTTTAATAGAATCAATTCTTAAAAATATTTCGAATAACGCAGTGCTCCGCTTGAAGCAAAAATATATCTTTAATCAAATCAGTTCGTTGGTTTAATTTTTATTGTTTCAAGTAAATAAAAAAATTACCCTAAATCTGTGGAATACAGTACAGTACAGTACAATTTGTGCATTGATTAAACATCAAACCATAGAATCAAAGTATTCGAATCAGACATGAAAAGAAATAGCCCATACCAGCTAATTCTTGAGATGAATCCTGTTCACCGAGGTTACTTGGATTCACTACTGCAAGTTGTCCATCCCCTTGTTATCGTGAGGACCTGCGGTTGCACAATTTCTAGTCGGTTTATCAAGTTATTTAGCAGTAAGCGACATACAAGAACACAGGATTTTTCCATTTTTATTTTTTGTATTTTTTGATTTCATAACCTTCTCTTTTTTTGGCTTTATCATTTCATATGAAACTTCTTCTGAATATATGACCCTCTATGACCCTGAGTCCTGTTGATTGTAAAGATTGATGATATGTACCAAGGGGACTTAACCGATGCTTATGAAGTTCGAACACAGAATTGAAATGGATGTTGTTCACTGAGATTAATTTGATTGATGCCTTCGAAGCAGCCATTCTTCCGGTTGATAAACACCTGACAAACTCTGTAGGCGGGTCAATGAAATTTCCAAATATGTATTTTTACGCATTGAAAAAAAAGCAGCGCAAGGGAGGGTTTTTCAAAAATCTGTAAAATCTGTATTTTTCCTAAAAATCTGTAATCTGTATGTACAGAATTCTGTATGCAAAAACTGCGAAAAATCTGTATGATTAAAGATAAATCTGTATATGTGGCATCCCTGGCTATGTGTTGCCAACTACGTTGTGCCAAGACTTTGTAGTCTGTGATAGGGAATCTCCCATCGACAAACTTGGCGAGAGATCATTATCATGCTGTTAAAATTGTCAAAGAATCACACACGGACGCGTAAAACACATTGAAAATAGAAATGAAGGCTAGTACTGAACTCATCGCGATGACAGAACAAGGCACAGACTCACTAAAGGAAAGTCAAGACCCTCAATCAGCAAAGATGCCCCGACTGCAGGACAAATATTTGTGTTGTCGATGATTAATCAGACTGAGCGTCGGGATGGCAGTGGATCTGAAAGATGTTTGCAAAACTTTATTGGTGAAAATTTACATTACATTACATTATTGACAAACTCACCGCTAGAAACTGTAAGTATTGACAGTATAGGTCGGCGGTACGAAGAGAACGAACATTGGTGGTTTGAGCAAGATTTGTTTTACGATCCATGCTGACGAAATTTCCTACGGATCTCACAAAACGCATAAACTAATATGACGAGGACTGCACTCATCGCGATGACAGAACAAGGCAGAGCTTAACTGAAGGAGAGTCAAGACCCTCAATCAGCAAAGATGCTCCGACTGCAGGAAAAATAATTGTGCAGCGATGATCTATCAGACTGGGTCTCGGGATGGCAGTGGATCTGAAAGATGTTTGCAAAACTTTATTAATAAAAATACTGCTTTACATTATTGACAAACTCACCGCTAGATACTGTAAGTATCGACAGTATGGGTCGGTGGTACGAAAAGTACGAGCAGTACCTTTTGCACTTCAGATCTATGTTGCGAGTGAATGTCAAATCTAGACAGGTTCCACCGAGAGTGGTCGTTAGTGCGGGGTTTGTTTGCAGTTCCAAGGAGAGATACTGCTTCATGTAGTCGATAAATTCAATATTTTTCCCTTTCATCACATCTATATTGAAATCACCGGTCACGACGATGGGCATACTCGATCTCTTATACAAAATTAGATTTCGCGCAATGAAGAACTTCTTCTGTTTAATGGTGGTGTCTGGTGAAATGTACAGTGACATTAAGAGAGTACGAATACCCATAATCTGGACCTCAACAGCACAAACGTCGCCGTACTCGTCCGCTAATCCAAGTTGTTCGTCGTAGCTTGCACTTAGCTTTTGGATCGAATGAAGAACCGCGGTAGGGGATGCTGAATTGTGCTGGTAAATGGCCACACCCGCTGCTCTCATACCGGGACGCTTCGATTGCGAAATGCACGTGTATCCCGCTAACTCGGTTGTGATTCGGTCATCTTGCCACGTCTCACTGAACGCCAAAATATCTCCCATCGTTAGCACATGATCGGTGGCAATATCCAATGCATGAGCACTCAGACTCTGGACATTGGCTGAAACCAATACAACGCCATTATCTTTGCTTGCAACGAATTCCACCAACTCGTCAGAAATAGTGTTCAGACGGTGATTCGACAAACGCTCCATTTCCGTTCGCAGTTCCCGCATTTTTGGCGAATCATTGCCCTTAGCATGATGGAACTTAAATTCGTCCTTGGCGTTAGTGAGGTAAAGGCCATCGAGAGACGATACTCTGGAGAGGCCAACATACACCAATTGCTGCTCCTGTCCTTTATCGTAGTGGTACACGATTTGCGGGAAGGTGCCACCCTGTGATTTGTGCACCGTAAGAGCACATCCGCTGACTACCGGGAATTGCATCCTTTTGCATTTCATGCATCCGAGGGTGATGTTTGCCGATCGCTTAACAATTGGTGTCCAATCTGGCTGTAAGATACCTGGTCTAGAGTATACCAATGGCCTAGATTTCACTCTTAACAGGGCTCCAATCGCATCGTTCTCGAATTTTAACCACAGCCGAGCTATTTGCTGTTGAGAATCTTCGTCGTTCCGTTCTACGTACATAAGCTCACCGATTGCTCCGTTCACGATGCCATCTTCGACGTTGACGTTTGTTGTAACCATGTACGGCATTCCAATGGTAAGACGCAACATGTAGGGCAAGCCACCAGCTTCAACAACGCTCATTTTATAGAGCTTGTTTCTGGCACTTGCGAGCTGCTCGTCATTTCGGAACCCACTGAACACGTCCTCTGCCAAACAGTCCACGCCATCGGTTTCCCGCAGTACTTCGCTGTTATACTGGTCTACGTCGAGGTTACGATGGAACAGCCGTATGGCATTGGGCACATTTTCCTTGCACCATTGCACCGTACGGAAACGACTTTCCAGCAGCTTCGTTTCTTCATCTGTAATATAAACTATATATTATTATATTCAGTTTTGATAGGGCTGCGAGATTATTACCTGACAATTGTTCACCATTACCAATCCTTGTCAATACAGAGGAAAACTGTTCATCACTCTGCCTCATAACTCTGACAAGGGGATAGAACTGGAGTGATTACCAAAGCGCAGCACCATGCATGGAATTTGCGGGTGGTTTGAAGACAAATCTGGCATTTACTGGTGGAAGCTGGCGAAAGTCTCCAACCAGTATCATGTCTATTCCACCGAATGCATCATCGTATTCTCCTCTGATGTCTTGCAACCTTGCGTGAACCGAATCCAGCACATTGGCACTAATCATGCTCACCTCATCGACAATGATTGCCTGAACGTGCGCAAATGCATTCCGATACAGCTGAAGAACGTCGAAGCTCATTTTCGGGTTAACTCTGCGTGACATGGTCAAACGGAATGCAGAATGAACCGTTGTTCCACCAATGGAGACAGCTGCCTTTCCAGTCGAAGCGCAAGCAACATATGCGTTGTTTTGGGCATTGTGTGCCTGACTGAATCGGTTGTAGGTCTCCATCAAGACGCGCAACGTGAATGTCTTCCCGCTACCAGCTGGACCAGTGAAGAATATTTGCAGCGGTTTTCGGGAATCGTCGAAGCTGTGAATCATGTGGATCACATGGAGAATCAACGATCGCTGTTCAGGGTTAGTGGCTCGTACTAACTCACAGTAAGCTTGCTTGCTTACCACATTAGCGCGTTGCTTAACTACCGACGTCAGCGCATGAATCGGCAAATTCCGAATATCGTCGTCATTGGGCTCCATGGTGATCACTCGAACACATTCATCGTGCATTTCGACAGCCGTATCCTTTTCTTGGTCTGCATTTGTACCAAACATGCGCAGATACTCATCGACTGTTTGCTCGAGGTTGAACTCGCAATCGTATTCTTTCCGCTTCTGTAGAAGTACGCTTTCATACTGATCGTACAACTGCAGGAACTTCTGGCAATCAAGTATGTCGCACATCTCGCTACGAAACGGAAGAAACAGCAGCACCATCTCGCGCTTGTAGTCGATGAGCTCGTTCATTGAGTACGACCGCCAACGCAATACGTGCGCAGTGTTACGACGACTGTACGTGTTCGACGTTTTCTGCACTTTCGCGTAACACGCTGCAAAATCTGCAAGACATACATCCTCTAGCCCTTCGCGTGCTTCGTACTTCTGGATTATATTGGATGTCCAGATATCGGTGGAATCATCCGAAACACCTTCTACATCCATCTGCTGCACACGCTTTCTCGTCTTCGTTCTCTCGTGTGGCCACAAAGTGGGAATGAACTCGACCTTTCTGCTGGCTTCAGACATTGGCTGGCGAAGAAGGTACCAGGCAGCCTCCTGAGCAGACATTTCTACTGAATTGAGCATCTTGATGCTCACTTTCTTCAGCAGTGACTGGTAGTCCTGATCCGGGAACTCTTCCTGCAGCTTCACGAGATCGCGATGTAGACTGCTAATGCCCCGATTAGTTTTGTTAACGTACTCGACGACGTACGCTGCACAAGAAAACTCCTCGAGGATGAACTGCAGATCCATGTTCGAACGGAGAACATTGGCAATCCACGGATTGAACGTGTTAGTCCACAATTCCGTCATTGACCGTTTGACCAGAACGGTAGGTCGGCTTATGGATGCGCGAACGATATCGAGGTAGTAGTCGTATGTGCAGCAGCAGTTTTCGAGAAATTGATCCAGCGTATCGAAAACTTTGTTTTCCAAAGCAGCGTGAATCTCTGTGGCGCGTTTCTTCAGCTGACCGCGTCGACCATCATCAGCCGGGAGTGGCAACAAAACTCTTGTCTGATCCATGGGCCAGTAAGAGATGTTGAAACGGCAACTTTGCTCACCTCGTTTGTAGCATGTGAAAGTGTGCTTGTCTACCAGATTTCCATAGCTGTCTGGCAGGGCAACTGCTGAAACCGAACAGAGGCTGTTGATCAGATCAACTGTTGCTGGCATGTCTTCAGAAACGACCTCTTTCGGGTCCATATCCAGCCAAAACAGTCTATGCGCGTGAGGACTTCCGCGATGTTGGAACTCTATGCGCTTAAAGTATTCCTTCACGCGGAACTGCCCGAACGGGCTGAATCTGGATGACTGTAGTAGCTGCATAATAACATCAACAAGCTTTTTGAAGTACACGCAGCAAGTCACCGGATCTTCGTTCACCAATGTGGCTCGCTGTAGTGCCGATAGGTGCTGCGTGAGCTCCTCATCACCTGTGATGTTTTCGCCTGACAGTTTCTGCAATGTCTGCAAAAGATGAGGCCATTTGGTTTCACTTGCGCTCAAAGTTAGGAACATCGTCGGTTTTCCTAGTTGCCGGATCATCGCAAACAAATCTCGCTTACGTTGCTGCCAGTACTGCACCGAATTTGGGATCGACTTCAAGAACGATAAGTTCCGATCGATACACTCCTCCAGGAATTTCCTGTCGCTCAGCATTCCGCGAGTGATGTTTGCTGTCGCTATGCACTTGAAAGTACACTGGAGTCCCTCGGAAACACGTAGCCGAAGTATCTTCATAGCAACGTACAGAACATGTTTTGGCTTGGCAGCCCGTCGATCACGCCGCCGCAGTTCACTGGTAGCCATCATGAATGGAGTCACTCGCACATCTGGGTTGAATGTTCTAGGGTGCCCTAGATAAATGTCTGGGAATGAAAGCTCCTCAGCGTGTTCGTCATAAATGATCGACAATGGCACTCTATTTTGTCCCGGCGCTATTTCCAGACATTTATCCTCATTCCACATGAGAGTTTGCTGCTGTCCTATCAGCAGTTCAACATCGTTATCTCCTTCAATCATCTCGATGCAATCAGTAGTGTCGACAGCTGGCTGGTCAGAGTCGATTGATCGCAGATGATTTTCGTTGAAGATGATACCGTATCGGCGATACAGAGGAGTTTCTTGTAGGAACTTCAACCAGGCCTTCACTGTTTCCTTCTTCACAAATCCAGACAGGTAACTGGACTTGTGGATGATGTGCTTTTTGATGGACACATTGAAGGCTCTATCGTCATCCAGCTGTCGTGGCAGTTCCTTTACCATCTTGTCGACATCAACGGGCACATTTATCACCTGACCGATGATACCGTAGCTGCCTACATTATTAACGTTTTATTGTAGTTGTGAATTTATTACAATATAGTTGAAACAAAAATATTTACCTGCAGCGAAACGCAACCGCCGAATTTGCATAAACGGCAACCGTGGAGAAATCAATCTTTCCGTTATCGGATCCAGTGGTGGAAGGGCTGGATTCGATGGAAAAGGCGGATAACTAAAACCATTCGTCACGGCTAGCGCAGGTACCTTTCCTTTTGTCATGCTTGAGCGACAAGTTGCGCATACAGCCAAGCCTTCAACGGATATGCCTGTATTGGCCAACAACTCGGCTTCAACGGTAGTGACCGGTTTAAGGTCAATCATGAACCACAACCTATCACAAACGCCGCACGGAAAACCAAAACGATTATTCACAAACCGTTTGATGAACTCCTTTGACGCTCCCTCTAAGTTCGGTTCGAATAACTCTGCAAAGTTTGATGTTTGTTACGAGTTTGACATTTTTATAAATAATTGAGGCACTTACCCTGGCTTGAATGCTCAGAAGACGGTATGTCATACTGTGCCTGAATGGCCTGCATCTCGGAATTCTCACCATCGCCGGAACCATCAACAATGTTTTGCATCGTTTGGGGGATTTCAGTAACGACAGGCAGCGGAGGAAATTCTATAATACGCACATACAAACATTTATTTTGACTGATACCTTGTCTCCTTTTCAACATTCACCATTTAAATACCATACCATTCGGATCATTTGTATACAATCTGAGTTGTAGTATGCCTTTGCATAATTCAACTTCAAAGAATCAAAGATTTGCAATTTATGCAATTTTAGAAATTCTGGATTTCAAGGGTAATAATAAACATTGAAATACTCTAGAATTCAAATAACGATAAAATTCGTTATCAGAAAATACCCTAAAGGTTTAGTGATTGTTATGAAAACACTATAATCAATTGCAACATTTTCAGATGTGTAAGCGTCTCTGAAAATGTTCAAAGTTCAGGAAGTTTTATCAAACAGAAAATAACAAAAATTATCTTGCAGTTGTTGTAAGGTTATATACAAGTATATAGGGTACATGTCCCTTGACTCAGTCGATTATGTAGCGCACGATTATAATTTTAACTATAACTCATACAATAATTTAGCTAGAAACGATATTCAACTAGTTATACCTTTGCTAAGACATGCTTAACAAGGCGTTTGCTGTACTGGACCATGAAAAGTCATCAACTAACATTATTGAGTCGAAAACTTTCGATGGATATGGATATCAGTAAGGATTCTTGTTCGAACGAATTTCAGAAAAGTTTACTTATTTCATCGCTCCGGGCATTTATTTATATTATCGCTCCGGGCATTCGGCTATATTCGGTATACTTTACGGAATATAAAGCTACTTTATAACATCTAAATGACTTTCTCATGTGATCAATCGGCCATTTCATTTCAAGACATTAAAATTCTCACTATATTCATTTAGTTATATAGGTGTTGGTATGAATAAGCCCTTCGAAAAAAATACACAACCGCTCACTCTTACTTTTCCATTGAAAACTTTCATATTCTACATTTTACTATGTGATGAATACATTAGGCCATAGTTGGGAATATAAGGTTAAATGCGTACCTAAAATATGGTCTTTGGTTTTCTTGTGAAATTATTATTCATGTTTCTATGTGAATATCAGGTAAATTAGTGAATCCTTTATGGCTAAAACGTTAAGGAAATCGAAATATATATAAATATTTTGGATCTTGCAGAAGAAAGAGAGTGAGTTTTATAAAATATCATTACAATGGGTATGGGAGAAAAGGTTGGTTAATGTATGATAATAAATCTTATAAATATAAAATAAACACCTGAGAACATAGTCACGCATGTTCAGCGCATTAGTTGTATCGATATCATTTGTAGGTTCATATGCAGTAAAAGCATGCTGCACAGAATACAATTAATACTATGTTGAAATTTATTAAGACAGGGAGCGATAACATAGAGAGATATTCAATTGCTATGATGACATGCACTTTGTCAAGTTGATTTAAATTTAATAAATATCAATTTCCTACCTCGAGTTGAAGGACCTTCTCCAGCGTCCCAACTAGTTGTTGGTAACGCATTACCTCTTGCTGCTTTCAATTTCGCCCGATAACTACGAGCTCGCTCGGCATCGGTGCATGGTCGTTTCGGAGGATTTCCCGTATGTTCGCTCTTTATGCGCTTCCGGAATGTGCGCAAGCGTTCTGGATCAAATCGGTTAGGCATTCTCACTTTCACTATGTTTCTCAAACAGTTTTTCTTCCTAGAGGTAGGACTCTATCCAACGCGAGTCGTTAACACAACAGAACAACTGTTTATAACACACTACTAATTGGAATTTACAGAGAATGTTGGTTCGGAATATCATGTTCGACATCGAAAATGGTGTCCGTGATAGGGAATTTGTGTGGTTTAAAGTATGCGACGAAGGGAAACCAAGTTTTGCTAATACCACTGGCTGCCAATTGACAATTTGAAACGAAAATCCCAAAATCCAATATGACTGCCAATCGACCGAAATGTAAGATTAACTCTTATTCAAATAACTCTCTTAAATTAGAAATTGAATTGATTTATTGATTCATCGCGGGTTGCGCCAACCAGTTAGGAAAAATTTTTCACCGACGGAGAATTGTCCTGCTCGCCTTCCATGGAGGCTCTCCCGCAAACAGTAGCGTTTTTGCAGTGGTGACGAACAAATCGGCACTAGATTTAATGGCGCACAAACCGAACGAAATATTAATTTAATTCTTATACAAACAACTCTCTGAACTAGATTGGTTGTCCTCAAAAGGACAGATAATTTATTAGTGGGTTGCGCCAATCATCTGGGTAAAATTTTCCCGACGGCTCGCCCTCCATGTAGGCGTTTTTGCAGTTGCGGCGAACGAATCGGCACCATGATATTTGGCGCACAAACCTAACGAAATAAAAGTTTAATTCTTGTATAAACAACTCTTTTAATTAAATTGGTTGTCCTCAAAAGGATAGATTATCAATTTATGGATTGCGCCAAAAGCTGATTAAAATTTTTACCGACGGCTCGCCCTCCATAGGGCACCGAACTAAATTTAAGATTAGTTCTTTATTAACAACTCTTTTATTTTAATTTATTGTCCTCAAAAGTACATATTATTTCAACCTACTGCTGCTCGCCCCCAAGGACGCTTCCCCCAAACAGCAGCGTTTTTGAAGTCGTTGCGAAACAATAGCAACGATGAGGTAACATGGCGGCGAGCACAAACCGACGCGATTGTGCGCCCCCATAATCCGCCATTTTACCTCATCGCGACGATCGCTGTTTGGGAGAGCCTTGGTACTTACCACCACCAGCTGCTACGCGACAACCATCTGCTACGCGACCAGCTCCGCTGCCGGACGAATGAAGCAGCTACGACCAGCTGCCTGCGACCAGCGACCAGCGACCAGCTTCCAGCGACCAGCTCCGCACAGCTTCAATGCTGCCAAACGACTGAGGCAAATTTTTTCCCAAGTGTGCTTTTTATACCGTTCTCAGCTGCATGCGAGACGTACATGGAGAGACGAATGACATGATTGGTTAAAGTCCCTCTCTAATACAAAGAAGAAGAAGATGATGCAAGACGTTCCTTGCTTCGATTTGAAAACTGTGATAGGAAATTTGGTAAATTTACTCTGCAAAATGACATTATAAGACATCACCTTATATTTGCGTTATTTTCAATAGTTTACTATTGTTTGACAATAATGTATGACAATTGAATTGGAGCGCGGTAAAATTTCCGACCAATTGAGGAAGAAATCATGTAAATCTATCTTGGATTGTTTGAGATATTCGTGTACAAAACGTACGGTTTTTCGTGACGGTCGCAATATTTTAGATTTTCATTTGACACCCTACCCTTGCCGTAAGACGTAGTCTACGTCAAAAAAAAAAAAAAAAAAAACCATTCTTCGACTTCTATTCGCCCTCTTTGTCCGCTTCGCTTTTCTTCTCCTTCGATTGTGTTACGTTTCTTCCATTCACGTTGTCTTCTTCTATTTCACTTTTTTATTTTGCTTCTTTTCACTGCTTTGTTTCTTCTGTTGTGACTCCTTCAATTTACTCTGCTTTTCATTTTTTCGTCCATCCGCTTCGGGTTTCTTCTTCCGCTGATTCCGTTACGCGCTTCTCTTCTTCGGCTGTTCTCCTTCTATTGCTTCGTTGGGTTGCTTCAGTTTTTCCTGCTTCTTGTGATTATTCTACTTTTTTATCTCTGATGTTTTTCTTCTCTCTTTTCACTTTTCTCCTCCCACGTTTCTGATCGTGCGTGGCACGCACGAAAGCCTACGATTGTGTGGGACGTAAAGAAATACATACGAGCCGGTGACCCTCCGGAGAAAGTTCACCCAAGCGTGCAACATTTCCTGAACACTCGTTTCCATCGATCGACTGTCGTATACACCGATGGCTTTAAGGGTGAAGGTACGGTAGGGGCCGCATTTTTCAATGGAGGAATTGCTGACGCCTATAGTCTTCCAAAAACATGCAGCGTCTTTGCTGCGGAGGCATACGCCATAAAAATGGCTGTCACGATCCCAAACCAGAAAAACGAGGTGGTTGTTCTATCGGATTCTGCTAGCTGCCTATTGGCATTGGAGGCGGGAAAATCTCGACACCCGTGGATCCAAGAAGTGCAAGAAACAGCGCGGAACAAACCTATCCGATTCTGCTGGATTCCTGGGCACGCCGGAATGAGTGGCAATTTCGAAGCCGAGCGACTAGCCAATGAAGCTAGGAGGGAACAGGCCATCGATGTACCAATTCCAGGTGAAGATGCTCTAAGAGAAGTTAAACAACTGATACGTCATCGGTGGGATAACCAGTGTTATGAGACTAGAGGGTCAAAGTTGAGAGAAGTAAAGGAAGATACCTGCAGGTGGACGGAACGTGGGAGCACGGCCGACCAGCGTGTTCTTACATGTTTAAGAATCGGACGCACACGTCTAACACACACATTCCTGTTAAAGAATGAACCGCCGCCCAATTGTAAATGTTGCGGCACGGTGATGGATGTCCGGCATTTAATTCTTGAATGCCGGAAATTTGTTATCGAAAGGCAGAAAAATAATATTGGAACAACCTACCTCACTGAAATAGAGAGGAGCAAATAACATGAATACTGAACTTTCTAAGGGAAACAACACTGTTTTCCAAACTGTACCGAAATCAGAAAATAGAAAAAGCCGGCGAAGAAAAGCCGGATGAACAAACAGAAATCAATGAAAAAAAAAACTGGTGAAAAGTAGCGAAAGAAGAAACAACGAGGAAAACAAATACGGATGAATACAAACTGAAGAAGAACATTTTTCCTCTCGTTCGGGACATAAACCACTGCGACCAGTAATTTGATCTATTGTAGTATATCCCGTATCCTTTGTTTCCACTCCCTTTTTTTAGTGCATGTCCAGTTACTTCATCACTATTGAGAAATGACGAAGTATTCGGTGTTGTTACAGTTGTCATTGTTTGTTTTGTTGGCAATGTATCGAGTTTTATTGAAAGTTTCCGCTATTTAAACCCTTTGAGGAGTGAGAGCACACTTCAAAGGCGCGCCCCTTTATCAGTCAAAACCGGGTTCATTGCAAAGAAAACAAACAATGACTCCGATACTGACCATGCATCAGAACCCTAGTCATAACCAATTCAAACTATAGAACATCAAATAGAAAATAAGAATTCACATAAAATGAATACTAACCATGTTTTCCTTATTCCAAGCTCATCCTCGGTGGCACAATCCGAGTATTGTCACTTTTCACAAGACATAAAATGTAATAAGGACTAATATATGTTCCTTGGACTACAAAAACAAATATGTTCCCTAGTTTGAATTAATTCAGACTAGGATTCGGTGGTAGATCTGATACCCAGTAACGCACCACGAAAAGGTGATCTACCAGCGTTACATACGCACATATATAAATATTAAGTGACCCCCTTGTCCAGCTAACTTCGATAAGAAATAGAATATACAAAGCTTCCCCAGTTCTCCTAGGTCCATTTCCTACATTTATAACATCAGATGAGCCAACTTTTCAAGGACACCAAGCTCCAGCTGTATAACTTTCAACCCTGGTCATGTAGACCAACTTGTGACTTTTTAATTTGTTGGTAAATTTGACACACTCTATTAACATTTTTCCCATTTAAATTGTATAATTTCACTCCCTATATATATTGCATTTTGCACGGTTTTGGGAAAAGTGCCACCGTCCTTAAACGCTACAAGATGGCACGTCTGATCCTAATAAAATCCCATTCTGAACTATCGTGCAACGTGTACAAATGAGAGACAAAATACAGTTTTACACAATGTTCCCTGTTCCACAGCGTTCTCTTTGCTTTCACGCTTAGTTTCGAGGCATAAATGCTGCCATCAACGCCCCCGATCCAGTAATTTAATTTCGCTGACAAATCATCCTCCCTGTCAACAGTAAATGTTTCTCCATATTGATTCTCAATTTTCCATTCTATTACTGAGCTTCTTCTCCACTGCGACAGATTCTCCGTACATTCATTCTAACAGCTTGTCATAAATTTCCGCGCCTTTGTTCGTAATTTGTCAACCATGGCAACGTCTCTCCTCGTCGTCGTCGTCGACGTTGGCGGGCGTCAGGGAAGAAGATGAATAATTTAGCCCATTGCTCACAAGCTCATCAGTTTCCTTCCCCCACTAGGCACTAGAACGGCTGCCTTGGTGAATAGCGTTCCACAAACGTTTCAGTACATTGACTCCAGAGTCGGCTGCGTTTTGCACACTTTCTCATAACGTCTGCCCGTCGGTTGTCATCGAGGACACCATTGATCTCTTCGTTGGAGCTTATCCACATTTCCAGCAGATAAATCGGCATGTCGGAAGCTTCATCCTCATAGATCCTTTATTAGCTCATCGTACTTACCATTCCGGCCAGGCTGGAATCGGTCGCATGTATGTAACGTTTAGTGGGCCTTTTCTCTACACGTACTGACTTTTGTTGCGGCGCACCATCGTTTGGAAATGGCTAATCGAAATTGAATTCGGAAGTTTGCCGCTAAATGTGTCTGTTTCTAACTACGAACGTTAGCGGCAGGCAGTTTTTTTTAACTGGTTCCGTCTAAAAGAATCTTGGTAGAAGCCCAATTAAATAAAAATTGCAATTACGAGAAAAAGTGATTCCCGGAAAGAGCTGATCCGATTGATTATCAACTTCACTGACTACCTCTTCCGGCGAATGAACAGTGGTTTATTAGCCAAGAAGTGGGATCATTAGCTTTTTTACTGAAAAAATATAGAAAAAATGCTGTGCTATGTTAAGCAATTTTGTTGCATATCTCATAGACCAGTTTTCAAGGATTTTTTTTGTGTTGTTTTTCTAAACACGCGAGAAAATGTTTTTCTCCAAGTTGGAAAAACAAACTGGAGTCGGCGGCGAAGTTATTTCAAATATTTCATGTAAAATATTGCACATCTAACGAAAATTTTTCATTTCATCCAGGCGGTTGGAGTCCACTTTAGTGTTCCTTTTGTCGTCCATTACGATGCATTTCGGTTGCACCAACCACTGGCGGTACAGTTTCCAGGCGCGGGATTTGGCCGCCGTATTCTGTTTATCGGTGCGGTTAGACACCTTACCTTGAAGACATGAAGTCCGGCCTGCTTCATTGTCTGCTGGACGAACCCGACGGAAGCATTGACCTTCTTGGCCACGTCCCGTATCGAATGGTTCGGATTGCGCTTGTCCTTCTTTGCGTTCACGGGGTCCGTTGTCTTCGCATTTTTTCCGCTTCCATCTCGCCACTGGGTAGTCTGGTTCTTCTTGAATGATTTTACCACACGGGACACGATCGAATTGTTGATTCCCAACTGTTTCGCGATCCACCTGTGGGACTCACGTTTTCACGACCGCGCATATCATTTTTTACTTGGAAGCTACACCCTAACCCTATGGGAAGGTCCATTAATTATGTCACGCAGTAGGGGGGGGGGGCTTCGAGAAAACGTGACGATCCATACAAAAAAATTTGAAGGTCCATACAAAAAACGTGACATGGGGGGGGTTACAAAAAGTCGATTTTTGCGTGACTTAATTAATGGACGTTCCCTATGTTACTTTTGCCCAAAATTTCATTAATTTTCATCCATGCAATAAAAAGTTATACACATAAGAATGTGTTGCATTTTTTTCAAGTTCAATCTTTAGAAACTATATTTTATTTGCAGCGTAGGAAATCACAGAAAGCTAATTACAATTAATTTTATTCATGGCAGTGTAAGCCACGATAAAAGTTAAAAAATGAAATGAATTTTCATGCTATTCTTAAGCATATGATGGTTACAGGTACTGGTGCAACCAATTATACATGAGGAATTCATTATGTTTATGTTTTGATCATACATTTGCTCTTCTGCAACAGTTTATAATTTTGCAAGATATCGTGGCTTAAAAAGTTTAATTTAAACAACAAAAAATAAACGAAAATTTGAAAACCCCAAGTAACAATTTTAGTTTTATTCTAGCCGTATAGCATTCCTCCCGGCTTTGTTGATAAAACTACATTCAAAACTGTTTTGTCCACCAACACCTCCTCTATGCTTCTTTAAACCCAAAATTTGTACCAAGTGGCCCACTCTATAGACGGTTGTGAAAACAAGTTAATAAAACCATTTCAAGACCATAAAGATTTTGAATATATTCTAGTGATAGATACTATGACCACTTGAGAACCTTCATAAAACCTTTCGGCTGCCATGAAAACCTGCATGCGGCCAAATAGCCACACCTGTCAAACTTTACTGTGGTTGGTTTTTGTTGTAATGCTTTGTTCGATTTTCTGCTCTTCTGATTCATTTAGCAGTAAATAATATCGAAGAAAAAAGGTCAAGTGATGCGAGAAATTTTGTTCGATAGCAAAATATCCAAAGCAAATTGAGTTTACAGCGTATCATGCTCCAAATCATATGCGCATTTAATTTTGTGGTGAATATTGGCACGATAAGAGCCGAAAATTAATGCGCCTTGGAAATTATGCGACAACAAACACAAAAATTAATACAAATATATTCGATAAATGAATTTCCTGAAAATTAATGGAATTATCGAAAAAAAATGCAGAAATTGGTCTCCGATCTACAGTTCATTTGCATTACATTTAGAATTTGGTGCATTAATTTTTCCCTATTTCAATCATTTCGTATATTTCAACATGGCGATTGGAAAAAAATCGCAATTCTGGCATAAAGCCAAATTATCTTCGCCATGACTATTTGGTGTTTGGTGGCTTCCTTTAATGCCAATTTGCCGTTTAATGCATTTACGGGATGCAAAATGGTTTTAAAAGGGTTTTTCAAATTGACCATAATACGATAATATGAATGAGTCCTAAAACGGCATATTATTAGTTCATAAAGTCAAAATTAAATCTCTGATAGGAGTAAAAGGAATCTGAAAAAATGAGGTTTTAAGATCGTTTTATACAAGCTGCGTAGGTTTTCATAAACCTGACTAAGATATGAAACCAATTGGAAGCTCTTGGTGTCATAATAAAACCAAATTGATTTCTAGTGACTTTGATAAAACCTTTAATAAAACTTAATAAACCAGTATGGTTTTGGCAATGTTACTTGGGTAGTCACCACCTTTCGCAGATTAGCGACTTAATATATATCTTTAAATTTGACCGTTTGTAATTGGCAAAATCAAGGTTTCCGTACTTTCAAAAGCTTCCTCATGTCCGTACGTCCGGAGACCTGAAATCTAACAGAGGTATTTAGTAATTCCTCCCTAGAGGCTGCCGTTAAATACACTTAAAACCATAAAATTTATTACGGAGTATCCAAAAAACGGTATTATTTATTATGTGCAGCATGCTTTCATTTCTATTCTTATTTTATCTCCTCTTTGTCTATTTACTCTATCCTATGCTACTGTGTGAATTTTCCTACTATCCTATTGTGCTGTGCTCTTGTGCTTTGTTGTCCAATCCAGAAAATCATGATGCGGCAAGCGGGATCGGCAAAGCTTGGGGCACCCGGGTGGCTAACATTAATGGGTTGGGTGCGGCATTCCAAGATTACGACACACAGAAATCATGACCGGCACCCAACTTCAATGATTGATAAACGCGTTTTTATTATGCCCTCAGCAATTTATGCTCTTAGACCTATGGTCGGCAAAAGATATTCTCCGTGGCGCCCTCACTGAACGCCAAAAATATGATTACTGACTCACCAGTTCACTGCTGCAGGTTTCTGCGCTCCTCACACTGCTGAACTTGATGGGCTCTTGGTAGTCGGCGGATGACGGATAATGGCGGATGCTTGTACTGGGCAAGGTGATGCTTGCCGGAATGTTGTTCGGGGATGCAGGTGGGACTCGGACGAAATAGCTGACTCAGGCGACGGTTGGTCTGCTCGAAGAACATTTACGCACAACGAGCACAATTAGCACATTCATAATTTGGACGAGCACAATTAGCGTATTACCTGTTTTTTTTATCTATTCTACGCACACCCTAACCTACGACGCGCACTACGGTTTTGAACTTACTAACGGCTACAATACAAAAAGAACACAATTAACATTCTAGAGGCGAAAGTAAAACCACGTTGCTTTAACTCACTAACAAAACGATCTGCGGTTCAAACAAGAAACCGTGATTCTCAGATTAGGGAAGGTGTCCTCAGCCGAACTTATCGAAAATTTCCCCGCGGTCTTTTTCGAAATAGAACGGCAACACGAGAGATTATCCTACAATCGCTGGCCCTTCGGTCTATATCGAGGTAGCCAGCACTCTCTCTTCTGTCTCCACTTTCCCGAAGATTTCTTGGGCTTGACCTTGGGAAAAATTGTACAAGGCTGAGGGCGTTATTCGCGAGGCATTGCTTGTTTATAGCAAGATCGGACAGTGTGGTTGTTGACATAGTTTTCGGCGTATTAAAATTAGGTCTAATTCGATTTGTTTACCTAAATTATAACGCATCATGGAGCGCAGGAATCCCGGTCTGGTCTAGGAGTTTTTCGTTAAGTAAAATTTCTCGACTGGGCATAGGGTAGTATGATTGTACTTGCCACACAATCATGCTAATGCAAAATGGTACGTGGCATCGAAAGCTCTTAATTAATAACTGGAAGTGCATTTAGAACACTAAGTTGAGAGCTAGCAATACGCTTATTGTGAAAGCAATAAGCTTGAAAGGCTAAATAAGAAGAAGAAGATGTACGTAGTCCATCTCGAGTTTGGTATTTTGCACGAAAACATGCAACTTTTTAGCCACATCTCGAACTGAGGCTTTCGGTTTCCGTTTAAAGGCCGCAACCACGCGTTTGGTGATCATTCTCGTTGACCTGAAGGCTTTATTTGTATCTTCGCATCCGAACAGTCAGACGTTCTTCAAACCGTCTTATGATACCAGACACCGTGGAATTCGCGATTACCAACTTTTTTTCCGATGGCACGATGCGACAGATCCTTATTCTCACAGTACTCGTGCAAAACTATTTCGCGCACGCGCTGTTCTTTCGTCGCCATTCTGAAAACTTTTGAGAACCTGAGGAAATCAGCTTGAGTGTTAAAAATACACGTTAAAATATGTATTTTTGTTTAATAATCATTTATTTGTACAGGCTCAATCGAATCAACTTTACAGAGCCAAATTTTCATATTTATATACATCATTTATCTTAAAACTAATGTTAGGAGGATAGAGCCGATTACTCGCGGCCGTCTCGAGGTTAATAGGAATTACAAATTACGGATGGGAAAGAGGGTGGGAATTTAAAGTATGGTTTACATAACACATTAAATTTAAATTCTAAATTATCTAAACACTTATATCTATACAATTTGTGGTTTTCTTTTGACTTGAACATTTTTTGAAAAAGAAAAAAAAACACACACAAACACAGATAAAAAAAAACTTATAGTTAACATACAGGTTAAACTAACTACAATCTAAGGCTAATGTTAGTCAAAAACACATAAATTAGCTTCAAGTACTCCAAATCACGTACAGCCAAAATATCTCGAATTGGCATATTGGGTTGTCTACCTTGAGCCCGAAGGGAATCACAAAGCTCCGATCTGACTCCAGCACTGCTCAGCACAAGACCAAACAACGTGATCTGCGTCCTGATAGCCTTGTCCACACTCGCAGAGATTGCTGTCGCTCAGCCCAACCCGGTATAAATGAGCGTTCATAGAATAATGATTGGACATGAGGCGAGACATGACACGAATGAAGTCTCGACCCACATCCATCCCCCTAAACCAAGATTTCTTCGACACCTTTGGGATGATAGAATGTTGCCATCGCCCCAAATCTCCTTTACTCCATTTATACTGCCAGCTGACGAGTGACTGTTGACGAAAAATAGGAAAAAATTCGTTGAAGGCGATTTGTCGATCATAAATATCGCCTTCCATAGCGCCCACCTTTGCAAGCGAGTCCGCTTTCTTATTGCCCGGAATTGAACAATGAGATGGGACCCATACAAAGGTGATGATAAAATAACGCGAAGATAAAGCACTTAGAAGCTCCTGTATTTTCATGAGAAAAATGCCAGGACGACAAGACGTACATTAAAGCGAACGCCAAGTAAATCTCCGGCCTGGAGTTTTTCATTGGCAAGTCCTGCCTGGATGGTCCGGAGAATATCCCGTAGAAGAAGTTCGACAAATTTGCCTAGAAATACTTGGTTTGGCAGGCGATCGGCAAACCTACTTTTGCATATAAAAAGTAATAAACGATCCATAAAAAATTGATAATCGTGCCACGAAAAACGCATTTTTGACCCATAAGACTCTGGTGAATATCCATAAAAAAATTGAAATGATCCTTAAAATACAGCAATGTGATCCATACTTTATAACAAATTTAGCAATAAAATATCAAAAATGTACCGTTTTATATCTAGGGCATGGTCGTTAAAAGTGTACGGATTACCCATAAACATATTGCAAATTATCCATAAAAGGTTCAATAACTTTCCTTAAACTTGTAAAATTGATCCATAGACTGTAACCTTTGTGCAATAAAATATATTCGCATGTTCCATAAATTATTTGAGATTTTCCATAAATAAATTGCCAATGATCCATAGAATGATGAATAATGAACCATAAGCTTATAATAATGATACATAGTAAATCAGTTTTGTTCGCTTAACCATATAGTATGATCCATAAATTATGCCTGCATTTTTCCAGGTTGGGGCACTTAATTTTGATCCTTAAAGATCCTTAATCCTTCTAAAATTGATCTCCAACTGCGTTACTACTTAAATTTAGTTACATGTCCGTTCTTTCAGGTATCCGGATAAATTATTACTGCTAAAGAAGGATTGTGGAGTTTTTGCGTAGCCGTGTTGAGGATTGAAGAACTAAACGGTCGATGTTTCCGGCATCCGAAGTGTTAACATAGCGTAGATTAGATTCCAGACAAACGGCTGATTCAAGCATTTGCCCGGTATAATGCAAGCAGAGGATGTTTTTTTTTAATTTGGTCCGACGAGCGACAGCGAGTTGGACAGCAAGCGTCTGCCCGGCATAATTTAAATCAAATTTTCTGAAACAGCAGTTTAATCTAGTCATAAATTTGACACTGAAGTTCTTTATGTGTCAGGAGAGCTCTTTGCCAAATTTCTTGACAAACATGTGTCACAATTGCGGGGAGATCAAATAATGTTATGTTCACAAAAGATGGTTTGTTATGAATCATTTTTTAAAGACTATGATTTGTTATACAAACTATCAAGAGTCCCTGGCAATTTATTTATGGAACATTTACAATAATTAATAGATGATACGCACATATGTTACCTTCTGTGGATCAATTTTGCAAGTTGAAGGAAAAATATTGAACTTTTTAAGTATCATTTGCAATGTGTAAACGGGAAATCCGAAAATTTTTATATATTCTTCCCTTGATATAAAACGGTTAATTTTTTGATATTTTATTGCTTAATTTTGTTAGAAGTATGGATCAAATTGATGAATTTTACGGATCATTTCTATTTTATTCTTTTGTGGGTTTTCACCAGAGTCTTATGGGTCAAGAATGCCTTTTTTAAAGAACGATTTTCAATTTTTCATGGGTCATTTCTTCAGTTTTAAAGGTGCAAAAATAGGGCTGCCGTAGTTCTTAACGTGCACGAGTGCTCTTCTCCAAATTTATTGGGAAACAAATGTCACAGTTGCGGTCGTAAAAGAACGTGAGATCGCAAAAGTAAGTCAGCTTTCGGAAAATTAAAAATCTTCTCCAAAGTGATCGTTCTTTTGCTGCAATTTTTATGCCTCATATATAAAGGAACGGACATCTTAATAAATTTGAGTAGTAGCACAGTCAGGGATCGATTTTCCCGTAGTTAAATTAAAAAAATTAAACCCAAAATTGGAATAATTCCGGCATAATTAATGGATCATTTTATATTATTATAAATGCACAAAATTGATTTGCTATGGACCAGATTTAGAAGTTTAAGGTTCATTTTTAAACCAATTATGGATCATTGGCGATTTATTTATGGAATACTTTCAATAATTTATTGATCATTTTAGTTCACAAACGTTACATTCTAAGGATCAATTTTACAAGTTTAAGGAAAGTTATTGAACCTTTTATGGATAATTTGCAATATGTTTATGGGTAATCGATACAATTTTCTGGATCATAGCCTAGATATATAACGGTACATTTTTGACATTTTATTGCTAAAACTTACATAAAGTTTGGATCACATTGCTGTATTTTATGGATCATTTTAATTTTGTTATGGATTTTCATCAGAGCTATATGGGTCAGAAAAACGTTTTTTATGGAACGAATTTAAATTTTTCATGGATCATTCCTTCAGTTTAAAGGTACAAACTCTGGGCACCCACACAGGCGATCTGTGGGTGCGGCAAATTCAGCAAGCCGTACATACGACCATCAACGGCCAAGTATATAGATGAGAATGCCCCCCAGAAGCGCCTGCTGCCCTTCTCAACTGGCATCGTACCATTACCGCCAAACCGGCGATGGAGTGGTACGAAGCCAACGATGTTGTTATTGTTCCGAAGGAGGCAAATCCGCCAAACTCGCCAGAACATCGCCTAATAGAAAAATTGAATAAATTTTTTTGAATAAAAGAATGAATGAAAGTGTGTAAGAAAGATGGCGCAAGTATTGCACAGGATTTGATGGGCAGCGTTAAGTCCAAATTGCGGACAAGAAGCGGTTGAATAAACCAACTTTGCAAAAACAGAGTTGATATGTGTTTATTTGATCCCTGAGACTTTCAAAAAATATCCGACTTAAAATGATTTTTTGGTGATCATTTTTGTCTGTTGCATTTTTTTTCGAGAACAATCTTTGATTTGACGTTTCCTTCTCACTTCGCCCAATTCATCTCACGTTGCACCAAAACCGAGGAGTACTCTTCGTCAATATTAACTTACTAAGGGTGTTGTAGACATTCTGCACAGAAGAGCTTCTGTTTGTTTAAAGGGTGTTTCGATCAAAATTTGGTCGACTTAAACTTGACGCATTTCCTTTCATCGTGCATTAAAAATTTGCACACCCCTCATTTTGAAGACGTTTGCGTGTAGCATCATGCCTCTATTTTGATTTTGAGATTAGCACTTCAGTTATCAAAATGCCGTCGAAGGAAGAGAAGCAACGCATCAAAATTTTACACGTTCATGGCGAAAATTCAAATTACTCTCACGCCATGTTGGCGAAATTGTTGAATGTGGCTAAATCAACTGTTACCAACGTATTAAAAGTGTTCGGTGAACGTTTGTCGACAGCCAGGAAAGCTGGATCGGGGGGAAATCTAAAGCCGGAGGCCATAGCAACGACAAAAAGAGTTGCCCGATGTTTCGAGCGGAACCCCAACCTCTCCGTACAAGATGTCGCAAAGAAGCTGGGAGTGGCGCCTTCAACCGTGGATAGCGCTAAGAAACGAGCTGGACTGTCGACTTACAAGAAAGTGGTGAGGATAAACAAAACACGTCGGCCAAAGGACGATCGCGGAAGTTGTACACGACGATGCTGACGAAGTTTGATTGCGTGGTACAGGACGATGAAACTTACGTCAAGGCAGACTTTAAACAGCTTCCTGGACAGGAATTTTATACGGCAACCGGACGGGGAAAGGTGGCAGATATTTTCAAGCACATTAAACTGTCAAAGTTCGTGAAGAAATATCTGGTGTAGCAGGCCATCTGTACCTGTGGCTTGAAGAGCAACGTTTACATTGCGACCGGAACCGTCAACCAGGAAATTTATCTGAGCGAGTGCCTACAAAAACGTCTACTGCCTTTCCTGAAGCGACACAATTGTTCCGTTCTATTTTAGCCGGATTTGGCATCTTGCCATTACGGAAAAAAGGCCATGGAGTGGTATGCTGCCAACAACGTTCAAGTGGTGCCCAAGGACAAGAACCCTCCCAACACGCCAGAGCTCCGCCCAATCGAACAATACTGGGCCATCGTCAAGCGGAACCTTAAGAAGACTCAAAAAGCTGTTGTGAGCGAGACACAATTCAAGACTAACTGGCGTTCTGCGGCGAATAAAGTGGATAAGGAGACTGTGCAAAATCTTATGGCAGGTAATAAACGAAACACCCGGCAATTCACATTCGGTAAAAAGGAAGCTTAGCTGAATATTTCTCCTGTATTCTGTATTAACTGAACTTGAAAAAGAAAAATAATTTGACATATTAATAAAAACTTTGATCGACTCACACACATAACTGTTCGACCAAATTTTGATCGGAACACCCTTTATCGGATATTAAACTGAAGTTAAAAATCATTTATCCAAATTTATCTTTTTCCCATCAAGTAACTTACTGATCGAATAGACTTCTTTCGTTATTCCCTTTCCAATTTATTCCCTCTATTTCAACTCACTATGACGTAGTCTTGAGCCACTTCCAGTGGATTGAATAACCATCTGAAGTTACAAGTTTGATGAAAAGCAACCAACCAACGGCAAACAATAAAAAAAATGTCTATTGACCGCAACAATTACCATCTTGCCAACCGCACACTTCAATTTTAGGCTTGAAATACGATCCTAACTTGGTGACGAAACCGTTGGAAATACAACGTAGGAAAAGTTTTCATGAAACAAGCAGCAAATTTAATTGGCTAGATATATTATGATCTTCAAGTTAAACGAAGAGATGGCTGCCAGGCCGGCAAATGTTAGATCAACCAAACCATCCTACGGCCAACGAATTGAAACAATTACCCAGGTCAGTACAGCCCCCAGTTAAGGTGAATGGTTAAGGAAGCCTCAGAGCAAAACTTCAAGAGGAGAAATGTCATCTTCCTCGCAAAGTTTAAAAAAGTATTAAAAATAAAATTGCTTGATTACGTTCTCCTGTAGCAAACAAAGAGTAGCAACTTCATTATGGCAGTGTTCAGGGGAAACCGACATTTATGCTTTTGAGGTAACGTACGGAGGCTGCCTTCGAGCTTTACCTCAAAATAAATTTAATTTCGCAGAACTGTGCTACACACAAGTAAAACCATTTGCTGAAGTGATGACAAAGGCAAACCAGGGTGTAAGTGCTCTGCTCTGTCATCCTTCGATGCCAACATTGCCTGCAGCAACAATCGAGACTTTTGAGACAGATGAGAGTCGCCTTTCAGTTTTTCAACAAGCAGACTTGTTGCTCTGTCCGCAGATGGCAGATGAAAATGCTCATCCTCGGTTCGTTCGATAAGTGAATGCGGGTGTTGTATGGTAGTAAAACATAGAGTACCAATCACAAATTCTACAACGAGGTCCTAGGGTAATTTTGGGTTCGTTCGATGAATGAGCGAGGTGCCGGAAAGCTTTGAGTCAAATGGAGAAATATGTGTGATGTGTTTTAACATTTCAACCATCATTCGTAGCTCCGTTTACCAGGTACTTGCAATTTTCAGTTCACTGGCATTGGGAGGTAGAATTTTGTCTTATCCTAGACAATACTGTCTACAAGCAGCAGAAAAGGGCTGGCTGGGAAAATTATTTCCATTCATACGTGCTCTCACAAACGGTGCGGGCCCGGCTTTTTGTGTCTCTGGTGCGTATGCAAATAATTGGCATGCAGTGTACAATTTGTACCATAATGTATTGTTAGAATGGAGCATGTGTATGTTCGTTGTGCATGGTTTGGTTTACTGACCGCATCTCGAAACAAGATGAAGACTACTCACATGCCACACTCTTGTTATCTAGGTAAAGCTATCTGAATTGAAGTAATAGAAAGCAGAATGCGAGCGAGTATTGGCCTGAATTTGAGATGGAATTTACGGATATTCAATATTGTTGGTATTTGTTCGGCCAAACCAGTTTAATTCATGCTGATAACACTCGAGGTGCAATTTGAGTAAGTTTGTTAGTTTAAAACTTATGAACCAGTTAATCTTTTTTTTATTATTACTTCCAAAACATTGCACAATCAATCTAACAATCCCTCCAAATGTTTCAACGAAAAATCAAAAATTATCTTACTACTAGTTATAAATAATCACATCCTATGTAACATAACTATTTCTCTCGCACTCCCGCCACTATCCGCTGGACTTCATCCAAAGAACGACCCTTCGTCTCTGGAATGTACATGTAAATAAGTACGAACCCAATCGCACCACTTAGACCGAAAATTCCAAACGGAAGATACGGACCGACGTTATCCAGCGTCAGTTGGAACATTTTGACTATTACAAACACGACAAGTGCACTGGATATGGCGAAGGTTGCATTAGCATAGGCTCTAATGTTCTTGGGGAATATTTCCGTTAGTACGGCAAACGACACCGTGGCCAATCCCATGCCGTATGATACAATGTAGAACAGCAGCGCAATGAAAGCAATCCAGCCGAGATTTCCCCGATAGTCTTTGTCAGCGATTGCAAAATAAATGCTGCATACCAGCAGTCCAAGAGTGGTTCCAGATGTTGATAGCAGCAGCAGAGGGCGCCGACCCATTCGGTCAACGAGCACAGCCGGAACAAGCACTGCTAGCAATTGTACGGCTCCTAATACAATAGACATCTCTTCTGGTTTCAAATTCGTAGGCATCTTTTCAAAAATAGTTTGTGCATATCCCAGAATTGCAAGTATTCCAGTAAACTGCATGCTGAGTACAAGAATAAATACAATCCGCATATTGTTGCGGTAAACTGGATTCAGCAGTTCCTTGAAAGATCCCTTCTCTTGGTTGGACCGTTCAACGGAAGCCTTCATTGAAGTGAGCTCTTCGAAAACCTTCGTGGACCGCCGAAACCACGCTAGACTCTTTTCCGCTTGCTTTTCTTCATTCTTCCCTAGCAGGTAATACGGAGACTCTGGCACCCACACAAAATTCAACAGGAACAACGCTGGACCGAACATCAGTACCCACGCCAAAGTCCGATACTCCAGGTACGGCCCTATGCAGTACACAACCAAGAACCCTATCTTAGCCAGCACGGTGATCATGGTCCCAGCCGACCCTCGAATTGCATCCGAAGCTATCTCACCCAGATAAATTGGCAATACCGAGTAAGCCGTTCCGTATCCAACTCCAAACAATAATCTAGCCGCGTACAAATATCCTACAGAATTCCCAACGCCGATCAACACCCAACCAGTCATCACGGGCACAACCGCACTGAGGAGTGTCAGCTTCCGGCCGATTCTATCAACAGCCACGCTGGTTATGATTGGTCCAAACACTGCTCCAATGGCCTGAATCGCCACCACCCACGATCCTTCGTCGGCCGTTAAGGGAATCGGAGAATCGTCCTCCAGCAGCTTTGGAAGGGCCGGTGAAGACCATGCATTTGTCATGACCACCATATGAATCGATAGGGTCGCTAGAATAAATAATCTTTTTGAAAACGTCAATTTTATTTTTTATCAAGCCACCTACCAGCCACAGTGGCCAAGTACTCATTGCGGTACTTTCGAAACGATTGAAGAAACGCCATCGTGTTCCAAATCGGAAGGCGTTCCGAACGGTAATGATGTCAAATCTGAAAACGGGCCTCGAATGCATGACGTGGAGAAGTGTGCGAGATTGATGCGATATGAGGATTAAATTGAGAGCACTTTTTCGCATTGGCAATCATCGTTGTTTATGTTGACACTTGCGATAACTAGTCGCGAACAAGGGGGGTTATCGCGAATATTTTCGGACTGTATTGGGCTATCATGAGATGGTTTGGGATTTGGTTATCTTTTGTTTAGGTTTGATTAGGGGGTACTCGTACCGTTTGTGGGGTTGAAGTTAATATTTTCGTAAAGGGGTAAAAGGGACATAATGAACATACGAGTACCAAAATGAGCACCATTAGTTCCGCCAGAACCAAATAGATTTTAAGTAAATTTTGAATGTTTATTGCTTAAGAATATACCAATCATAATATTTTTGAATAACCAAGCTGCAATTTGTGCTCAATAATCGAAATCGAAAATAATTGAGATCGCAGCAAGCCGCGCTTTTTGAATTGACGTGTTTTTCTTTTGCTCCGTCGATTTCGCGAAAACAAACATTTTGTTCAGTATTCGATACAAAATATTCAAATCAAACGTTGATTCATTGATTGGAAGTGACTGTGCGAAGAGCGGTTCCAGCGAACCAGGTGCTTCGTAATGTGTGTTAACGTTTGTTTTGGTTATGTGGCACTAAAGCTATGTGCATTTAGAATCTGGAATAATAAAATCAACTGTATATTAGTAACGAATTGACGTACAAATAAGTTTAATGCATCAAAACAAAGGTAATTTACTGTTCTTTAAGGGAAAAATATCAATACAAATCATTTCTCCATTGTTTCTAATGAAAATCCGTACTTTCTTCTTTATTCGTCCCATCAAACGCTGCACATCTCCGGAGTAAACTCCCTTGGCACATTTGTTCCACATTTTGGTCATCTGAGTCGCGTCCCGAGCCGTTTTTCCACTTTTCTTAAGCTTCCGTTTCCTTCCTCCCAAATCTCTCTCGATGGGCCGGAACTGCGGGCAGTTGGGTGGATTTATGTTTTTATCGATGAAATCTACATTATTATCGCGGTACGACTGGATGATTTCCCGGCTGTAGTGGCAATTCGCCAAATCTGGCCAAAACTTCATGGGACCTTTATGGGCTTTAATCAAAGGTAAAACGCGGTTTTTGAGGCATTCTTCCTTGCACAGCTTCGAGTCCATCGTCTTATTCGTCACGAACACATTGGTTTTTGCGCCGCAGCTGCATATCCCTTGCCAAATCATCAGTGTGTTTGGCACATTTGTCCATAAAAGCGAACTTAAACTTCGCAGGAACATCTCCTCGTGCCATCGCCATGTAGAGTTTTCGGCCAGGTAGCGGTTCGAAATCCATTTTGACGTAGGTTTCATCGTCGATGAGCAGGCATCCTTGGTACTTCGTCAAAACCTGCTGGTACAATTTCCGAGCTCGAGTTTTGGTGACGAAATCCTGCCGCACCGTTCTATTTGGTTGCTTGCTGGCTCGATGCTGAAGATAAAATATACTGCTCGGAAACGAATTTTTAGAACGGTACTGCGAGCAGCAGCGTATTTTGTGCGATTTCATTATCTGGATAGTCCAGTGTTTGCTCTGACGATTCTCAACACCTTCTGGTTCAGCTTGCGGTCATATGTTCCACTACGACGCTTACCTTAGTAGTGACAAGAGGCTAGGTCCGGCCAAAAAATTGTAGGAACGTTATGTGTTTTGAGAAATGGAAGCAGTAGTTCTTTCAGGCATTCATTCATGTATACTTGACCATTTACAGTTGAAGTTGTCACGAAAGGCTTGCTCCGTTTACCACACGAACAAATCCCCTGTCAAATCATGCATTTCTTGGGGAACTTTGACACTTGCTGTTTCCTGAGAGACTCTGGAACATCGAACTTGTCTTACGCAGTCACATACTGGTTGCCGGGAATTCGTTTAAAGTCCGCTTTTACGTGTGTTTCATCGTCCATGATGCAGCAGTGCGGTTTCGGTAACATTTGTGTGTACAGCTTACGCGCACGTGTTTTAGCTGTCCTATTCTGTTTTTCATTGCGGTTTGGAACTTTCTGAACTTTGAATGAACGGAGCCAAGTAGTGCAGCTGTGTCAAGTGCAGCTTTTTCGCGACATCCCGAACGGAAAAGTTGGATTTGTGTTTAAAGGCAGCAACCACTCGCTTGTGATCCTTCACACAGTACGGAACACTTTTTCTACCACTCACCTTCTTCCGATCGACAGTTAAACGTTCCCCGAAACGTTTTATGACACGAGACACTGTAGACTGGTGAATTTTCATTGGAATTTTCCGATGGCTCGGTGCGAAAGAAGTGGGTTGTCGAGGTGCGTGTGCAAAATGTTCTAGCGCACTTGCTGTTCCTTCGACTCTATGACACCTTTCACAATGAAACTCACGCAGTGTACACAATACACGCTGAGGTAATTTCACCCAAAATTTCGTTGAAATCAACCCAAAGGGCAAAATGTTACAGCTTATTGAAAGTGGTGCAATTTAACTGTGGACACCCTTTATATAGTTGAAATTTAATAATTCGATGACAGGAATTTCTTCACATCAACTAGGAGTCCTACGTCAACTTTGCAGTTATGTCACTGACATAACTCACCCTTTTTTTCATCTTTGAAGATAGAACAGAAAGCGATTTCAAGCACTCAGACACAAATAAATGTTAAAAATAAATAAAATCAGTCACTCGGTCAGCTTAGTAATCGATTCGGTCTACTGGCCTTTTTACCCTAGTGGCATTCGGTCCATTCGACCTTCCGTTCATATACTTGATTTGTAGAGTTTTTTTTTGTAAGTCCTCAATAAAACTGTTAATGTTATTTGGAAAACGTCGAATTTCAATAACTGCAATTTCTGATGCTAAGATAATAGTTTACTGTTAAGTCTTTTAACAGTATGAGGAATAAGCAATTTCGTGAATTTTAAAACGCCTACCTCCGCCTATCCTGTCTTATCCGATTATTCGACGTAAAGCTTTCATTTGCAGCATCAAATTTTTAGCCACCACGAATATCACAAGCCCACCGTGCGTCTCTGCAATCCTTGGACAGCACCCGCAGTAGCTACTGGCAAACCACAGAAACCATCGCAGTAGAGGTCATCCCGCACTGCCCAGCTAGGAGGACACACGAGGAGACGCAGAAGGCAGTCGCCTGACTGTGAGGGGTACTCGACTCGAGGTGGTTGGTACACACTACTCAAAAACGTTTCAATAAGCATCATCATAACGCTTCCCTGACGTTGATGCAGCCAGTTTTCCGCACAGTTCGCCACCAAACTCCAATCCCGACACTTGGTTGTTTTCATTTCATCGCTTTTCTCCAATCTGACGAGGTTGGTTGGTTTTCAACCCCGGTTCTCGGCAAGCCCACACATGGAACCGGGACGAAACGTGAAAGTTCTTATTCGAGGGGTGTGAGAGCTTATCGTCTTTGTGTTATCGTGATCCCAATTTCTAAAACCTCTCTCACTCTGTTGCTGCCACTAGGTACCTATATTGTTGGTTGGCTGGATGAGTGATGTTATGCGAAAACGACGACGACGACGACGACGACGATGATGACGACGGCGGTGGTGACGGGTTCTTGTCAGATCAGCTACGTTCAGTAAAAGTCTCGCAGGGTAGAGCGATGCTGATGATGGAAGAAAGGAACCGACCGAAAACCAACATTTATACCGCAGTGGCTGCATCATGGGGATCAGAAAGGGCATCAGAGTGGGAAAATCTCTATTGCAAGCTGTTAAAAACAACGCCCTTTGGCGTTTGGAGGAAAAAAAAAAAGATCAGAAGGAAAAGATGATGTAGATTGGGGATGAAGGGCTTTTAATAGAGACAGAGAATACTTATCGTTCGAACGCAATAATGAAGCTAAGGGGTTTCAGGAGCGAGAATAATCGTTCTCATTTGAATCTCCTCTAATTTTATGGGAAAATCTATTATTCGTGCAGTGTGAAATGTGCCGTGCAATTTTGAGATCAAAGTACAAACTTCTTAAATAATATTAACATCGAAGTTAAAACTTTGTTCAGAAATGATGATGATGATGATGATGATGATGATGATGATGATGTGATACTACCATCTATTGTAGCAAGGTAACTTTCCATAGCACTGGAATAATCTGAGAAACGATTTGATCAGGATTCTATTGTTCTTTGTGTACACCAAGCTCCTGTATGAAGGGCCAAAAACGTTTGGGCTGGCCCGCAAGCAGAGACAGTTACGCGAAACCCGCGAATATAGGGAAATATATTTTCAAAAGCAAGTTCACACTCACAGCACTAGAATCGAGCCCTCGATTGACAGAACAAACCCAATAGATGGGGTCGAGTAGCTCGCCCTCGATCCGCGAAATTTCAAAAAAAATGTTGAAACTTTGTTCAGATATAACTCAAAAACGACTCAAATGAAATGCACAAATTTTAGCGAACCATGGTATGGTATTCTATGTTCTGTGATTGAATTGCCAGTTTCGAAATATCAGCATTAGAACAGCGTAAGGTCGTGTACATATTATCGAAAACTATTGCGTTCTTCAAGTCAAAGCGAATCACAATGTTCGAATGGCCTCCGATTTGAATCCGATTGAAAATATGTGGGGTTATCTGGACGATGAAGTGGACAAGACATCAATTATATGGACTAGACCAACAAAAATAACTGTTTTGAATTCCTCGAAACAGCCTGGGAACATATTGATCCGGAATACCTCAAAAAGCTTGTCGCAAGTATGCTGCGTCGACTGGAAGCAGTGTTGAAGGCTAAGGGGAATCACACTAAGTATTGAAAGTTGAAGAATAAAGGAAAAGGTATAACCGTTAAATAAATTAGGTGTATTATTGTTCCTAATGTTCCATTGCAAACAAATAATGAAATTAATACTGCTCTTGAATCTCTGGCTTTCTCAATAAGTAGAGCAAGAACTGCTTCAGTGCCAAAATGCGACGTTATATTCGATTCAGTTATAGTTGATGACTATCTTCAGCTCTTAATTCGTCTGAAAAATGAACGTTGGCGGCAATATCAAAGAACACGTGATCCCGCTATGAAAATCATATGGCGGGATTTACAAAAACAAATTGAAACACGCTTCTCTGCCCTGAGGAAGAAACATTTTGAAAATAATGTGAAAATAATTAGATCCGAGTTCCAAACCTTTCTGGAAACTCTCTAAAATCATTAAAAAAAAACCCAAGAGCCTATACCAGCGCTTAAGAAAGGTGATAAAATTTGGCTCACAAATGCGGAAAAAGCTCAGAAACTTGTGAGGCAGTTTGAGAGCTCCCATAATTTCAGTTTGGGTCTTACAAGTCCTATTGAGGATCATGTTTCCAGGGAGTATCTGAATATTTTCTCTCCAGAAAATATTTTTCATGATTCTTGGGGGACTGATTTGGATGAAGTAAAAAGTATAACTAAAAAATCTCAAAATATAAAAGCACCAGGTGATGATGGAATATTCTATATCCTCATCAAAAAACTCCCTGAGAGTACCTTGTCTTTCTTGGTAAAACTATTTAACATCTGGCATACTTTCCAGATAAATGGAAAAATGCAAAATTCGTACCTATTTTTAAGCCAGATAAAAGTCCAGCTGAAGCTACTAGCTACCGAACAATCAGTTTGCTTTCTTCAATAAGTAAGCTTTTTGAACAGTTTGGATTTCGCCATGGACATTCAACTACGCATCAACTTTTGAGAGTTACAAATTTAATTCGTTCAAACAAAGCTGAAGGCTGCTCCACTGGAGTTGCTCTTCTAGACATAGAAAAAGCATTCGACAGTGTTTGCCGTGAAGGTTTGATTGCGAAACTGAAAATGTGCAATTTTCCGCTTTACAGCATGAAATTAGTTCAGAACTACTTAACTGGTGGAACTTTGCAAGTAAATTATCAAAATTCTAAATCTGATCAATTACCTGTTAGAGCTGGTGTTCCTCAGGGTAGCATGCTTGGGCCAATACCATAAAACATTTTAACTTCAGATCTCCCTGATTAAGCTCAGGTCTGTAAAAAATCTTGCTTTGCTGGACGCACAGGCATTTACGCTAAAGGAAAAAGTCTTCGTGTTATATCCAGGAGGCTACAAAAAAGCTTGGACATTTTTATAGATTATTTTCAAAACTGGAAGATTTCTTCCAAAACTCAACTTATAATATTCCCACACAAGCCTAGAGCTGCATTTTTGAAACCAAGAAATAGTCATAAAGTCACTAAGAACGAAGTTCCAATTTCTTGGTCAAATCAAGTAAAATATCTTGGACTGATTCTTAATCCAAAAATTAACTTTTGCAGATCACATTGAGGGCAATCAGAACAAAAAGTTTTGAAAATGATTTTGAAGCTGCCACCCTGGTTCAGTACTATTGAATTACATAGAATTTCGAACATTGAGACTCTAGAAGAAATGTCCAACAAAATAATTCATAATTTTAGACAAAAATCATTGCAATCTTCAATTGCAATGATCAATTCTCTCTATAGATAAGAACTAGTTTTAAGAAATCAATAACTATTCTTACACGCAGGCAAAAAAAACCCTGTTAAAAATACTGAATAGACAAGGTAAAAATAATATTAACACAATTAGATATAGCATAGCAATTAGAATCATAGCATATAAGGTTGAAATGTTAATTACTTAGCAGGAGCATCTAGGATAATATATGAATGTAAAATAATGTCAAATTTGGAATAAATAAAGACTTAAAAAAAGGTGTATTAATTATTTAGTCCATTTTGAAATTCCGCTTTAGAAATAAATTATTTAATATTGAGCAAGTCATGCACATTCCTAAATTTTTCATGTCGACTTAATTTTGTCGTAAAGAATACTTTCTATATCCAAAGGAAAATTACCCTCCACCATTTATTTCCGCTGAGATATCGATACGTTGAGAAATATCCTATTAAAGAAATTTCATGAATTTTGATACCCATATTGCCACGGTTTTCTTCTGAAAATGTCCATGGACACTCGAGGCCCCATGGGAATGAGAGGTCCGAGTAAAATTCATCAAATGGCCACAAAACGCTGAAAAATATCCTACTGGAGAAATTTAATGAATTTTGATCCCATATTGCCAGAGTTTCCTTCTAAATATATTCATGGCTACTCGAGGCCAAACAGGAACCTGTTCCGGAATTACCAGCCCGAGGATAAATCATCAGATGGCCACAAAACGTAGGGAAATAGCCTTCTGGAGTAATTTCATGAATTTTGATTCCCATATTGCCAGGGTTTCCTTCTGAAAAATGTTCATGGCCACTCTAGGCCCAACAGAACCTGTTGCAGAATGGCCGTTCCGGGGACAAGCCGGCATATGGCCTACAATGGAATAGAACTAGTTTCTAGGAATCATTCCAATCATTCCGTACCGGACCAAAGCCCCCGAAACCCAGATTTTCTGGAACCAGATGAATCCAAATGGTCATTGCCTATAATATCCATGAAGCGAATGAGTTTTTGAACGATGCCAAAAGAATTAGAATCGGACAATAATTGCCAGAGTTACAATCATTTGAATTTTGTGGGTACCCGGGAACCCTATCAAATACCTAAGGGTTAAAAAAAAAATGAAGTCCCCCCTTCGGCCCCCCTTGCTACTATACAAAATGTTTTTATGGATAAAGTTGCCTTCCAACTTTTACTAAGATGTCACTGAATTTCAGCTTCCTGTTTTAAAATAAACTATGAAATTTCGTAATGTAAAACCTGAAAAGATACCCAGGTACCCTGTCGAACACATAAGGGTTAAAATATACATGGAAAAAAAAAAAAAAATTTTATTTAAAAAAAAAAAACATTTTTTTTTTTTTTTAAATTAATAAAAATTTTTTAAAAAAAAAAAAAAAAAAACAAAAAAAAAAAAAAATATCTCCCCCAAAAAAAAAAAAAAACCCCCAAAAACAGACCATTTATAATAAAAAAAAAAAAAACAAAAAAAAAAAAAACACAAAATTAAAATAAAGTGAGTACAATATCAACAAAGTTTACGTCGAGCTTTCGAAATTTTAGCTGAAACTCAACAATGTTGAAGAAACCTAGTTAGCAGAAGTTCAGAAAACATTTGTCAAATTTCAGAGAAATTCACCGGAATTCAACAAAGTTATCAGAAAAAAAGCATAGATAATATAACTTCAGTAATGTTTACAGAACACAAAAACATCACAAAAGTTCACCAAGCTTCGTAAAATTTTAGACAACCTTGCAACACTTTAACAGAAATTGCAAATCAAAAACATATTTGCTTTTTCAAAGCCTCAAACCTGTCATGATCCATTTCGTCAATGTTGGAAGAGGTTAAAAAAGTTCATAGAATGTCAGTAAAGTTTGCAGGACTTCAAGAAAAAATTGAAGAACTGGAGCAAAAATCGCATAACCACGATGAAGTAACTTCAGCAAAGCTTACAGAATTGCAACAATAATCGTAAACTTTCACTTTTTTTAAATTAATTTCGTATCAGTAAACAATTGCAAATGGAAAACAAGGAAAAACCATCCCTTCTCACTTCCTAAAAAAAAAAAAAAAAAAAAAACAAAAAAAAAACAAACTATCACTAGTAAACGCGAGAAAATTCCTTCATATTCCCCCAAAAAAAGCTTATCTTTTGACAGATAGGGCTAAAGACTGGACTCGGAAAAAATGAGACACACAAAAATGATCACCAAATATTCATTTTAAATCGGATACTTCTCAAATTTTCAGAGATTAAATAACTATTTATTAGCTATGTTTTGGCATAATTTATTTATTGAATTTCCTCCCCCAAGCTGAATGCTCGTACATTTCTCTTAACACTTCTCATGAGATCTTGGGCGAGGCATTGTCCATCTTCCTTACACAATTTCTCCCAGTTTTTCTTCAAAACTTCATCGGTTTTGAATGTTTTTCCGCTTTTCTTCAACTTCTTCTTCATTATCGCCCAAAACTTTTCGATCGGACGAAGTTCTGGTGTATTTGGCGGGTTCGCCTCCTTCGGGACCTCATTAACGCCCTTTGCTTCGTACCAATCCATTACAGGCTTGGCGTATTGGCACGAAGCGAGATCCGGCCAGAACAGCGTGGGACCACGGTGAGAGCGGAGGAAGGGCAGCAAGCGCTTCCGAAAGCATTCCTCTCGATAAATCTGCCCGTTTATGGTGCCGGTTGTAACGAACGGCTTGCTGTACCGTCCGCATCGCCTGCCACAACAGGTACTTCTTCGCAAATTTGTCCACCTTTCTCTTCCGGAACTTTTCCGGAACCTCCATGCGGAACGTACCGACAAAAAACTCGAGGCCGGGGATTTGTTTGGTGTCCGCCTTGATATATGTCTCGTCGTCCATGGCGAGACAGCCTGGCTTGACCAGCCACTCACGGTACAGCTTCCGCGCACGCAATTTGGCCACCGAGTTTTGATTGTCAGTCCGGTTTGGCGCCTTCCTGACCATAAAAACATGTAGCCCAGCCCGCTTCATGGTCTGCTGGACGAACCACTTCGATATATATATATATATATATATATATATATATATATATATATATATATATATATATATATATATATATATATATATATATATAAGTTATGCTATTTCCAATCTGGTTAGCATAAAAAAATAAATTTATTAACGATTTTTACTTATCGCTACAACATCACACTTAGAACTAACTGATATTTCGATTTTCTTCACTTTTTATTAACTAAGTCTGCTGAATCGGCATTCTTCCATGTGGCGTGATTCCGGTGAAACCTTTGTCCGCATGCTTGGTAATTCTCGCGCGTGTCATCATTTTATCCTTATGCGCGTGCAATGGGCCAAGCACGGTTGGTTGTTTTTGCTATGGGCTCGGGTGGAACTATTGGTGTTGCATCTCTATGGTGGTGGCGGGAACCGTCATAACGTCTCCCCCCTAAGTGTCAAGCGTCCTCGATTGGCTTGTTTGACCCTTTCGTAAGAACGAACCTCGGTGCGGGAAAGAGGGATTCTGTCAGGCCGATTGTCCCATCCTTTGAAACGGTTGCTGTCTTCTGGGTGTTGCCCAATGGATTGATGTCGGGCTTTCTTTTGGTCTTTTGTAGAGTGATGGTATCTTCCTTCTGGACTTGATAAGGTTGACTTCTGGTTGACTTTTTGAATCTACGAATGCAGAATATGGTTAAGGGTAAAAAGACAATGGAGGCAATGGCTATTCCTCCAAGTGTCTGGGAGCTGGTCATGTGAAATTTAAGTCTTTGAATTTCCTTTAAATTATCGAGATTCATTTGGTGTATCTCGTTGATGTCGGTCTTCTGTTTAATAATTTCGATCTCTTTGCCGAATATTGGTGTGAGATATTCGTGATGATTTATGATTTTAGTATTGCTTTTGAACGTAAGATTCTGCACTGTAACTGTGCAGTTACCTGTTTCGATGATGGTTGGTACGGAAATTAGTTGAGACTCTCCACATGAATCCTGGATTAATACTGCTTTGTATGTGTCGATGAGAATGGTACCAGTGCTGATTTCCTTGATTATTGGTTGGACTGGTTGTTTGTACATCGGGCATTTAGCTTTCTGATTAGTTAGGATGTTGAAGATACATTCGTCGTTTACTGGGAAGTTATTACAGATGAAACACTTTTCGCTCTGCTCATAGAATGTCTGTTGATTGTAAGCCACATAGCGGATGCTCGTGTCGATCCTCGTTCCATTTACGTTGACTGGTTCCAACTGCATCAATGTGTACTGCTTCGGTTCAATTATGGGAAGTTTGACAATTATAATGATGTGATTGTTTTGTAACGAAACAACTGATTGTACAAATTTATAAATTTCATCTTCAAACTTTATGCCAATTTGTTGATTTTCTAAGAATTTCCAAATATAGTCTTTTTCATTTATACCAAGAATATTTTTGTTCAAGCTATTGGTTTTCGAGAAAGCGACTTGTTCTTCCAAGTCTTCCAAAGTTTTTATAAGAATATCAATGTTTAAAATTAAATTGATTAATTCTAGGTCTTTCCTAAGTGCTGTGTTCTGCATCTGTACGTGTTCTTTAATGGATCTAAGAGTTTTTGAAACTTTGTTAATAGTAGTTTGTAAAACATTATTGATTTTTATTTGTTTAATTTGATTGTCAATGATTTTGTTGCTGTTAAGTTCTAATGTTTCTACATTTTGATTAATTAAATCCAAATCTTCTTGATCGGGATTACCTGCTATTAATTTAATTACTTTTCCTAGTGCGTTAAAAAGTCCTCTTTTGACGCGTTTTGGGTAAAATCCTAACAATTTTTCGTATGCTTTCTTGATTTTGAATTGCAGTGTTTGTTCTAAGTGATCCGATATGTTAATAGTATTTGCTAAATTCTCAATGTAAACAATATTTTGTTTTATCTCATCTAAATTTACCTTATGAATTATTCGTTCGTACCCTGTTTTAATGTGTACTGCGTCCAATTTAATCGTCAATAGTCCGTTTCTTGTCGATACGTCATGATAGATGGATGCTGAAGTCCATTGAATGAGTCTGAAATAAGTAGGAAAATTTATTCTTTAACTCTATTTTTGTGAATTTTAACGCCATATGTGTCTTTAAAAGTGAGTTCTTCGTTTTGCATTACTTTTGAAATCTTGTATGGATCTTTGTCCTTTGTGATACGTTGGTTAACTTTTACGTAAATGTTTTGTCCTGGTTCTAACTCCTTAGGTGAGCTTTTGGCTTTGTTTTCTTTTTCAACCTGTCTTTTACGTTTTTCCATTTGTACTTTTATGGCGGATTGAACTTTGTTATAATTTTGTAAAATTTCGTCCGTACTTGTTTCGTTCTGATAGTTAAAAATTACGTGTTTTGGTTTGAATCCAGTCGTTGAGTGGATTGTATTATTGTAAATATCTACGAATATATTAATTTTGTCGAAAAATTCCAAATCTTTGTATTTTGTGTTAAGAGTCCTATATAATTCAATAAGCGTCGAGTGGAATCTTTCCACTATTCCGTTCGAGCTACTCGAACTAGCATGGTGGATTTCAATGTTTAAGTCTTGCATAAATCCAATAAAGGCAATGGATGTCAAACTTGGTTCTTGGTCACTAACTATTGTTTCTGGTCTGCCAAAAACTCTGATGTGTTCTGTGATTGCTCTTTTAAGGTCTACAATTGTCCTCGATTCAAGAGCGATGACGTTTGCAAATTTAGAAAAAGCGTCTACAATAGTTAGCATTTTTCTTCCGTTCATGAAGAAAATGTCTACATGAACTTTTTCGAATGGTTTTCCCGCGGTATTGGTTTTTTGTATTAATTTTGGAGGTTTTCTGTCGTACTTACATTTTTTGCAAGTAGGACAGTTATTTATAAAAATTTTGACTTTCTTATCGATTTCAGGAAAAAAATAATCCAAAAGTATTTGAGCCTTATTCTCTTTCATGCCTCTGTGTGCGTACTCGTGAATTTTGCGTATGATTTCGTCCTGCTCTTCTGATAGCCTTACATCCTGGAGTAGTACCTGTGAAATAAATAGCTTGAAAATTTTGTTGTGAGAAAAGTGTTTTCTATATGTTTCCTGAATTAATTGTGTTAGATGTAGGGGGCAATAAATACAATTCACACCGTTTGGAGTTAATTTTTCTTTGAAAATAGTAACTATATCTTTTTCATTGTATTCCGGTTTTGAGATAGTGAACCTGTGAAATTTTGGAAAAATTTGCTCATGAGCTTCCACGTCTATGGGAGAAATTTTGAAAATTATTTGATTCTTGAATGAGTTTGTCGGTTTTTCCGTTGTCCAAATATAATGGTCGTCACTTGTGTCTGCCGAATGAATTGTCGCTCCGTCGCTTTCATATTCGTCTTGGGTGTCTTCTGTACTGTCTTGGCTATTGGAATTTATCTCAGTTTGCTTAATTCTTGAAAGAGCGTCTGCTACGACATTCTCTCTTCCGGGTTTGTAGATTGTTTCGAAATCAAATTCACTTAAGTCTAATTTCCATCTAATAATTTTCTGATTGGCACTTGTCATAGAGTAAATTAATGGTTGATGATCAGTGACCAACTTGAACCGTCGTCCGTATAAGTATGGCCGGAAATGCTTGACAGCCCATATAATAGCCAATAATTCCTTTTCCGTTGTGCAATAATTCTCTTCCGACTTGCTTAATGTTCTCGAGGCATAGGCAATCGGGTGGTCTTTCCCTATTTGCCCTTGTGACAACACTGCGCCAACTGCAAAGTCGCTGGCGTCTGTGGTAAGAATAAAATCCTTTGAAAAATCTGGGTACGCCAAAATTGGGTCCATAGTAAGAAGCGATTTGCATTTTTCAAAACATTTGATTTTATCAGGAGTAAATTCGAAGCATGTATCACTTCGCAATAATTGTGTTAAAGGTTTGACCATTTTGGCAAAGTCCTTTATAAAACGGCGGTAATAGCCAATTGTGCCAAGAAATTGTTTTAGCTCCTTTTCGCATTTCGGAGTGGGCCATTTTTTAATAACTTCTATTTTGTCAGTATTTGGCTTGACACCATCTTTTGTTACGGTATGTCCAAGGAATTGAACTTCCCGTCTAAAAAAAAAGCATTTATCTAGTTGAATTTTTAGACAAGCTTCTTTCAGTTTGTGGAGAACTTTGCGTATGTCTTTGACGTGTTCCTCGAACGAAGTTGAAAAAATGATGATGTCGTCCATGTAAACAAGACAACATTCACCAATGAAATCTCTAAGAACGGCATCCATTACTCTCTGAAAGGTGGCAGGAGCGTTCTTGAGGCCAAATGGCATTCTAGTGAATTCGTATTTGCCTGAACTTACAGAAAAGGCAGTTTTTTCGATGTCTTTTCCATCCAGCTGAATCTGGTGGAATCCAGACACTAGATCCAATGTTGAGAAGTAAGTTGCTCTTCCTAGTTTATCCAATATTTCCGTAATGTCCGGTATTGGATATCTGTCAGAGATCGTTTTTTCATTAAGTTTTCGGTAGTCTATGACTAGCCGAAATTTCTTCACACCTGATGCGTCTACCTTTTTTGGCACTATCCACACAGGCGATGTGTAGGGCGATATGGACTCTTTGATGATCCCGTCCTTTAACATCTTTTTTATTTGGGTTTGTACCTCACTTTCAAATATTTGAGGATATCGATATGATTTAGAATGAATCGGTATGTTATCTACGGTTCGAATTTTGTGTTTTATCTGGTGTGTAAAGGTTAATTTTTGATCATCGGAATATAAAATTTCCGAATTTTCTTCAACAAGTTTTTCCAGCGCCTGTTTTTCCTGTTTATTTAATGTGTCGTCTAATATGTTAAATTTATTTCTATTATTCTTTGTAGGTCGCTCAGCTGTAATAAATTCGTCATTATCAAAGTCAATTTCATTCATGTTTATTTCTATTTGGGATTTACTGTGGTTTTTTATTGCAACGTAAGCGCTGTTATTTTTGCTATAATAAATTCCGGGTAAAATTGAAAAATTTCCCATGTTTTTTTCACTGCCTACAATGAACTCTCCTTCGTTTGCAGTCTTTATTCTGATAAATTGCTCTTCCTGTTCTGTTAGATTTATGATTTGTTTTTCAGGAAACTTCTTTTTCAAGTCAAAGATTTTCCTACCAATTTTCAATTTGTTCTTTCCTATGTCCAGATGGGCTTTCAAGTCTCTCAACGTTTCATAGCCCACTAATCCGTCAAAAAAATTATGGAACTTGAAGATGAAAAATTTGAGTTTCTTTCCGATTTGGAAAGGGTCAAAAGAGACTGATTTGTCGATATCGTAAGTACCGTTAATGTTGGTAACCTTGATGCCTTTTTCTAGTTTGCTGTTTTCAATTCTTACGTGTTCGGGGGAGATATAATTCTTATTTGCTCCGGTGTCAATTAAGAATTTCATCTCTCCTTTTGTTGTTTGGATTGTTACGTACGGTATGAAATTGTTATTTACCCCGTTTGATGTTTTCCGTCGACTATTTGAAAATTTAACTCGTCATCTAGAAAATAGTCGTCGTCGTCTGATTCTAATAGTGAAGCGTCAACGTCATCCGTTTTGGTATCTTTTTCCGTTTCATCGGTAGTCTGATTATTGTTAATTTGTTGTCTTGACTGAACTGTGCGCATTGACACATCTCCGTCATTTGTTTGTTTTGAAACTCTCCATTTATCTGAGTTTTGATGATTCCTATTGAGAGGTGTTTGACTTTGCGAAGTATGCGGAGTTATCTTTTTCTCAAAATTATTCGTGTTTTTCATTGATGTATATTCATTTCTAAAAGTATTTGCTTTTGTTGTTTTGACGTCTGTTGTTTGCTTATTTAGTTTCTGTCTATACGCAGCATTTGAGTACTGCATCGTTATGGAATACGCATCCTCAAGTGATTGCGGTCGATAACTTCTGACATGCATGGATAATTCGTCATTTAGTCCGTCGACAAATCGTGTTAATGACATGAGGCTTATTAGGCTGTTTATAGCTTTTGTGGATGCTTTATAATCGTCCATTAAAGCTGCTGTGGCTTTAATCGAGGTGTCTATTTTCTTCACTTGATTATAGAATTCTGTAAGTGTTCTCTTTCCTTGATTTATGTAGAATAATGATTGAATATGAGACGTCAAATCTCTTCTGTCTCCGTATGAGTTTAAAATTATTTCCTTAATTTGGTCCCAGTTGTTTGGGTTACCTGCTGCAATTAATATCTCCTTCGCGTCACCTATAATTTTATTTTTAACAGCTCTTACCAACTGGCTGTAGATGGGTTGATTAGTATAAGCGTTGAAGAGTGCAAGAGTATTTTCTGCATCTTCCAACCAAGCGTGAGTTTCTTTTTTATTGCCCGAAAAAGTTGCTAAGTTTTTAATAGGATCCGGTGTTCGGAATTGGAGAAATGGGTCCTCGGCTTTTGATTTCATATTTCTAATTTGCCCGATCAACTCATTTTGATTGTCGGTTAGTGTTCTTACGTGTTGGAGTAAACTTTCAACCGTGATCGGTTGTTGTGGTGGAACCGGTCGAGGAGCCTCTTCTAGGTCTGGGTCTTCCGGTCCCAGGTCTGGCATTGGAACAGGTGAAATTAAATCACGATCCATTTTGCTCAAAAATAAATATAACTAATTCGTTCTGTGGTGTAATTTGCCTACGCTTTTCGATTGCAGGGCAAAATTAAATCTGAGGCAGGAATTATGCTTCACAATGCACTCGCGGGTCTGTTTTTCTAACGTTGTATGTTTTGCTTGCGGCTTTCCGCTCGCGGGGAATAATGAAATTTGATGCAAGAGTTGTTATATGTTCACAATGCGCTTGCTGTTCGTGGCACTTTCTTCTTTTTAGAAAATAAAATGCGTTTACTTACAAGAGAATGATGATCATCTCCTGGAGTCCAAGTGAGTTTCCTCTAATGGGGTGGGTTCTGTGTGTGGATCCTTCCTCGCTCTAAACCACTCAAACTGCGTGATGTTCCCTCAGCAGCGGTTTCCCGGTGATCTAGTTGTTCACGATGAACGTTGCTTAGTTAGCTTTCGTGCGGTCACTCAAGTAAAACTGTTCTTATATTCACTAAGTTCAGTTTTCGTCCAATGCTCACTTCACTTCACTGTCCTTATGTTCCCTAAGTCAGGAATGATCCGATTTTTGCACTAAGACACTTCTTGAATTGACACTTAGAAAATTTCTATGCACTTAATTCCACTACACTTTCCAAGACTGCGCCAGTTATGCTATTTCCAATCTGGTTAGCATAAAAAAATAAATTTATTAACGATTTTTACTTATCGCTACAACATCACACTTAGAACTAACTGATATTTCGATTTTCTTCACTTTTTATTAACTAAGTCTGCTGAATCGGCATTCTTCCATGTGGCGTGATTCCGGTGAAACCTTTGTCCGCATGCTTGGTAATTCTCGCGCGTGTCATCATTTTATCCTTATGCGCGTGCAATGGGCCAAGCACGGTTGGTTGTTTTTGCTATGGGCTCGGGTGGAACTATTGGTGTTGCATCTCTATGGTGGTGGCGGGAACCGTCATAACGTATATATATATATATATATATATATATATATATATATATATATATATATATATATATATATATATATATATATATATATATATATATATATATATATATATATATATATATATATATATATATTTCCCCATACATAATATCAATGTAAGCCATTTATATAAAAATGTCTGTCTGTCTGTCTGTCTGTCTGTCTGTCTGTCTGTCTGTCTGTCTGTCTGTCTGTCTGTCTGTCTGTCTGTCTGTCTGTCTGTCTGTCTGTCTGTCTGTCTGTCTGTCTGTCTGTCTGTCTGTCTGTCTGTCTGTCTGTCTGTCTGTCTGTCTGTCTGTCTGTCTGTCTGTCTGTCTGTCTGTCTGTCTGTCTGTCTGTCTGTCTGTCTGTCTGTCTGTCTGTCTGTCTGTCTGTCTGTCTGTCTGTCTGTCTGTCTGTCTGTCTGTCTGTCTGTCTGTCTGTCTGTCTGTCTGTCTGTCTGTCTGTCTGTCTGTCTGTCTGTCTGTCTGTCTGTCTGTCTGTCTGTCTGTCTGTCTGTCTGTCTGTCTGTCTGTCTGTCTGTCTGTCTGTCTGTCTGTCTGTCTGTCTGTCTGTCTGTCTGTCTGTCTGTCTGTCTGTCTGTCTGTCTGTCTGTCTGTCTGTCTGTCTGTCTGTCTGTCTGTCTGTCTGTCTGTCTGTCTGTCTGTCTGTCTGTCTGTCTGTCTGTCTGTCTGTCTGTCTGTCTGTCTGTCTGTCTGTCTGTCTGTCTCAACCCTTATAGACTCGGAAACTACTGAATCGATCTGCGTGAAAATTTTTATGCAGGGGTTCTTGGGTCCGGGAAGGTTCTTATGATGGTTTCAGCTAGTTGTATTATAATAATGATGGTTTTAGGGCTGGGGAAGGTTTTTATGATGGTTTGAGACCCCTCCCCCTCTTGAAAGGGGGGCTCCCATAAATATAAACACAATTTTTTGCATAACTCGAGAATTAATAAAGCAAATGGAACCGTATTTGACTATTGGGTTTTTTTTAAGGCAAAACAATGTTTCAATGGTAGCTTGAGACCCTCTTCCATTCTGAAAGGGCGGCTCCCATACAAATGAAGCACACATTTCTGCATAACTTGAGAACTAATCAAGCAAATGGAACTCAATTGGGCAGGTGGAGTTTCTTGAACGCAAGAAATATTTTTAAGGGGACTCGAACCTCCTTTTCCTGAAAGAAGGGGGTTCCCATACAAATGAAACACAAATTTCTGCATAACTCGAGAGCTAATCAAGCAGATAGAATCAAATTTGGCAGGTGAAGGTTTTTGAAGGCAAAAAAATGCTTCTAATGTGACTCAAGACCCTCCTTTTTCTGAAAGGGGGGGCTCCATACAAATGAAATACAAATTTCTGCATAACTCGGGAATGAATCTAGCAAATGAAACCAAATTTGGCATGTGGAGGTTTTTGAACGCACGAAATGTTTCTATGGTGGTCCGCCTTCTAGAAGAGTACATCCTCAGTAGAATTGTTTTTTCAGTGCACTATGGAAGATGTTTGTTCATGCAAATAAGGGTACAACAAAATTTTAAAATTGTCAATGCTTTTTTCAGACCCTTTCCTTCTTCCTTGACTTGTCTAGCTTTTACACTTAGTCCCTCCCCACCCCACATTTTATTTACTCTTTTACAATTACTATAATTCAGTCCAATTAAATATCCAATAAAAAAAACAAAGCAAACACAAATATAAAAAAAAAAAAAAAAAAAAGAAGTCTTCCACCCCTATAAACGCAACACCCGCGCAATATGGATGAAAATAATACACCCCCCCCTCCTGCGCCCGGAGCACTGGTTTTATATCAAAACAAATTAAATATATAAGAAACTAGCTGACCCGGCAGACGTTGTCCTGCTTATTATTAAACTACTTATTAGAAAATTGGAGAAGGAATTAGCACGCATCACAATCTTATGGTTGCTAGATGGCATTCGATCTAGAGCAGTCTTGAACATTTGAATCAATAAATTGTGCTCTTGAAGGATTGCTTGCAATTGTTGTACAATGTCCCGCTTCTTGGTGGAATAATGTTGCTGAGCGAATCTCCCATGAAATAAATCGGTAGAAATTTATGGTCTGCGTCCGTCGGTTGCAACAATGAATCCACTTTGTGGTAAATTTGACCTTGAACCTGTAAAGTAGACGGTTTCACAACTTCACAATTTACTAATTTTTAAATTCTGTAAGGTTCAATGTCCAAGAAAGCTTTTAAATATTATTATGTGCGTTGCGCCAAACGAAGTCGAATTTGAAAACAACCATTATAATTCTGGATGTTTTTTCAGAAAATGTTTAGAACCACTTCCTGATCCAGACACCAATGAGCGAAAAGGTTCTGGTGTTTCATTTGGGAACTTCAATGCATTACAACGAGAACAAACTACACTCATTGATCTAATGGCGATTTATATATCCGCATTGTAATCAATCAAAGGGCCGTATTGTAATGCAGCAAGTTGAAGATTTTGTGGAACGTAGGCGTGCCTTCGTAATCAATTAATAAGGTTATTTTGGGCACGATTGTCACCAGATCTATCTGATACTTCCCGATTACACTATTTTTAACCTCAATGGCTGGGAACCGGCTCTCTCTTCCTCACTCAACATCATTCCAACCCGCGCCATCCGTTGTCGATCCAATTCAGTATGAGTTGCACGCTGATCGTCACTTTGTCTCATTCGAGAATTTGCTGAGCTATCAAAAAGAATTTCGGACGCTTCCTGGCCAAACATTCTACATGGCGACGGCACGAGGAGATGTTCCTGCGAAGTTTAAGTTTGCTTTTTTATGGACAAATTTGCCAAAAAAAAAACTGATGATTTGGCAATGGATATGCAGCTGCGGAGCAAAAACCAAAGTGTTCGTGACGAGTAAGACGATGGATTCGAAGCTGTACAAGGAAGAATGCCTCAAAAACCGCAAACTACCTTTCATTAAAGCCCATTAAGGTCCCGTGAAGTTCTGGCCAGATTTGGCGAGTTGCCACTACAGCCGGGAAGTCATCGAGTGGTACCGCGATAATAACGTGAATTTCATCGATAAAAACGTAAATCCACCCAACTGCCCGCAGTTCCGGCCCAGAGAGATTGTGGGTAATAATGAAGCGGAAGCTCAAGAAAAATGAAAAACGGCTCGGGACGCGACTCAGGTGACCGAAATGTGAAATAAATGTACCAAAGGAAGTTGACTCCGGAGGTGTGCAGCGTTTGATGTGAGAAAAGAAAGAAGAAATTTATTACTTCTTTTCATTAGAAACGAATAGAAATGATTTGTATTGATAGTTTTTCCTTAAAGCACAGTGAATTACCTTTATTTTGATGTATTAAACTTATTTGTACGTTAATCCGTTACCGATTTACAGATGATTTTATTATTCCGGATTCTTAATGGACATAGCTTTTATTTATCTAAAAATATTTGTGATTCCTTTAGAATGAACAAAAACATCTTCTTCAGGCACATTAGATGAAAGTTTTTTCAATTTACGTGCAATTACGTGTAGGATAGTGTTTTACAACTTTGAATGACGATAAGGATGAATTGCGGTGAAATTTCACATAAATATAACTCTATTCTCCTGCATGATTCACTTGTTGGATTAATCACCCAAACGAGATACAGCATCTCGGAATTACAACTTTGATGGAGGCAGCGAGATAACTTAAGAAAAGCTGTTCTTCAAATATTAATCCTTCCTTTTGTTTAATGTTATCTCTGCTTCCCCCCCCTCTTTTTTTCCTTTTTTCTATTTCCTTTTTATTCCTTTTTTCATCTCTTTGATTTTCCCTTCTTCTTTTTTCTTTTCTCTGGCTTTGCCAGGTACTCCTGGACGTAGATCTTTTGATTGATGGTTCCCGTAGTGATGAAAATGCCGCTTTTTAGACCACACGTGCATATGGCCTGCCAGACGAGGTATTTTTTCGGAAACTTTGACAGTCTTATGGTTTTGAAAATTTCGGGCACCTTTCTTGTCTTGATACGCTATAAAACTCCTGTCCCGGAAGCTGCTTGAAATTCGCCTTCACATAAGTTTCGTCGTCCATGACGGCACAGTCAAACTTTGTGAACATATTCATATACAGCTTTCGGGACCGCTGCTTTGCTGACGTGTTTTGTTTGTAATCTCGGTTCGCCACCTTCACCGTCTTAAACGTCGACAAACCAGCTCGTTTCTTGGCCTGCTTCACAGTAGTATGGGAGACATTGAGCTCGCCAGCGACGTCCCGGACGACCGGAGAGGTTAGGATTCCGCTTATATTTCGCCGCCACTTTTTTCGTAGTCGCTACTACGCCCGGATTACAATTGTCGCCGTTTTCTAGCGGTCGACAGACGCTCCCCGAACACTTTTAAAACGTTTGTCACGGTCGATTTGAGCACATCCAGAAATTATGCCAACTTGGCGTGCGAGAACGTCGGATTCGCTTGCTGCGTGAGCAAAATTTTGACACGCTGCTCCTCTTGCTTGGACGTTATTTTGAAAACTGGAGAGCAAACGGTTAAAACTCATCATAGCAACCATTGTATGTACACTCAACTTCCAAATGCAGCAGGTCAGATTTAGGTTTTTTTTAATGCATTTTTAAAACACAAATTTGAAGTTGACCAATTTTTGCGCGTTCGTTCCAGACTTTACAGAATTATTAATGATTATGACAGAACTTTATTCTCTACTTCAACGACGAGCATCTGGTTGTTGAAAGTCCTCAATGACCTAGCAATGTTTCTTTATTGCAAGCGTAACGTTCAGCTTTACTCAGTTTCATATAAAATCTGATATAAAAATTCAAATTTGACCCATTTTAGAATAGTAATTTAATTATCCATAAGAATTTCACATCCCATTACGCTATAGTCCTTCAAAGTTCAAATGAGCCGTGTCTGATTTCAGCCCTGCCTCCTAAACGGAAAGCTGTGTAACTTGTTTAAATATTTTATTTGCTCTCATATGTTACTGTTCTTCCTTGTCCCCGGCATCCATCAGGACACAAATTGGTGCACCATACTAGTGAGTCACAACGAGGTAGCAATCGATACGTATTTTCTCCGTCTTTAGAAAGCGGTACCGCCCCGTATCATCTTGCCAGATTCACGAACCAACAACGCTCGATGGCGAAGGGAAACTGCATCATCAGGTTTCACTCCAAAGTGGAGCAAAAGTAACAATCCACTTCACAATAGGGATACAAAACATTCACATTCTGTTCAGCTTTTGCTTCCACAGTGCTGCTGCTGCTGCTGTTGGCACGTGCAAATCGACTGTAGAAGGAAAATGCAGAATTTTCCCTCCGCACTTAAGGAGTTTATAAATGTGAAAATGTTTGTATATGAGTTTTTCCTCCTGCTCGGTCGTTGAGTCGTACAGTTTGGATTTTATTTTTGTGGAGCTTTTTCCAGGCTGCTTTGGTTTGTTATTGCCTTTTGTTGATTTGTTTCTGTTGTTGCTGCTGTTGCTGATCTCAGATTGGTACTATATCAAACTGAAGAGCGGCATGCTGGGACAGGTCGTATTCAGTCACGACACTCACTTTTGCTGATGTACGTACCGGTGCGGTGCCAGCCGAGAGTTTGCAAAAGAAGTTGGGTAAACCAATTGGAAATTCAGATCCATTTAGACACTCGAGACACCCACTTAAGCTAAACGCTTTGGCAGCATTTTTTGTGTGTCTTATGCGATGCCCGTTTGCTTATGCCACAGATGTATGTCTCGGTTGAATTTGGCAACTGAAAACTCCAATGCAGTGAGATTCATGCTGGAAAATACCTGGCTGTGATATTTGTCCGTTTTTACCTTAATTGTCCACCAACACGTAATGTTCATTTTCCAAAGAGCAATACCGAAGCTAACGTACATCTCCAGCTGCTTTGGAAGCGAACAAACCGAACATCTTCAAGGTATCCAGTTTATTTACGGTTTATTACTCTGACAACTGGCAGGTGTACCATTTCATTGAATCCGGGATAGAAAGCTGTAACCGGAATTGAAATAACTAGCAAACGGGAGGCAACATAAAGAAAAACCACGTCATGAGATCTTCGTTGGTCTACGTTTTTCACTTTTCTTCTTGATCCAGCAACGAGGCCAGCCAAACGGTGAGGACGGAAGGAACGGACGAGGTCTCATGTCACACGCTGACTCCCACTGACAGGGCAAGAGAAAAGTCGGAATGTCGTGACGTGGCACGTTCCTTGACTGTGTGAGCAGTTGCTGCTCAGTTTGTTACAACCCGGCACACACAAAGTTGTAAAGCTAATTTCATGCTTTCGGAAACATGAACCAACAATACAACAGAACAAGGCAGCTGCTGGTCGCCCCTTACTAAGAAGCTGTGGAAGCACGTGAATTGTTCACCATTAGTTGAATTGAAACGAATTGTGAAAGTTGAGTGTATGTGTAGGGATAGCGAGCAGCTCAGACCTAGCTGTTGGAGATGAAGTTACTAGAAGGAAAGAAAAATTCAGTTTGTGTTGACAAGAACGTGATACTTGATCATTTTGGATTGTTATGTGGGTAATTTAGTTACGCAACCTTATCTTATGTAATAAGTATTTGAGTTTCGTTTGAATAACATGAGCGTTGTAGCTCTGCATGTTGGTTACATCCGTTATGCAAATGATCACGAATCCAACATTCTGCAGGAAAAAGTATTGATCATCCTATTTGTTTGTTTTGATAATTTAATCTTAGTCTTAGGAAAGTTTTTCAGTTTTTCAATGGCTTTGCAGCTCTGAGACGATAGGGAAATATACAATCGTGGATGGCCACCATATAGCTTCCGGCTATTGAAATCTTTCCACGGTAAATTTCGGACACTAAAATAATAGCAGCAAAAAAACACAAAAATTCAACAAACCGATTGTTTTTTTCAACAATAATAGAGTTATATCTACATTAGCAACAGTTGATTAAGATGTAAAACCTTCTTGCTGTAAAATTCTCGAACTTTCTGTGCTACATCCGCCATCACGTACCTCATGGTATCCTCAAATACGCCCACCCGTGACGATTTTTTTACCAAAACGAATCCTGCAGCCAACCCAACCTTCTTATCCAACATTCCAGTGATTGCTCGTGGAAGTGGAGATAATTTCTCGGCCTTCAAGAAAGCGAGCATCATGTCAACACATTGCTGCCCTTTCTTTAAATGACCTGCATTGCAATATTGTTTACCGATAAATTCAATCGCCGTTGGTACGAAATGCGTTTGCGCAGGGTATAGAACCACAAAAAAGTAATCTTTTGTCTCCTTCTAATTATTTCCCCTCGCTATTTTGGAGATGAAAATATTGTTATTCTGTATATCGAAATAGCTGAAACTTGGAAAAGAAAGTGTATCACAAATGATTTATTCTTGAATCTAGTATAAAAACTATAATCTAGTATAAAAACTAACATTCAGATTTGCATGATGATGCAAACATGCCTTGAAAAAAATCCGTATTTCAAATAACTTCATCGAAATTGCTGGGATTAGTCAAACAAATCCAAGCTGACATAAAAAACTCGAAAAAACTATTAAAATTCGAAATACTCCAACATCCAACACAGTTGACTGCGTTAGTGTGAGATTAGATAAGATTAGATAAGAAAGAATACTAAAACATCCATCGCAGAGGCGAAACATACCTTTGTTGGTCATGCTCCTGGTTGAAGCATGTTTTGACAATATTATTATTATTGAAGGCTGACTATAAGTTAATCGGTATGCCTCTCGCGCACCGCTAGCACGCGCCTCTAGTATTGGAAATCAAAAATTTTTGACAGTGGTTTGTTTACACTTCTAACCGGTGCAAGATTAATCAAAGTAGTCGATCACGTTCAGAAATATCGTCCAATCGAACTCAAAGGAAGCAAAATTATTGTACACAAACACCTGGAAAAATCCAGAGTGGTCGGGTTACAAGCTGGCTAAAATGCTGAAGATGTCAAAAATAATAGTGTGTCGAGTACTCAAAACCTTCAAGGAAACTCTGAGTGTGGAAAGGAATTGGCAGACCTACAAAAAAACTGAACCAAAGGACGTCAACTGCTCAGCAAGGTGTTGAGGTGTTAAAGCTAACCCCGGTCTTTTGATCCTGAGGTGGCCAGAAAGTACAACGCCAACTTTCAAACGGTGCGGAATACCCCGGCCAGGGAACGATACAAGCCATAAAAAAGCCAGTAAGCATCCGGCTCCTGAAGCAGAATTCCGTGGCCAAAAAGCGTGCAATATATGAAGAACAGATCTTCAGGTGTTGTATTGGCACATCCTCAAAATACAGTGCTGGGTAGCGTGGTTTAAGCGATAATTTCCCGGTAATGATATTCTTTGACTATATTCATCTTTTAATTGAATGAGGTGCTTTTGACGGAATCCCTCATGTTGCATGAGTAATGATTTATCATATATTCCTTTTTCTAAGGTATGATCACAATAAGAATCTTTGATCAGAACTGACGCAATTAACCTTTTGGACTGATTTTCTTTTGCCTAGCATCAACTGTCTAACATCAACGCTTTCGACGATTGTGCTTTGTTGTGCTTCCAATAGATCGAATGTGTAGAATGTGAACAGAACACTGAACATAATCACTGGCACTTGATGAAACATGAATTTTGAAAATCAGTTTTTGTACATAACTGTTGAATCTCACAATAACCATTACGCAAAATCGCAAAAAAAAGAACATTTAAAGACGGTTACGATTTCAATCTGCTGGAAATTCCTTGAACTTCAAAGGAAAAAACAATGAAAAAATATTCATCAACTTTTCGGATGAATTCTGGGACTTTTCGCAGAATACCACTCATCATTTTATTGCGCAGTAGAGCTGTCAACATGATCTGGCATCTTTTTTCACCAGTTCTGAAGTGTTAGATGGTTTTTTTTTTATTTGTTTTTCCACATGTCTTCAGTATTCTTTGTTAATTGTCTAGTATTTTTGGATGGTAGGGTATTTGGATAATTTGGTGGGTTGAGAGTTTTTTCACTAACGTCAATATTATTCTGCTTATACTATCTCACGATATCCTGGCTGTAATGTCAGCTGACTAAGTCAGGCCAGAACTTCACTGGACCGTCGTGTTATTGCAGGAGTGGTAAAATTCGCTTCTGAAGACACTTCTCCTTGTATACCTCCTCATTCATATTCGCTCCAGTGGTGAAAACCTTCGTTTTCATGCCACAACTGTATACATGCATATATGCGTGCATAGAAGTGCAGAGATATTTTTCGTCTCAGAAAATACCAACGGCACCGATTGGAAATAATGCCAGACACACTGAGGTGAGAAGCAACCACGCTTATCACTACACCCTCGGTGTAGCTCAAAACCACCCCTCTATTGCGGTAATCAGCAAAACATTCCGATTTTCTGCACAAAAATCTCAATATCTCTTATAAAATGCTCGTAAAAAATGAAAATCATATAACTGTATGATGATTTGATTGCCCTGTTAAATACTTCGAAGCAGTAACTGCAGTGTCATCATCATTGCAACCGAACAAAATCACGCCACAATAACCAATTGACCCAGCCAATGGCACTGTCATTAGCAGTAATAACAAAATCGCCTTAGGATCAATCGTATCTATAAATACGTCCGAACAGGACACGACATAATCGAGTTCGTTATTGTCAACATCATCATACTATCCTACTCCACTCAATACTATGTTGGCAAGCAAGCGGTCTCCGGTGGCAAACATGCGGATAGCGGCCCTGCAGCCTGAACGTAGACAAGAGACGTGAAATAAAACCTAACCTCAATCCGCTTTCCTGCAAATCCAAACGATGGCGCTGCTGAGCACAAGTTCAGTGTGTGCTTACTGGAGTCACAACTTGCTTACTTGTACTATATCAATTGGCTTGAGCATCGGCTTTGGCTAATAACAAATAAAATCAATCAAATATTGACACAGGCGTATCCATAAATATTTAATCAAGGTAAATTGATCCTATTAACCTGATGGAAAAAAATGCAGAAGGATGAGATGTTTTCGCTTTACTTCCCGTTTGCGTGGTGTACCTATTACATTGGTTCCTACCTTCGGAAGGGCTCTTGCTTTTGATGTATGATAATCATTACGTTTTCATGAACATCAGCGCGATGCATGGAAACAATTTCAACAATGCGTTAAAATTGCACGCAAGAGAGAGAATTAAAAAGTTACAGAATGAAGCCATTAATTTGAAGTAAAATTGCTGTAATGGTTGTGGTCCGTTGAAGTAGGCACTGGCATTTATGCTACAAAAAGGACGAGCATAAAAGCCTGAATCCCGTCGAATGAGATTTTCTCAAGAGCTGAGTGAAACCGGAAATCAAGCAGATGGTACTAGGTATCATTCGTTCTGTTTGCTGGATTTTTTTTTGTGTGATTCCGGTAGCTTTTGATCTCGCATATGATTTCAAAGGATTCCAGTTAAACAGGCTATGCATGATGAGTTATGAGCAGAGAAAAAAAACTGGAAAACAACGGAATACAGTTATCATTCCTTAAGTTGCAGGGTAATTATAACCTATTTAAAGCTATCATCGAATTCAATAACACTTGTTTGACATTTGTTTCGAAATCTGTCAGCGTCAGAACTTGAGTAAAATTTACTAAGCATTCTGATAAGGATACACTCTGAAACGATACTGATTGATTCAGTATGCAGAGAATAAATTGATTTGAATTTCAAAGTAGATTCACCCTGACTATGGCTTGTTGAGAAAGTTTGACTAAAGGGTGTACCGTTTCAAATCCTCACACACGAAATTCATTCTCAAAATTCGAGTTTTTATCCGATTATCGCCAAATTTTCAGGAAATAAAAGGACAATTAGTTTTGGCATCATTCATTAAATTTATTTCTCCTTTATATCCCAATGCGTGAACCTTAGCCCTAACCCTAGCCATAAGGATCTGCGCGTTTCAGTCCGCTTCGAGCTCTCATGCCGTTTATTATCTTTTTGCTGGAGGAAGTATTCTTGCTACCTAAAGATATACAAAATTAAACAGCACTTTTCAGTGCTAAACATTACCTGCAACTTTTTAATTTATTTTTTACCCTTATTCCCTTTCGATCCTTGTCGGTTTGGAACATCCCTCTTTGACCCTTCGGATTCCTGTAGAATCTGCTTGGAAGTTGATTAGGAGAAAACATATAAATTCTTATTTTGGAAAATATGGCGCCTAAACGCAAAAGAAAGGGACAATCTCTGGATTCCCCTTCTAACGATATTGATTTGAGCAATCAATTTGATATTCTCACCGATAATGAAAATGATCCATCAGACAGACAAAGTTCATTAAAACATTCCCGAATTAATGTAGGGAAAGGAAAGGTTTCACCTATTGTGGTAATAACCTCCGATTTTCATGGTCTTTTTAAAGAACTCACGAATTTCATTAAAGATTCCAAATTTGCTTTTCAAATTGGTCGTCTGGGTGAATGCCGTGTAGTGCTTGAAACCTTGGTTGGATTCAAACTTATCCTCGAGTATCTTGCTCAAAGAGGCATCATTTTTTTTAAAGGACACCAAAACAGAACGTCTGTTCAAGGTTGTCTTAAAAGGTCTGGCCAGTGATGAATCCCTGGATGAGATCAAACAAGAACTAATTAAATTACTTGGAGTTACACCAGTACAAGTAATAAAAATGAAAAGGAAATTCCAACCTGGCGATTCTCGCAATGGGTTTTCTAAGGATTTTTATTTAGTTCATTTTAAATCAAATAAACAGAATAACCTTAAGGCATTGGAAAAAGCCAGCCTTATGCTCCATGTCCGAGTGAAGTGGGAACACTTTAAAAAGACTGGAGGAAATTTCCAACATCTCACCCAGTGCCGTAAATCCCAGGGATGGGGTCACGGGACAAAAAAATGTCACATGGATGTCAAATGCATGCATTGTGGCGATTCCTGTCACGAGAAGGTCAGCTGTCCTGTGAAGGATCCCAAAAATTTTAAATGTGCGAATTGTGGTGGAAACCAGAAAATCCAACTTTTTGGAAAGCAAGACTCGCAAAGCGGTTCCCGACCAGTTACTCATTCTTTTGCTGTTAACAACGGTCATCGAGGAGTAAATCGTAAATTTGAACCGGTGGGTAAGAACAATGCCCAACCGTCAAATTTGCCACTGCTAACTGCTGTTAACAATGGTCAGCGACGTACAAATGTACCCGTAAGTACAAACAGAACCCAAGATTTTAACTCTTCATTCTTTCCTGCTGCTAACAATGTACAGCTAAGTAATGGAACTACCTACGCTGCCGTTACAGCCGGTAGAAATCAAAATTTTAACAGAAATGTTGAAGATTTTGACCTAAGTAGCATAACCGCTCCTAAAATGGATAATTAATAATTAATTATCAATAATTAATAATTAATCGATATGATTAATGCAGCGTTAAATACAAACTCCAAGTTAAATGCAATCACATTATCCAATATCCAAACAGCCCAACTTGCTTTTCCTCTGCAAAAAATCCCTCAACTATTGATTTGGTCTTAACTGATTCATGCCAACTTTGTAGCCAATTGTTTACCCATGCTGACTTTTGTTCGGATTACCTTCCAGTTACTTTTGAAATATCCCAAGAAATAATTTCTTATCCCCACCGTTCTACTTTCAATTACCATAAAGCTGATTGGAACCAATATCAAACATTCATGGATTATAACTTTGATCCTAATATTCCTTTGAAAACTTAAAATGATAAAGATAATGCTCTTGAATCTTCGACTTCTTCTATAGTCGAGGCAAGAGCGGTTACAGTACCAAAATGCGAGGTAAAGTTAAATTTAATTATAATAGACGATGATCTTCAGCTTTTGATGCGTCTGAAAAATATCCGTAGAAGACAATATCAAAGAACACGCGATCCCGCCATTAAAGTTATCTGGCGAGATTTACAAAAACAAATTAAAAAACGCTTCTCTGCCCTGAGGAACAAACAATTTGAAAATAATGTGTCAAAATAAGATCCGAGTTTCAAACATTTTTGGAAACTCTTCAAAATTTGAAGAAATCGCAAAAGCCTAATCCAGCGCTCAAAAAACGTGATAAAATATTGTTAACAAATGTGGAAAAAGCTCAAAACTGCACTGCTAAGGCATGAAAAGTGTTGACAAAATTAAGTTAATATTTTAACAGTTAAGATTGAAACGTTACGGTAGTAGTTGGAGCACCTTGATTATATTTGGAACAAATAAAGAGATGAAAAAAAACTATGTCTTCGCCTTATTTCAATAAATTTTACCTAACGGATCAAAAGTTAGAGAAATTTGATTGTGTGCGGATTTTAAACAGAACTTTTTTAAGCTCAAACACAAATTGACTCCTGAATTTCCTTATGAATCCTGGGAAAAATGCATTTCAAACGGAAAAAACTCACTCAAATTTACACGAAATTCTTTGTAAAATATTCTTTGTACAAAGCAAATTCGCTTGAAAGTGCAATTAACGCTTTATGCTCTGAGTAGTTCAATTGGTTGAGTCTGGTCATAATCAAATAGCCATTTCTAGTCAAATAAGCTTGCAACGCTAAGTGGAATTCTTTGAAAACCATACCCGAGTAACATGAGTTTATGTTGACTAAGCGTCTGTAGAACCAAATATTGTCATATAAAAGTACTTTAAACCGTTATAAAACTTTTGTGTTGCTTGGGTAGCACGATACCGGAAGAAACTAGTTTAAGTTCAAAATCCCAAAAAGGATCTGATTCATATAATATCAGAATCCCAAATGAGGCTTGCTCTTTATTCTGATTAAAACAAGATCAAAAACCTCTAACAGATGATCTCATAAAGGTTGTTCCGATCAAAATTTGGTCAAAGAGTAATGAGTGTGAGTCGATCAAAGTATTTATTAATAAGTCAAATACTTTTTTATTTTTCAAGTTCAGTTAATACAGAATACAGGAGAAATATTCAGCCAAGCTTCCTTTTTACCGAATGCGACTTGCCGGGTCTTTCGTGTAACACCTGCCATAAGATTTTGTACAGTCTCCTTGTCCACTTTATTCACAGCAGAAAGCCAGTTTGTCTTGAACTATTTCTCGCTCACAATAGCTTTATGAGTCTTCTTAAGGTTCCGCTTGACGATGGGCTAATATTGTTCGATTGAGCGGAGCTCTGGTATGTTGCGAGGGTTCTTTTCCTAGGGCACCACTCGAACGTTGTTGGCAATATACCACTCCATGGCATTTTTCCATAATGGCAAGATGCCAAATCCCGCCAAAATAGAACGGAACAATTGTGTCGCTTCAAGAAAGGCAGTAAACGTTTTTGTAGGCACTCGCTCAGATAAATTTCCTGGTTGGCGGTTCCGGTTGCAATGTAAACGTTGCTCTTCAAGCCACAGGTACAGATGGCCTGCCATACCAGATATTTCTTCGTGAACTTTGACAATTTAATTCGCTTGAAAATATCTGCCACCTTTTCCCGTCCGGTTGCCATATAAAATTCCTGTCCAGGAAGCTGTTTAAAGTCTGCCTTGACGTAAGTTTCATCGTCCTGTACAACGCAATCAAACTTCGTCAGCAACGTCGTGTACAACTTCCGCAATCGTGCTTTGGCCGACGTGTTTTGTTTATCGTCGCGATTGGGGGCCACCACTTTCTTGTAAATCGAAAGTCCAGCTCGTTTTTTAGCTCTATCCACGGTTGAGGGCGCCACTCCCAGCTTCTTTGCGACATCTCGAACGGAGAGGTTAGGGTTCCGCTCAAAACAGCGGGCAACTCTTTTTGTCGTCACTTTCCTGGCTGTCGACAAACGATCACCGAACACTTTTAATACGTTGGTAACAGTTGATTTAGCTACATTCAACAATTTCGCCAACATGGCGTGAGAGTAGTTTGGATTTTCGCCATGCACGTGCAACATTTTGATGCGTTGCTTCTCTTCTTTCGACGACATCTTGATAACTGATGTGCTAATCTCAAAATCAAAATAAAGGCACAATGCAACATGCACACATTTTCAAAATGAGGGGCGTGCAAAATATAAGATGAGGACAAAACAAAACACGTGCCTCCCGGCAAAACAAACCAAAGAACGGGCCAAACCCAACCCCAACGGAAGCCAAAACCAAATTTGTGTTTGTAGTAAAAATATAATTTAAATAAAAATTAGGTAGGCACCGGACGTGCGCCAGGCCCCACAAGGTTTTCACCACCGAAAAAAAATTAAATTTGAACTGAAACAAACGGAGAAAATTCCCCAGAAAAATCTCCAAACCGAATTTTGCATTCAATTAATCCCACAATGAACTTGCCATGTTTTGGTGAGATCTTGCAAGCTGTCATTACAGTAAAACAGTGCTACAGTGGTACACCCAAAATATTGGAAGCAGGCATTATTTAATCGTTTAAAAAACTTCATTTCTTGTCTGTGTTTCTGCCAACAGTATATATCCAAGACACAGACCATACGGTCATAGGAAAAATCATGCTATAAACTAGTTAAATTCGCACACACACCAGCGCATAATTTTTATCGTTTCCCTTTTGTTTACAATTTTTTACACTATCAACATACCAACACGCAATAGTGTGAGTACAAAGAGGAATCAAAATGTCATCTCTCACCTTCAACTCTAACTACAAAATTTCGGTGTTCTTGTTTGTTTATGTTTATGCTAGGATCACGGCAGTGAAATGAAGTGCAATTTTTACGGTGAAAAACGGCTTAAAAAAGTATAAAGTTACGGTCGTTCGGAGTCGATTGGTGATATGTTTCAGTCCGGTCGCAACGTAATAGCAGTGGAAAAAGTGAATTGTAAAAAGTGTACATTCTTGGGTCTGCTGTCTGGTCGTTCATAACGAACGGCATGAATGGCTGCTGCTGCTTGCATCGAACCTGAGCTGGCAATTGCTACGTTTGAGGAAGAATATTGACGACGGAAAATCTGAGCAGAAATAAAGTGCCAATATCTAGAACTAGATTTTAGAGGAAAATACCAAAACCGTGACAAAGTGAATTTGGATTCGGTGTGCAGGCTTAGTTTGTAGATTAATCGGTGCAAGAAGAGTGTATTAGACGCAGATTCATTTTACTACCGGAAGGTTTCCGACACGTCAGCGACGGCCGGCTTGATGTGGACGAGTGCCGACGGTAGCAACTGCGGGTACAGCAGCACCGAGAGCTGGTTTGCAAAGCAACAAATAATTAATTTGTACCAAATTTTGAAGACAATATTTAATATCCTGTTTTATTTTGTCTATTTTGTTTTGTTTTGTATTTTATTATGCTTGTCTCTTTTCAGTCACATTGTAGCGGCCCATTGATTCTGGCGGATAGTGCTACATACTTTCAGCGTATCGTTAACCAAAACGAACTCTGCTGCCAACCTTTCCCCAACTATACAATATCCCAGTGATTTCTCTTGGAAGTGCAGAGGATTCATCGGCTTCCTCCAAAGCGAGTATCATGTCAACACGTTCCTTCCCATTCCCTACTTGACCAGCATTCGGGCACGGCCGGCGCCGGTATTGCTTTATAATGGATCACCAGTTTTTACACATTGAAGATGTATGTTAGTCCCAAACATCATCTGTTGTTTCTTTGTGTAAATACAGCTGATCTGGCAATAACGGAATTGCATCCGTGGGCGGTCAATCATGCTCATGCTCATGCTCTGGATTATCAAAACATCCACTACAAGCGGTAATTATTCCACGAAATTAGAATGATCGGTGGAAATGACAATAGAGTATGACCAGGAATCTGAAAAGCTTTTTCTCACCTGCATTGTATTGAAAAACAAAAGATGCTTTCCCATGTGTATTATATTCATAGGCACTTTTCTCACGGTGTTTGAATGTGTTTCCAGTTCAACGAAATCCATCCGCTAAATTCTGTTGTATCCAGTTTCTAACTTCACTAAAACTTTTAGGGAAAAATAGTTTTCCCTATGTATTTCCCATCCAGTTTAGGTCGGTCGCAGCGCCGTAAGAAGTGTGTTGTTTTTATTTTGCAGTAACTGCAACTATATTGTCACACTGGCATTTGGGATATTTTTTTACCCTTCTTACACCAAAAGAAGGGTATTAAGATCGCTTGAAAACTCGACTTTTTTATCCGAGGCCCAGAGGGCCGAGTGTCATATCCCATTCGACTCAGCTCGACGAACTGAGCACATGTCTGTGTGTATGTATGTTAGTGTGTGTGTGTGTGTGTGTGTGTGTGTGTGTGTGTGTGTGTGTGTGTGTGTGTGTGTGTGTGTGTGTGTGTGTGTGTGTGTGCGTTACAAATAATGTCACATCGGTTTCTCAGCCATTTGTGAACCGATTTCAGTTCTGTTGACGGCAAATGAAAGCTACAACATTCCCATAGAACGCTATTGATTTTTTTTTATTCGGACATTTCGTTACGAAGATATGAACGAAACAGTACTTGACGGCCTGTTATAATAGTAATCAAACAGTTTAGTCTCCGATTACATACTTAGCTATTTCTGTAACGATTTTAGTCTTGTTAGCGCCAAATTGAAGTTATAAAATCTTTAAATAACTGATCAAAATTTCATTAGGATTGGATAATCCTTCATGGAGATATGACCAAAACAATACCCGAGAGCACATAATTGTGAGATGAAAATATACTCGTTGCAGTTCAAAACCGAACAAGACCAGTCACCCCAATCGATGCCGCTTGCATTCTATTGTTTAGCATCTGGTGCGTTGTATGTCACATACAGCGGACTAGTCACAGTATGCGACTCTATAGAATTAGAGCAGGATCGATTGGCTCGAGTGGTCCGGTTTTGAACTGCAACGAGTATATTCGAAAATTACACGAAGTTTCCATTTACTATAACTACACAATTTTCAACGAACATGTACTTGTTAAGCATCTTGAATCCGTATCGATAAAATGACGCTTAGGGTTGTCTATTCATAGAATTGTTCATTCTATGGACTGATTACATGGAATTTCTAATATTTATGTAATTTCCCCATTTATATAACTAACATAAACAGGTAGTTTAAGTCTATTAATGGAAATTTTTTAATCACATCGATGAACAGTACGTTTAGGATTGACAAATATATTGTCGTACAAGAGAATTCATTCAACCCAATAAACCGTTTACTAAGATCTCTGAACCGATAGAAATATGAACCGAATAACGTCCAAAACATCTACAGTTACATGAATATCTTAAGACCTCAGCTTCAGGGAATTTTCCGATGACACGAAAAAATCATTCAACCCAATATTCAATTAAACTTGGATCTCTGTACCTCTAGAAATGTGAACAGAATCCTCTAACTTTCACCACATCGCAGGATACGCTTGTAGATCCTTAGACTTCTAGGGAGTTATTTGTGGACAAAGAAAACTCGTTCAAACTAACAGCATAGCATAATCGCGATAACGTGCTGTAACACAACCGACCAATTAGTGTAGATTTCACAAATGTACGAATCCGGTGCGTGCCTTTCGCAGTTTATCCGTTTGTCCACACGACAACTGCTCCAGGGGGCTTACTTTTTCTATAATCTTCTTGTTTTTCTTTGAGTTTTCCAGGAGTCGGTATCCTTTCGAGAATCTCGTGATGCGAAGAACGACTGTAGGAGCGCTTCACTTACCGGTGATACCATACTGATTTGGCGGATAAGCACTACTTGAGCGATCTGATTTTGACGACCAGTCTTTACCTCGTGTTTTCGGAGTGGGTGCAATGGGTTTTGTAACAGTAGCAATTGGGGTAATCGGAAATGGCGGAGGAGGTAGTGCTTTAGTTTGTTTGTGACTGACATAAGAAGGAATTGAGAAACCTAGGACGTCCTGGAAGGCGGGCAGTGGCGTAGGTTGAAGAGGCTTCAAAATTGACGTTGTAGGCATTCGTAAACATACGCCTGATTAATCGTTATCGGGGTCGTGGTGGGCTGTCTAATTGTTGGAAGAACTGTACTGTTAGTGCTGTTTATCTGTGGCGGTGTTGCAATGGGCATTTTACACAACAAAGGATTTTATTCGGGATAGACTGTTCCTAAGTACCGATATACTAGCAGGACTATGAATGAGAGAAGCCCTGCAACTGGGGTTGGATCAAACGAATCTTCTTGAGCGAAATAGACTGGAGCAGGTGAAACAACTGGTTGCTAATGGGAGTCCTAGCAGACGGTTGCTGGAATAAATTAGATGCTGGGTCCGTCTCAAATTGGTTGAGGCGAACATGAACTTTTCACTATTTTCAACTAGTACTCAACGGGCGGCACATTTATCCGCCTGCAGGGGAGATATTTAAAGCCCATAGCTTGATGTCGTTTATGCCTCTTGCGTTTTTTTCTTTAGCCTCCGCTACACAATCTCGGAAAATAACTGTAAAAAAATCATGCGATGAGAGACCAAACATCGAATACGTCCGGACAAGCGGGCGCAGCCACATATTCACCGACATCAAAGAATAAACGTTGCGCGGACATCCGCGGCACACTTGACACATAAATTCACTCCATTTAGAGACAGATTTAAACGTAATATTTTGCTAAGTTTGTTTCCCATTCCAATTTAAATTTGTCAGCTTCAGTGTTTACGTTTTGCAGAAGAGCACAAGAAGCTTCTGAAACCTCGACAACTTATTCAAAACGACGTATCTGATTTAGTGAATAATGTGGTAATATATGATTCGAATCTTAAATTCTTGAAACCCTAAACATTTTCACACAAACTAGGACAACCATCACAGAGAATAACATTTCAGTCACATGATGGTGATGCTAGGTTCCATGGGGGGCCTGAGAGTTTTGAGAAGTTAACGTTTGAAAATTTGTTTACAAAATCAGATACGTCGCTTTGAATAATTTGTCGAGAAATGTTGTTCCCATAGAACACACACCCACCTATTAAGCAGAGCAAGACTCATACGCATACATATGCATGTAGCGATCTTGCACCAACACATATGTAGATCGCTTCGTTTCAACCACGCACTCATACATATATCTACATTGAAAGCAAAACGATAATTTTTATGGTACATGCTTTTGTAGGTTGTTGTCTAAACTGCGGCAAATTTTGATTGATGGGCAACTATCAATTGTTGTATTACGGCATTCATAATACAACAGTTGTGAGTCTGTCAATCACCAGTGCATCAAAAACAGTCAAGGACTATTTTGGGTGTATGAAACCAACGGGATATCAGTTTATACCGAAAACACTCAACCCACCTAACTGTCTCCAGCTCAGACCCATTGAGAGATTTTGGGCTATTATGAAGAGGAAGCTGAAGGTGAGTGGCAGTGTCGTGAAAAGTGTCAATGAATTGAAAACCAAGTGGAATAAGATTGCCAAAACAATGGATGAGAATAATGTGCGCCGGTTGATGAAACGTATTTCGGGAGAAGTCCGCAAATTTCTTCGAAATCGAGATGATTAATTTTTTTTTCGTTAGTTCACATAAAGTCGAACATTTTAGTCAAAACAGAATACTATTTTGTTAATGTTTATCCGAAATATGTGCAATAGTCTATGTTCCAATTCTAACTGGGCCACACCTTATTAATTTACATATTTTTTATAATGTTTTGCAGTAAGCTTTTCGAACACCATGTATGGAATATGTTTATTTCATTCTGGAATATATTAATATCCTCCTGGTTTCTTAAATCTAGAAACAGTTTCATGTCGTCGGCAAAAATAAGCACATCTATTGTTTTCAGAATAAAGAAGATGTCGTTTACGTATATTATGAATAAGAGAGGGCCTATATGAGAGCCTTGTGGAACTCCTGAAGTGACTTGAATGGGATGGGATTTTTTTTTCCATTGAATTTTATTATTTGCTAGTGGTTTGTAAGATAGGATTCAGGCTATTTAAGCAGTCCATGCTCTATGCCATTTTTTCTGCAATTTGAAGAGTAAGGTTGGAATATCAATGCGATCAATTGCTTTGCTAAAGTCTGTGTAAAGAGCTTCTACGTAATTGCCGTTTTTCATTGCAATCAATGAATAGTTAATTAATTCTAATAAGTTTTTGGCAGTTGAGCGACCCGGGGGTGACCCCAGCGTAGTGGTTAGCATCAATAACTCTCACGCCAGAGTCACGAGTTCAAATCTCTCCCCCGGAAAAGTTACGAAAAATGCCCAAAAGCGATGTTTAAGTGACTACGACGGGAGATGAACCAGCCCGAGGCTGAAAATCTCGATAATCAAGAAACAAAAAAAAATAGTTGAGCAACCTTTATAGAACCCGTGTTGCATATTTGAGATCCTATTCTTTATCAGGATAAATAATTCTTCATTGATTATTGCTTCGAATAGCTTAGGAATGCAAGAAATGATGGCAATACCACGGTAATGACGTACGCCAAATTTTTTGCCAGATTTCAAGATTGGCACCAGAAAAGAGTTTATCCATATTTTTGGGAATATTCCAGTTTCATGCGATATTTTAATGAGCCAAAACAACGGAGTTGTAAGTTGCATAGCTTGTTTTTTTTTTTCAGGAATACAAGGGAGGATATCGTCAGGTCCGGCACCTTTCAAGGCATCTAGATTTTTAGGAGCATGCAGGATGTCGTGTAGCGTGACTCTATTAACACCTATATCGCAAGAAAAATCAGGGATAAATACAAAGAAGTTCTGGTCCCGGTCATATACCGAACAGGTGGTATAAATATCCTGGAAAAATGTTGCAAAATAATTGCATATTTCTTCCGAATTGCTGCCAATGCATTCATCTCGATGCATGGATGCTGAAAAATTGCCAGATTTCAATTTTGTTTTAACTTAATTGAAACAGGTCTTAGGGCACGACTTTATTTCAATTTCATTTAAGTGTTATACTCTTCAAATGCGATGTCGATGGCTAAATTTAGTTGATTAAAAACGTCCAAATATTTCTCTTAAGTACATTTTCTTCTCTTTCGAGCCCTCAATCTCACAGATTCAGCCTGTTTGGTGCTTCGTTTAAGCTGCTTCTGCTTCCGACGAGTCTGCAGGCCTATTCTCTCCTTGGCACGCATAATATTAGTCGCCCAAGTACTTAGTTTTTTTCGCCAAATCTCGGAAAGATGCTGAAGGATGACGCTTGAAATAGTCCCTTACCTTTCTGTCGATTCATTGGGATCGGGGTTTCCACCCCGTCTCGGTGAATCTACGAAAGAGAACTGTTGTTGATACTTCCGTAATGCTGTTTGGACTGCTCCGACGCTCACACCTTCTTCCTTAGCCAGTTTTCTGATTGAAAAACCACTGACGGTGCACCGTTTGTGCACAATCCGTTTTCTTTGCTCGAGAGAAAGAAGATTATCAATCTTCCGTGCGAAAAATTGAAAAAAAAAAAAGACAACATCAGTTTAAGGTGAAACTCCCTCAAATCCTTAGTATTCAACATGTATGTAGTAGTGCAAACACTTTTTTGCTCTCATATGATAGTATTGGTGCATCATGAAGAAAACGGTCATGGTTGCCAGTAATTTTAATTTTTCTTTGTGAATTACAGTACATCCATTTATTATTCCCTACAATCTTCATATTTTTAAAAAAGCATAAAGCCCCAAAATAAGAATCCATTTTTAAAGTTGGGGGAGTCTTGGGCATAATAAGCAAGCTAAATATTAAACCATACATCTAGATGAATACAAATATTGGTGAATCTCAAACGTTAATGTTCAGCTCTTATTTCAATCATAAACTATCGAATGAGTCCTTGAGTATATGGCTGAAACATAAAATGTATTAAAAATGTTTTAAATTATGCATCTGAGATAATAAATGGGATTTTTGCAGCTTGAAAACCGATTCCAGGGACCCTTCAATTCCCATTTAAATTTCCTCGCACTTTTAGCATGCATATTCGAGCTCTTCTAAAATTCCTTACTCTTAGAAAAATAAAAAAAACTCAAAAAAATCGATGTAAATTTATAAAAAATACCTACAATTATTTAACAGGGAAACTAAGTAGATTTGATCCCTGTGGAGACGATTTTCCCGCGTTTTTTTTAATCTAGAACAGATAATGTATAGTCGATTTCCCATAACGATTTGTCTTTATACAAGATATAATTATGGTGAAATTTGCCTCAGATTGCGAAGTGAGATAAAAAATATAAGAACAATATGTTTGGTCTGAGAACCTTAGACATTTTTTAATTTTTTTTTTAAAGATCCCAACATGCGTCAAAATTTCGCTGCTGAAAGCTGTGAATATTAAGAGTCAACTGAAACCATTTTATGGCGTTATTCGAAAGATTGTGACATCCATTCCAGGAAATTCAATTGATATTCCCAAATAGTGTCTCCTTACAGAACCACAGCCCCGGTAACCCGGATTTCCGGAAACCAGATGCACTCAAATGGATATTGCATATAATTTTCATAAAGCGAATGAGATTTTGCATCCAACAGTGCTTTAAACATTGAAATCGGTCAATAATTGCCAGAGTTACTATCATTTGAATTTGGTGGGTACCCGGGTACCCTGTCGAACACTTAAAGGTGTTTTTTTTTGTCGAACACATAAGGGTTAATATGAAACTATGAGCCTGTGAAAAAGCAGCATCCAGTTTCGTTTTTTTCCGCTGAGATATATCCATAACGAAAAAGGGGGATCAAGTCAACCTAGACTCCCCTGGCTCGTGCTTCCAAGGAAAAGGAAAGGAATGAAAGCTGTTTACCTTTTCTTTCCAAACAACACACCAAAAAGCAAATGCAAAGCAAATCAAAAACACACTCACCATCGGATTCGAAAGTATGACCGGGATTTTCAAAACCAGTATCATTTGGGCCAGGTATAGGAACGTCATTTGTAAAGTCGGAAGATTCGCCGACAGATTCTTCTCCGGAACTTATGTTTCGAAGAAATTCAGCATCACTTGGCGGTGAAGTAAAACCACTATTCCACGGGTTTTCGAATGTCCACGTAAAGGGATCAACAGCACTTCTTATCACTTGTTTAGCCCGTTCACGCAAAACAGCTGCTTTTCTTCTTTTAGTAAGACGCGGCATTTTTTACTTTGTTAATCAAAACTTTTATCAGTCCAGCACACTCGCGTAAACAGTTGCTGACAACACTGCGCTCTGCTACGCTACGCACAGCTGAGTGTAAATTAGAAAAAAGCAAAACGCGTAGTTTTGAGACCGGCTGCTGAATTTTTGCACCATTCTCGTTAATTAAACAGTTTTTTCGTCCACTGTTTTCAAGAGCGCGATGATAATTAATCTCTCAGTGAAAGTAAATAGTGTTCTGGTGGCTACGGGAAGTGGAAATACAGTTTTTTGTGAGAAAATAATAAGCAGATCCTGGCTTTAAAAAGGTAAACAAAGACGACGAAAAATTACCTGCTCTGTGGAAATGAGCACTAGTTGGTCAATTCAGAGTGTTTTCAGTGAAATAAACAGTGTGAACTGATTAAATATTGTGTTCTGCTGTCCTATTAGCAGTATGGCAATGATTCACTGCAGGTAAATGGATTAATTTGGCATATTTTGTTAAGCAAACCCAAAGTGTACATGTATGGATGAGGAAGCCATCGCTCCTGCCATAAGGGGATTCCATCGTGTATATCCTTAATTTGGTTGTAAGAAACAAGACGTAGTTGGTGGATAATGCACGCATTTAAATTGATGGGTTAAAGATTAATTGATTAATAAATATCAGAACAGCAGATACTCCATTATTGCTTCCAGCTGACGATTGACCGATGACGAAAAAATGCGAAAAGTTAATTGAAAACGATTTGTCGATCTTAAATATCGCCTTCCATAGCGCCCACCCTTTCAAGCGAGTCCGCTTTCTCATTGCCTGGAATTGAACTATTGGCTATACTTGTGGCACATAAAATAGCAGATTTTTGATAATGACAACACGTTAAACTACTACTGAAAACTACTAAAAAAGGTAAAGGGAAAAATCAGATCACATTATTCGAAGTAGAACAAATACCTGAATGGCAGCAGCAGACATTTCTTTTAAGAAGAAAAAATACTATAAATTGCATTAACTTTAGGATCCCCTAGTTAGTTTAAAAAACAAATCCCACTGCCTGGAGCAGGCAAACAAACAGACAATCAACTGCAGTATAGTGCTACACAAAGTGAAGCAGAGATTATTTTCGAGGCAGACTTCTAAAGGACTGAACTCATAGTCCATACGTTAACAATGACTTTCAATTAGCGAGGACAACATTCAAAACTCAAAAACGATGCTTACGCGGATTTCAAAAACATCCCGATCTGTTTTTAAAACGAGAATTCAGAACCGGTACAACAGTTACGATGCTCGCTTCAAGAACATGAACTAGATTTCCCAGCGTAATGCCCGTAAACTGACCACGAAACTCCACTTCTGCCGCACATTTAAGTGACTGTTAGCAACATTGCTTGGACGATTTTTTCTCGTCCCGTGAAAATCTGCCCGAATTATTTCCCCTAGAGTGAATTCACAAAACATCCCCAAATAAGGAATACATATTCTCTGTACCTTGCATTCAACAAAATGTAAGAGAATCGTTCGCCTTCAATCGGAGTGTACGGCCTAATAGGAAAACGAGCATAAAAATCACAGGCCGAGTGCGAAGAACAACATTTCAGACATGATTATGAGTGGCTAATACAAATAAATAGAGAAAATATATCGTTTGTTTGCAATCCGGCACACGCACGCTTCGTCTTCTTCACATTCTCCCCCTCACAAAGATAGCGGCAAACGAAATTGTATAGGAACTCCAACGCCCGATGTGGTGTGGGCCGAATCATATCTACTACATAAACAGAACCATATTATTGCCATTATAGGGCCATTGTAGCGCGTATTGCGTAACACGAGGGGGCAAGAACAGGAGGGAAGAACCGGAACTCGGTCAGGGATAAAATATGTGCGAATCGATTGCCTTTGGAACGATATTTCCACCCGAGACTAGGTAGATGGGCACTGACTTGTCAGCTTCGGTTAGCACTTTTCTCTTCAAGGAGCATTCTTTCCTATTCGCTTCAAAGCGAGCATTACACCCAGCTGGAAGCCACATAATTCGGGAAAGGCACCCCAACTGAGAGCAAACACGCTCCACTCTAGTTCACTCCGGTAGCTCACATGCTGGGAACGAAATTATCCCGATACCTTTGGGTGTTTTTTTTGCGAGCTTGACACAAGGGAAAAAGTTTTCAATTTGGAGCACCATGGGTGTCCTTTGCCTCATCGTTAGAAGCGAGAGAGCGGTGGCTAATAAATCCAATCGCTAACGACCGTTCGACATACGAAAGGGCAATAACAATAACTTTAATTGAGTGACTATTTACCGGTTGGCGTTTTCGGCGAACTTGCCGAAGCTTCAGTTAGGCTATGGGTTTTTGTGAATTCTATTTGGCTGAAGCTCCGCCGTTTATTCCGATTCACCTTTTGCAGACGAGCAAGCCACTGCTTCGCCTGCGCTGTCTGACCCAGCTGAATTGCAAATGAGCACGAGTTTCAAGCTTAGCGGTGGGTAATCAATATGGAAGTGGATCAATAGTATTCAACTTGTGGATTTATTTGTTTAATCGGAATTTCGTCGAAATGGAGAGTCTGGCTTGAAATGGTGTCGTTGTCGGTAGAATTCAATTATCAATACATTTACGTGCACTGTAGTGATTGCTTTAAGGCCACTAGATCCAAGGGAAATGGGTGTGTGTGTAAGATTTTCGTTATGGGCCATGACCTAAGCCATTTCTGCTGCTAACGATCTGTGATGACATCGATGAAAGAAGAGGTCACCTAAAATTTGAATCAAATCTGTTTGAAATCTGCGTTGCATTACGTTTCGAACTTATGAAATTTCACATAGTATTGTTTGAAAAGAATTTACATACCTATTTTCAAATATGACTTTTAACAACATTCAAAAAGCTGTTTGTTAAAAAAAAAACAGAAACAGGAGATTTGCATACAAGTAGGCGGACAAAATTATGCTCATAATATTTTCGAGAGTCTATGAGTTTTCTGTAGCTGGTTTGACCAACTTATATTGTTAATGCACATTTCTAAACATTCACGGTTAAGTTTTGAAAAGGGCGTATATTTTGATGATAGACCTATGACCTTTAATATCTAGAAAGTTTTAATTTGTTTTCCTGTAGTTTTTTTTTTAGTTTTCTGCAGTTTGATTGAACTAAATATATAGTCATTAGAATTTAACAAACATTTCATTACCAGCTTTTGAAAAGGGCTAAATTCGTTTATTTAAAATTGCTGATAATTAATTGCAAAATTTCCGCTGTTTAGCAATAGATGGCGCCAGTAGTAAGTGCTGGTCGAATGTTGTACATCTCAAGCGTCATAAACCAAGCTCAGACATATGGTAAACAAACCGCTTTGCCAAATCCGTGATTTTGGTTTGGTGTTATATATTTTGGTTGTTTGAAGATGTCTGATTTCGTGCCAAATAATCGTCATTTGCGGGAAGTGTTGATTTTCTTCTTTCATTCGAAGAAAACGGCGGCTGAAGCACATCGAGAGCTCCAAAAAGTTTACGGTGATGCTGCTCTGGTGGAAACAACGTGTCGTGATTGGTTTCGTCGCTTCAAAAACGGTGATTTCAGTGTTGATGATCGTCCGCGTGAAGGAAGGCCAAAAAACTTCGAAGACTCTGAATTGGAGGCATTGCTCGATGAGGATCCGTGTCAAACGCACCAAGAACTTGGTTCAGGATTAGGAGTTTCCCGCCAAGCCGTTTCTAAGCGATTGCATGCGTTGGGAATGATTCAAAAGCAAGGAACTTGGGTTCCTTACGATTTGAAGCCAAGCGATGTTGAGCGTCGTGTTTTCGTCTGTGAACAACTGCTCCAGCGGCAAAAGGAAGAGTTTTTCCTACATCGCATTGTAACGGGTGACGAAAAATTGATTCATTACAGTAACCCAAAACGGTAACATTCATGGGGACTGCCCGGGCATGCTTCAACATCGTCGCCTAGGCCGAATATTCACGCTGCGAAGGTTATGCTGTGTATTTGGTGGGACCAAGTTGGCGTTATTTATTATGAGCTGTTGAAACCAAACGAAACCATTACCGAGGAACGGAATCGAACTCAATTGATGCGATTGAGCCGAGCACTGCACGAAAATCGGCCACAATACGAGCACAGACACGAAAAAGTGATTCTTCAGCATGACAACGCTCGACCTCACGTTGCGAAACCCGTGAAAAACCTACTTGGAAACGCTCAAGTGGGAAGTCTTACCCCACCCGCCATATTCTCCTGATATTGCACCGTCCGATTACTACTTGTTCCATTCGATGGCACATGGTCTCACTGGTCAGCAATTCCCACTCATATGATGACATCTCAAAATGGCTTGATTCTTGGATAGCATCAAAAGACGAATAGTTCTATCGAAATGGTATTCACGTTCTACCAGAAAGATGGGAAAAAGTCGGAGCTAGTAATGGGCGATACTTTGAATAAATCGTTTGTAACCTTTGTTTTCAAAATAATGTTCCTTTTTCACCAAAAAACAGCGAGAACTTAGTTGCGCACCTAATACTTGTCGTACCCGAACACACCAAAACAAAACGAAGACAAACATATACATCCCCCATCCATCCCCAAACCCATCACTCCCCCCCGCACGAAAGAAAAATTGAAATTTTTCCCCCGGGGCACCACAATCCCCGCAAATTTTTACGCACGGGGAGCGGGATGGACGACCATCGACCATCCGCGACATACAGTTGCCCTCCTGCCCCCGCCCACACACTAGCTAGATTGGGTCGCCTGCGATAAATGTATGCTCTGGGAACATTATGGATGCGCGTGAGTAGACGATTCAATAAAAAACCAGGCATACGTCTGTAGGCAGTTCAGATAGAAACAAACCGCTAATGGCTTCTCAACAATTGCAGTTAACACAATCAGATAGCAGGTCCCTGCGATCGTCCGTTGCAAAGTCTGGATCCAAAAATTCGCGTAAAGTGCCTGGATCCGTTGCATCCAAATCAGTCGTACCTATTACGACCTCAAGTGTCCATGCGCACCGTCTACAAATTGAGATGAAGCTGTTAAAAGAGGAGCAAATCGTGAAGGAGGAGGAATTTGAAGCGCAGGAAGCAATAAGAAAGAAGGAGAGTGAAGAAGCTTTGCGCCGTCTAGAGGAGAAGAAAGCATTGATGGAGAAAGAAGCGAAGGTGCGGCAGCAAAAATTACAGGATGAAAAGGACTTTCCAGAGAAGCAACAAATGATTAGAAAGGAGTCCTTAGAGAAGAAGCAAAGTTTGATACGACAGCTGAGTGAATGTAGCAGCAGAAGTGGGTCGACTCACGATTCTGAAGAGCTGGTAGCCAGTTGGCTGCAGCAATGTTCTCCCGAACCACTCGCGATTAAATATGTTCCCGCAATGATGGTTTCTGGAAACGTAGCACCGTTAGTCAGACAGAATTCAGCAAAGCCAACAGAAAGCCAATGTCAGCCAGCAGTCAGCCAGACACCTCTGATTTCCCATCCTGCACAAACGTTCCCCGCAGCGAAACTCAACGTTCCAATGAATCGTCAATCCACTACTGACCAAGGACAATCGGATCAGCAACCAAGTCGTTCCTACCCGATTCAGGATCGAAAAACGGCAAATCCAACAGATTATCCTGCTCGGCCCAGTCACTCGATTTCGTTCAACGGTAAAATGCATCCGCTAATGAGTCGTCGCAACCCAGCAGTAACCCATACGGGAAACAAGCCGAACCAACACACGGGTCCAGAACAATATGAGGATGATCCAAATCAACGACGTCCACCCAGTGACGGATTAATTTCATCGTTAATATTGGGGAACCTCATGGGTCTATTCTGAAACATGTATTCAAGAGAACCAGCCACATTTTCCACAGTACTTGGTGTGAATCCCGTTCCCTCGATTCCAATCGACAGTCGAATGCCTCGGCCATCAACAAGTTGTCGTGAACCTACAGTTCAATGCACAGATCTACCAAACGCCGGAGCAATTCCTTCGGTCCCATCGTGTATCCCCATGGGTCAACCCTGGAACTTGCATCAAGGAGCTGCATTTCCCACGTCACTGTGTGGGAGTCAGTTGGCAGCTAGGCAGCTGATGGGAAGAGAACTGCCGTGTTTTTTCGACAATCCCGAAGACTGGCCACTATTCGTCAGCAGCTTCGAGAAATCACCTGCAGTTTGTGGGTACACGGACCCAGAAAATCTAATTCGGCTACAACGATGCCTGAAAGGACATGCGCTTGAATCAGTGCGGAGCCAATTACTGCTTCCTGCAAGTGTTCCGCAAGTTATCAATACGGTTCGTACCCTGTACGGCAGACCAGAACTTCTCATCTGATCGCTTATTGAAAAGGTACACCGCACTCCAGCACCTCAGCACCTCGGGCTAACCGTCCAAATCCTCGTCGACCATCTGAAGGCAGCGAAACAATTCACACCTAGCCCACCCAGTTCTCATGCAAGAACTCGTGGAGAAGCTTCCTGGTTCCCTAAAAATGGAGTGGGCTGTCTACATGAGTACGCAACCATACGCAGCATTGGCAACGTTCGGCGACTTCATTTCAGGTTTGGTGACAGCAGCAAGTCATGTGTCGTTTGAGCTACCGGGTTCAAGCCGAAATTTCAAGGTTGATCAGCGAAAGTCCAAGGAAAAAGGTATGGTTCACGCCCATTTATCGATTCCTTCGTCTTTCCCGGTGGCTCCAAATACATCAGCAAACCAAAAAAAAAACAAGGTGAGTCATGCGCAACATGTGAACGAGAAGGACATCGGGTGGCAGACTGCCACCAGTTCAAGTTAAAGAGCATCGATGAACGGTGGAAAATTGTTCACCAAAAAAGCATATGTCGTACATGCCTAAATAGTCACGGCAAATGTCCGTGCAAGTCTTGGCAAGGATGTGGGATTGACGGTTGTCGCCAAAAACACCACACATTCCTCCACTCTTCTCCTGTCTCATCTTCACTGAATGAAATATTCTTACGCAAAATACCATCTTACGCAGAATAGCAGTCTTTGCCCCATATTTAGAGTACTTCCAGTAGTTCTATATGCGGGGCGCGGACAGAGGTACCCGAGCAGGAACGAATAATTTGATAACTGGCCTTGATATTTAAGAGCTCAGATTAAGAGGTAAAATACCTGAGGATAATACCATACAATTGTTCCCACAATGTTACGCTAATACTATGCTAATATCAAAATAGTACCTCTCAGGTATTCCCAGGTATCCGAAATAACAAGTTCTTCTATTCCAGAGATATTTTGCTTGCAATTTATAGGTATTTTGTTTAAGTATTTTACCTCTTAATCGGAGCACTTTAATACCAAGGCCAGTTATCAAGATCAAAATTAGGTATTCATATGTTGTTGTCTCGCGGGAAGACCGTAGAGTAGGTGAAGACTCTACGAGGCTGAGCTGCAAGCAACCCGGCGGGTCCACGGGTCGCGGATGGTGGGGTTCCATCAGATATGATGGACAGCTACTGAATACACGAATAAGTTGCCCCGGACGAGCGGCGGGGACTGTTTAGGATGTGGAGGGACTGAGCAGTTGTTGAACTATGTTGAGTTTCTTCCAAAAACCCACAAATATCCGAAAGCAGCCCCGATAAAAGCGAGCTACCCTGCTTTTTAAAAATAAGCGTAAAAGTCCAAGCCTTCACCCATTTGAGCGTCTGTTCTCCATGTTAGGGGCGGCTCAAAACAGCGTCTGTTCTCCATGATAGGAGCAGTTGAGTCACCATCTTGTTAGTGCACCCAGGACTCTAAATACAAAAGCCGAAAGTCCTAGTGGTGCTTGGGACTGTTAAACAGCAGCAATACGATGGTCCTCCTGTGAGATAGTGGGGTTGGTTGTGGGCCTTGCGAGCCGACACCATTAAAAAGGAATTGCAACGAATAATATATAAGGATGTTGTTGTCTCCTGCTCGGGTATTATTCGCTTTCATTGGTGAGGGGTCATTGACCACACTCCTGGAGCAAGCTACGGCTGATCGCTTGGGTGTATACGGAACGGTGGAACCATTGACTTTGCAGTGGACGGGAAAGGTAACTCGTGAAGAACCAAGGTCGCAGCGAGTGCAGCTGGACCCGAGCAGAAGCGAATAACTTGATAACTGGCCTTGGTATTTATGAGCTCAGATTAAGAGGTAAAATACCTGAGGATAATACAATCCAATTGTTCCCACATTGTCATGCGAATACCGAATTGAGGTAAGACAATACCAAAATAATACCTCTAAGGTGACCAGATACTTACCCAGGTATCCGAGATATCAAGTTTAGTTATTCTAGAGACATTTTGCTTGCAATTCTTAGGTATTTTGCTTAGGTATTTTACCTCTTAATCTGAGCTCTTTAATACCAAGGCCAGTTATCAAGATCAAAATTAGGTATTCATATGCTTTTGTGTTCTGCTCGGGGAGATTTCTGGGAGAGGTCGTCCAAACCGACACAAGCTATGGGGAGTTAGGACGGTTAGCTCTTTAGTGTTGCCTTCCCAAACGATGAAGTACGAGGAACTCGGCAAACGATATCCACATTTGCGTGGGCTCCCTGTAGAAGAGTATGATCTAATTCAACCAAAGTTACTGATTGGATTGGATAATCTAAGTCTCATCGTGCCTTTGAAGTTGCGCGATGGTGGACCCATGGACCCGATTGCAGCGAAGAGCCACCTGGGTTGGGGCATCTATAGCTGTATCTCAGATATATCAACACAACGAGCTGTAGTTCACTTTCATGTAGCAGCCGCAGCCGATCCCGACTACCAGCTAAATAATCAACTTAGAGATTATTTTGCGCTAGAGGACGCCGGTCTAGCTAGATTGTGTGAACCATTGAAGTCGACTGAAGAAGTGCGTGTAAGATCAATAATGGAACAAACGACAAGGCGTACTGAACGTGGCTATGAAACCAGCCTCGTATGGCCGGAAAACTATCCGGACTTTCCGGACAGCTATCCGATGGCAGTACGACGTCTGCAGTATCTGGAGAGAAAGCTTGCAAAGGATCCATCACTGCAAGAGCGGGTCCGTGAACAAATTGCGGAGTACGTGAAAAAGGGCTGACCGCACAACTACTCAGAGCTGAAGCACGCGGATCGCAAACGTACATGGTTTCTACCGCTGGGAGTCGTGGTTCATCCAAAGAAACCGAACAAGGTGAGGTTACTTTAGGATGCAGCGGCTGCGGTGAATGGGGTTTACTTCAATTCGAAACTTCTGAAGGGGCCAGATCTATTGACACCTCTACCGGCAGTTCTAAGTCGTTTCCGTCAGTTCCCGATAGCCGTCTGTGGTGACAACAAGGAGATGTTTCACCAACTCCTAATCCGCATCCAAGTTCGTCTGGCTCAGTGCTTTCTCTGGCGAAACAGACCGTCGCACATTGGCACAATTCTGAAAAAAGACGGTCAAAAACATTTTCACCCTTTTGTCATCATTGAACTTTTACTTTACTTTACTTACTTATTTTACTTTTTAACAGGATGGCTACAAATACGGACAGAAGTGATGTGAGTTTGTACGATTGATACATATGTCAACAGTAAATTAAACTGGATTCTATAACGCCCGTTTGTACATAGATGATATTACACTTCTCAGCATATTTCTCTTCTTCTATTAAACTATTTTGTATTAGGAATTGACCAGATACCAAAGGGTACCCAACGCTGAATATTTCTGAATTACTAGTTCATCCGATAATTTTACAAATGCAATCGATTTGAGAGGCCGCCAGGACTCGCATAAATATTTTTTTTTGATTTGTTGAACATTACGTCACATGTTGTAACGCGGTGCGTTTATTTGGACCAATTTTGTATAAATGTAAATATGTAAATACTAGATTTGTAGTTCAAGGCAGTGTAGATAGTAGATTATTTGTTTCAAATTAGATTTTCGTTTCCAATTGGATTCTTGTTTTGAGTCGTGTTATTCATTGTACATTTGTAGGGTTTCTTATTGCATGATAGGTGGAAGCTTTTTTATAGCACGCTAGGATGGAAGTTTGTTTTTATGGAAGGCTACATATGCGAAAGAGATGGAAATCAAATGAACACCTGATTACAATGCAATGGCTAAGCCGAACATTATTTCTCGCGTCCGATTCAATTTCTTTGATTCCGTGGTTTCTTGGGCAATGGAGGTTTTAATCCCGGCCATTACATTAGCGAATCGGCTGGAAAACAGTTGTGTTTGACGCGGTTTTTAAGTGTTTCAAGTGTTTAGTCAAAGGTGACTTGTTTAAATAATGGCTTGAGCCAGTTCATAGATGTAACTTTTTTTTTGTATGTTCAGTTTTTAGAGTACTTGTGTATAGTGTATGCGTTGCAAACAACTGTTAAATTCGAGATAAAATTGTGAATACGTACAAAAAGGTAATGTTATTAAATATTTTATTTCGCGTGATTCTTGATTGTAATTTTGTCATTCCGCGTTGGACAGCTCGTTCGACGGGCCTTTTGTGTTGTACGGGCTGGATTAGTATTCCTCGATTGGCGATCGTGGACGCCGAACGATTTGATTTGAGGGATTTGGTGAACGTCGTCTGCAAGAACGCCAGACTCGTGCGCCCTGCAAAGGCCCGCCTGATCAGGTTGCTAAACGGAGGAGAGTGAAGTTCGCTCGAAACCCTAGAGAAATTATTCCGACGGTCACCAATAATCCGTCGTATTTCCACCCTACGTTACAATCCTTGTGGAACAGATACCGAGAGCGCGTTTTCAGTGATCCGTTGTCAAGTGTCGGACACTGAACCGGACCTTATCCGAAATATATAGTAGTCTTCCTTAACCCCGCTCGGTCATAGCGGAAAGGTACGCGAAGCCAGGTCGCTTGGGAAAGGGGACTCCTATATTGAAGGAGACGGTCAATTTCGGACGTTCTCGACAAGATATAAATCGGAAGCCTTCCGTCCAGCCGCCACTCTCTCCGCAACTCTAGTTTCGGCCATATTGCGCACGGGTCTAGGTACACCGCGATACGCCATTTGTGTGGTCAAGCGTCGCCATCTCGGAACCGTCGCCATTTCGGAACCGTCGCCATTTCGGGACTGTCGCCATTCCTGAACCGCCATCACCGCTTCAAGTTATCGTCGCTTTGTTCCGTCATCATCATTGCTTCGCTTGTCACCGCCATCACCGTCTCAGAAAAAACCTGCGCAGGTATGTCCGTGCCTTGATTAGTTAGATAATTTGTACCTTTAGAGCAAGTTCTGTCCAACACGAGTGAAGGTTGTAAATAGATGTTAAATAGATTGAGATTGGAGTTTGTTGTTTAGTTTCCGTTTTTTATTTACGTTTCGTCCTTTAGCTAGCTCATCCGTCATTTGCAATATTGCGTTCGTCTATTCAAATCAAGCACATCCGTTTGAAAACAGGTTCGTTGGTTGGTTCTGGCTTTAAAGTCTACCCGAGCAGAAGCGAATAACTTGATAACTGGCCTTGGTATTTATGAGCTCAGATTAAGAGGTAAAATACCTGAGGATAATACCATCAAATTGTTCCCACAATGTCATGCGAATACCGAATTGAGGTAAGACAATACCAAAATAATACCACTTAGCTCACCAGATACTTACCCAGGTATCCGGAGTATCAAGTTTAGTTATTCTAGAGACATTTTGCTTGCAATTCTTAGGTATTTTGCTTAGGTATTTTACCTCTTAATCTGAGCTCTTAAATACCAAGGCCAGTTATCAAGATCAAAATTAGGTATTCATATGCTTTTGTGTTCTGCTCGGGTAAAGAGACTACGGAAATTATATAACTTGAATGGATTGGTGGAATTTTCGTTAATTTTATCGGCAAAAGGTGTTCATTTGAGGTTTCAGCAGCATATGTGCGTTTGAAGTAGGGTTTTCCTAAAGTACCGTTCGGGTGGTTCCTCTGAGAAACCAGTTTCAAAATTAGTCGGGCATATTCAACACGACCGGTGGTCTCCCTTAATGGGAGTGGCGCTTAAGCCATCGCGTTTGACTGAGATTCAGCACCCTTCCCCCGCACGGTTACAATGTGACACATAAATTGCCTTATAACCTGTACTATTTCAAACTGAGGTTTTACTAGGTACCCTTCAGTACCCAACGCTGAAAATTTCAGGAATACTCGTTCATAAGATAATCTTTCAAATACAGTCTGTTTAAGACCCCGCTAGGACCCGCCCACCCTTTTTAAGGCGGTTGATTATGACGTCACACAGACACTTGAATCACCATATATCAAAATGTGGTCACCAGAGAGCATTGCAGTGGTGAGCGAAAATGTGTATTTTAATAAATCCTACAATTTCTTACAATGTATCGAAATCGTAAAATTTGAACAAAGTACTAATTATCTCAAAAAAACGGTTTTAAATGAGTGCTGAAAGAAAACCAATTATATCTCTTTAACGTTAGGCTCTAGAAACTTAATGTCTTGAGCAGCTTTTCTTAAAATTACTTGCCCTACAACTTTGTCGAAGACAATAACCCGTTATCTTGTAGCTGAAAAAAGTTAGAATTTGAAAGTGTAGTTAAGCCCTTATGAAAAGTTAGGCGTGTTTTTTTTTTTCAAAAGATGCGGTATAAAATTTAGAGCAACTCTTCTCAAGACATCTAGTCGATAAAATGAGGACAAAAGGGTGAAAATGTTTTTGACCGTCTTTTTTTTAGAATTGTACCAATGTGCGTCGGATACATCCAAGTCTACGTAAATGAATTACAGATATGTTGTTGGAAAATTCAGGAATGAATGCAATGAAGTCGCGAAAACGGTCTTCTTCGGAGAATGTAGTTTATACTTCTTGGAAGAAATTTGCAAAAAGCTTGCAGTTTTCTGAATGATTATCACCTACATTTACGTCAAAATACATTCGTGGAAATTGCTTTGAACCCTACGAAATGTAGACAGCAAAGCAAAAAAAGAAAAATTTGTTAGGTTTATGTCCGGACTGTTTCGAAGTTTGTAAAGAAACAAATCAATTGCCAAATTCTCAAAAATAATTTAAACAAATAATATAATATATACTATTATACATACAGACAAAACTATTCTCTACCTAAATGATATACTAGTCATCGATATAAAACTGTTATAGACGTAAAATTTTCAATTGAAATGTTTGCTTACGAACAAAGACACGGTTTTTGAGAATGTGTTCTTCTATTTTTCACTATTCCTTTGCAGTGTGTTTGTTTAAAAAAGTATCCCTTTGCAAAAGTAGGTCGTGATGTATTTAAGTATGTTTATCAGTAATATTATATGGTTATATTACTTACAAAAGCCTGCTCATAAGGCTTAAAGCAAAGAAAAAATAAAATAACTTGAAAGTTTTCACAGTAACCGAACATTTGAAAAAAAAATCTATTTTCATTGGTCGCAAGTGGTCGCAGCAAATCACTATAAAACTTGTTAGTGTAGAAATACAACTTGACTTTAAACCAGTTTTTAGCCTGACTATATTTCAATTTCATATATATTTTTTTATATTTCTTCTTCTTCTTTTTAATTGTTTTTCATTTATTTCACAATAACAACTGTTTTTATCAAGGCTTTACTACCTTTCCAATGATGTATTGAAACCTATAGGTAGTGAAGATAATAATTAGTAAATATCGGTTCAAATGTGTTGTTCAGCGACAAAAACGACATTTTTAGGCTTTTTTCAACATCGACCTTTAATATATTTGAAACGGCAGCAGGATAAATGCACTTTTTTTTGGGGAAATGCTCCTTAAACTTTGGAAAAATGCTCCTTTGCCGGTATATTGCAATCGGAGGTATTAATTAACCTTCTGGTTAGCGCTTGCCGGTTGTTTTGACGGGTCTTAAGTTTCTTCAAGATTGTACAGCGGAGCTTCCTCCCTCTTTTTTGTTTTTTCTTTTTTCTTCTTATTTTTTTTTTTACTTTTATTCATAACTTAAACCCCCCCACTATATAATCTTTAAGAAACAAAAACCCGTTAAAACTATCTAGAAGATTGCGGAGCGAATCTTTGCTTTACCATCTTTTTAAAACTTAAGACCCGTCCAAACTACCCAAAAAAATTCCGGGGCAAAGCTCCAATATTAGGGTATGTGTCCCTTGATTCAGCCTATTATGCAACAATCGATTACATTTTTTATTATAACTCATAAAGTTTTTAAGCTGTAAGTGAGATTCAACTAGTTATACACTTGGTAAGATAAGTTTGATAAGTCATTTGATAGGATGTATCACGAAAAGTTACACAACTCTTTTTATGAACTCAGAAACTTTCGAGGGATATGGATTTAATGTCGGTCTATAAGCTTCAAATTGGGTCTATTCATGGATGCAACTTCGTCCCATTCGATGAATTTATTACTAAATGCAGTCTTTGTACGGTTTTTTTTTTCTAATTTTATGAATTAAGGCATTGTCAGCTGTACTCGCTTTACTTTACACAAAATTTCACAAAACAAACTTAAATAAAACTGCTTCGAAACACTTAAGTGATGTTCATATATGATTTATCAGCCATTCAATAATGAAAACATTATAATTCACTATACAATGATTTTCTTCCTTCGGTTTGTGTTTAGATGAGCCACTTGAATATAAATAACTGCAAATTCATGCATTTCTACTTCAAATTCTACCAATAACAACATTTTTACTACGTTATTGGTGCAACAGGCCATAGTTGGGAACATGTAAAAAAATATGTCCCCAACATTGGGTCTACGATTTTCTTGTAAAGTCATTGTTATTGTAGTTATGTGAACAGTTAGTTTGTAACGTGTAACTATTTTCTGTTTATCCAAATTGCATTACTCGCTTTATCGATTCAATTAAGTCAAATTAAGATCACTTGAAGATCGTGGAGATCATCTGTTCAGCTTAACCAGTGAAATCATGATGCCCCAAAAGTTCAAGAAATCAAAAACTACGCGGAAGTGAACAATTATAAGTTGATTAATTTTGTCTCAATTGCTCATCCTAATAGCAACATGATTTTGTTGATTATCGCTAAATTAATGACATATTTGGCACATAGGCCGAATGAAGGTGATAGGCTAACATTACATCCCGTTACCCTACAAAACAAAAAACACCCCCACCACAACACCCCCCCAGCGCGCGCCAGAAAGATAAATACCTCTATTTAACAGCAAGTCACTAAAAAAAAAGAAGCAGCACAACAAAAAAAAAGGAAGCACGTACCCCCCCCCCCCAAAAAAAACCACCACCTCCCACAACAAAAAAAAAATTATTTTTTATTAAATATATTAATAATAAATAAAAAAAACAAAACCGAAAAAAGGAAAAATGTAATTTTTTTTTTTGACTCCTGTATAATTTATATAATTTATTAACCAAAAAAAAAAAACTCCATTATTTAACCAAAACAATTAACCCCCAACAAAAACAATGTTTTTTATTCAACCACACCAATCACCATGGATGTTGGAAAACAAAGGGGTGGGGGAATAAACACCATAGAAATACCCATTAAAATATTGTGAAATTATACTGTAAACAACGGTTTATTCCACCAATGAACATGAAAACCAAGTGGCAAAAGCCGGGGGGGACGAAAAACCCTTCTTTTTATGGCCCATATCCCCAACCACCAAACCCGGGGTTACCGTTTTGGGTTTTTCCCCACCGATCCACGCTCCAGCCCAAAGTAACACTTCATCATCCTTTTATATATGTAGGGCTCCAACGCCGCACGCGTTCCGCTCTCATGCATATAAAATGTTTATGTTTCATTTCTACACGATTATTATAGTGTTTATTGATGGTGAAAAAGTTCTGATAAAATTCATATTCAAGCGTTTTCTATTTCCACCACTGGAGACCAGTCCAAGTCATTTACACCAAAAGTTCGTAATTCATATGGAAAATTAATTAGCTGAAACTGCATTCGAAATTAATTCAGTCCCGGCACAGACTGCCATGTAAAATTCAAATGAACTCCGGTGAAACGAAAACCTCATTTCTGCTCCCGTCCTGCAGGGTGGTCAAAACCGGGCCAAGTGGCGCTCCTTACACAGGAACATGCACTTATTCGTGTTTTCCCTCCATGCTGGTGCTGGTGATGTTGGAGTTACTTGAGATTTGGTCGTGTGGTGTTCAGCAACATTTCAACATTTCCGCTCTTTTGCCGAGTCGCTTTCTCGACTATCCCCGGTGGACAGCAGAGCCAATTCCCATGTTTTAGTTAAACTAATGATTTGTATCCGTTGCTGTGAAGCTTTCACTTTGTTTGTTCCTTTTGTCGTTTTTGGACTCTGGGCCTCCTCCGTTTGTTCTTTCAATCCAGGCTAGGGGAGGGAGGAGCCCATGGGGTCGGTGTTTGTCTTTCTAACGAGTTCCTGAACTCACATGAAACCCTACTGTGAAAGTGTAGCACTGAATTCCTGCAGGGTTACTCCCGGGGGTTGTAATTGGATTCACCCGCACTTGGTCGACCGACGACGACGACGACGACGACGACGAACCCCCCCACAAACTGCCGACCGGTAAAAAAGGAGCAGAGCTTTGCTACCACCAAATGGGAAGCTTTCCCGGCTCGTTTACACCGAAAAGGACAATGAATGGAAAGGAGAGGTGGGTTGAGTGTGTATAACTGAGGAGCAGGATGTTTGTACAATCGGGGAACAATAGAAATGTAAAGTTGTGCAATGCGGGATTTTATAGTAAAAGGGAATCTGTTACTGTCGGTTGCTACCCAAAAAGAGGTCGCCCTCGTCGTCGTCGTCGTCGTCATCGCCTCTTCTCAAGCTTATAAAATATCTACCGCTAGTTTAAACTTTGCACAATGAATAAATTAAGAGCATACGTACATGCACCACACACGTGTTCATAAATTTTAACTTTGAACACACAATGTATGGGACTCGCTCGAGTTAACAGAAAAGCGGAAACCACACATGTGTTCGTTGTACGACTGAATGAGCTAGAACTGCGCTAACTATTTGAATAAAGTTGACATTGTTAGCGGAAGTATTTGTCCCTATCTGGTGCAGATATACTCGTTAATTGAAGGAAATGTAGCTCTTCAGTAGGACAAAGCATTCGATTTAATCACAGATTGCTGGATAATAAACATGCTGAATTTATCGAGCTCAGATATCTAACAACGCAATCGTTCTGTTTTTATTAGTTTGACAAGATATGCTAGTCAATTGTTAAAAAAAAGACTGAGGACCGTCAAGTCTGAAAATGGAAAATGGTGACTCCAATGACATTTGCTTGGAAGTATTGGTACGGTTTATTTTTATGTCTGTTGTACAACTGATATTTTTATACGAAAACTGTAATTGTTGTTGTTGTTGTTTTTATTGTATTGATGGATTCCATGTCAAATAACCGATAAAAGTCTAATTTTTGAAATGATTATCTTCGATTGGGATAAAAACATTGCATAAACTTTCAGTGTCGGATACTGATAGCAGCACACAACGATCAAAAATGGTTGCAGCGACTTAATTGTGTCTTAATTGAGTAACAAAGCAGTCATCTCAAGCTGGTTTGCAAGCTACTAGGGAAGTACTTCAGGAACCACTTTGAGGTGATGGTGCAGTTACCTGCACTAATTGTCACCTTATACACCCAAGCAACACCAAACCGTCATAATTAGTTGCAGCAACTTGATTGTGACCTAATTGGGTCATCAAAATTGGAGTAACTTTTACTGGTTTGCAACAAGGGTGCTACTAGGGCAGTTACAAAATTTTACAGTATTCGTAAATTTTTACCGAACTTTCAACAACTAAACGTTCGGTAATCCGACTTACCGGATTTCGGAACCGAATACTGTAACATTTTCTAAGTGTGTATGCTTAGATTTTCTGTTATTGACCATAGCAATCATCGTTTTGTGATGAGCTAATTCCAGTTTCCTTCAGCGCATCCATCCCTCGACTATGTCTATGGAGTGTGTGGCCCTTAACTTCACCTCTATCTTTGGACTCGCCGTAGACCTCTAGGGAGATTTCGTCTGCGCAGCCGACAATATTTCTCAGTTAGGAAATTTCAACCTCAGCAGTTGGTGATACATCGTATTCCCAGGATTGAACCTTGCGGAACGCCTGCGGTGACTTGAACACGTTCCTGACCCACCGCAGTGTTGTTTACCAGTATTCAATTCTGGAAGTAGTTGCCCAGAATCCTGTACAGATACCCAGGAACCTGCAGACGTTGGAGCGAGTTGGAAATAGCCTCCCGACTGGCGCTATTGAACGCATTTCTCACATCCAGGGTGACTTCTTCACAGTAGCGATCTCCCCGCCTCTTACTTTTGATTGCCACCTCGACTTCCCTTTCCTAAAGCCAAAGTGATTATTAGATAGGCCGTCCGTACCCTCCGTGTACCTCACCAACCTGTTGAGGATTAACCTCTTCAGTACCTTACCCGTCGTATCCAACAAGCACATCGGATGGTATGCCGATGGATCAACCTGTCTGTGGCAGCAAGACTAGCGTCTCACGATTCCAGACGCCCGGTAAGACATCCAGACATAATTGCATTACCACCCTGAACATTTCAGGGAGTCACCAAAAACTGTCTCGACCGGACCGGGAATCTAAACCAGCCACCTCCAGCATGGTGTTGCATTGTAGCTACGCTTTTTACCGCCTGGGCTAAGGAAGCCAATTCCGTCAAGGGAAGTTGACGTGGATGCCATCATGTCCGTCAACAAGACGGCAGAGGTGGCTATCAAACGTAAGAGGCGGGGAGTTCACCTTGGTAGTGTTGAGTGGTATCATGCCACTCCAGATTGGGAGGGAGATAGCAGCAGAAAATTTTGTGAGAAAAAGATTTTCTCTCCGTAAATGGCACAAGAAGTAAGCAGTACCAGTGTTGTCCCGTGATGATGCTACGTCGTGTATCAACAGAAGCATCGTTATGACGAAAACCATATCAGCAGATAATATGATATTACTTGATCGCTTGCCTTGCTATTTATACGAAAGGGAGGTATAACACCCAATTACGAGTATCGATCTTGCCATATACGTAAAAACAGTAAATTCGCCATACATTCCGTGCTGGAATCAGCAAGTCCAGGATTTATTGTCTGCCAAGTACAATGGGTTTGTTTGTTTAGCTACGGATGGGTCGAAATCTGAAGAAAACGTTGGTGCAGCGGTTATATCTGGCGTTTTTCCTGAACTGGTCTTGAGAAAACTTCCAAGCTTTGCTTCCGTGTACAGTGCGGAAATGTTCGGATTACGAAGTGCGGTGAAATGCCTCAGCGATCAGACTAACAGAAAGTTTGTTATTCTAACAGACAGTATGAGCAGCCTTACTAGCCTTGCAAGCAACAACGTATCAAGTTCAACCCCGATGCTGTGGTTCGAAATTCGGAACACATTGAAACAATTGAGTGAAGTAGGATACGTGGTCAGATGTTTGTGGGTTCCAGCTCACAAAGGAGAAGAGTTCAACGAAAAAGCGGATAAAGCTGCTAAAGAAGCCTCCTTATGTGGTCTATCTGGTCCAACGAACATCTTCAGTATGGACGTACGACTGAGTTCGTCTTCGGATTCCATGGTCAAATGACAGCTAAGATGGAACAGCAGTGACAAGTGCAGATTTTGCCACAGCTTTTTGTTTATCGTTTCCAGAATACCGCGGTTTTTGGAGGAAGACTTATCGAGACGCGAAATTTTAATTTTGTGCAAACTCATAGCGAACCATTCCCGTTTGCCGGCTAATCTCTACTGGAACGGAATAATAGAATCCCCGGAGTGCAGTTATGGTGCTAGAGATGCATCACCGAATCACGTTTTCTTCGAGTGTGCCTAATATGAAGAAACCAATCTTCGGCGGCAGTTGTGGACATCCGTTCGACGCAAAAATGTTCCTCCAGACGAGAAAACCATTTTGAAAAGAAGAGTTATAAGTTTAATGAAATGTTTATGTCAATTTGTAATCAAGAACGACATCGATTTGTAATTAATCATAATTTCCTACGCGGACGACCTTAAGCTGTACTACGTCATAAAATGAAGACGCCGATTTTCTTCAACAGGAACTACAAGTGTTCGACGACTGGTGCCGGATCAACAGAATGTCCTTAAATGTATCCAAATGCTCGGCTATCTCCTTTGGCCAAAAACGTGCGATGTATCTCCACGAGGACATCCTCCGAGGAACGCGCTTGAAACGTGAAACAACAGTCAAGGATCTGGGAGTATTGCTCGACTCCAAACTGTCATTCAAGAATCACATTGCCTATATTGTTTCTAAAGCAGTTAGGATTTATCTTCCGCTTCGCAAAAAACTTCAAAGACGTTTATTGTCTGAAGGCACTATACTGCTCTTTGGTTCGTCTTTTTCTGGAGTACTGTGCTGTCGTTTGGTCCCCTTTCTACCAAAATGCAGTCCAGAGGATCGAAGCCGTTCAGCAAAGGTTTATACGCTTTGGTTTGCGACATTTTCGCTGTCAAGACCCTCGCAGATTGCCAAGTTATGAAAGTCGGTGCCTGGAATTGTTGGAAGGGAGGCGTATGGTGGCCAAAGCGTGTTTCCTTGGTGACCTCCTTCAGGGACACATCGGCTGTTCCACTTTACTTGGTCTCTTGAACATCAACACTCTACGACGAAACCTACGTTTACAATCTTTCTTTATAAACCGGCACTCAAGGACCAACTTCGGCAAACACGAACCTGAACTAAGCTTGTGTCGCGTTTTCAACAGCTGTTATAACGTGTTTAATTTTAATGTATCCCGTGATGTTAATAAGCGTTGTTTCCGAAGATGTATGTGTAAGTTATTGTATGTAATTAAGTGTTATCTAGTTGTCATTGGGATAATCATTTTTATCTGTTGACGAATAAATAAATAAATAAATAAATAAGTAAATAAATAAATAAATAAGTAAATAAATAAATAAATAAATAAATAAATAAATTTAAGACGTCAAAAGTACAAAGCTTCGCTGTTAAGGTGAACAACAAAAGCCAGAAAGTAAAAAAAAAATCAGTGGGGTTGTGTTTAACACACGATCGGTTGACGTAGACTACGTTAACCCGTTTGATTAGTTTCGTAGTGTACTGTTCTAATGGGACGTTCGGTTAGCATAAATAAGTGAGAAAGTATGTAAGAACATGCTATGATTCGCTTCTTAGAAATTATTTGGCAGCCGTGGAAAGGGACGTTTGGTTTGAATGTTAGTATGATGAAAGGGCAACAATTGTGCTGCCTGTAGTGATTGTGTTGATATGATCGACCAGCTGGAGACCATTATCCATATCGCGTAATCTCGAAAATCTATCGATAAATGATAAAGCTTTGAGAGTTCACACTGTTTCAGTTATTTTTAAATGTTGATTTGAATTCCACCCTTACCGTAAGGTCTAGTCTGATCAAAATAGCGTTGACGTTTGTCCTCAAAGATCGTTAGACCAGCATTAGATAGTAAGTATGTTAGCAAAAATCTATTGTACATTTTTTGAAGCATTTGAAAAGTATTTGAACTTTGTCAAGTTGGTTGACCACTTGATTTTATTTCCCACCTCGAGTTTAAGGCCCTTCTCTAGCTTTCCGACCAGTAGTAAGCAACGCATTACCTCTGGTTGCTTCCAGTTTCGCCCGATAACCTCGAGTTCGCTCGGCATCGGTACATGGTTGTTTCGGAGGATTTTTCGAATGTTCGATCTTAACGCGCTTCCGAAATTTGCGCAAACAGTTGGCATCAAAACGAATAGGCATTGCACTTATTCACCCTTTTACAGTTTCTCAAAGCTTATTTCTTCCTAGAAGTAAAACCCCATCAAACGCGAATCGTTAACACGACAGAATAACTATTCACAACACTACTCATTGAAATGTGCATGTTCGAGAATCAAAAAATTGTCCGTGATAGGGAATTTTTTGAAACATTCCAGAACGCAACATTCTTTAAAATGTTCATGCAACGATTGATTAATATGTATGCGAAATATATTAATCTTTTATTTGTAAAACTTTATATACCTGAGTAAATAGAATGGCAATCGTATAAATTTCTTGATTAGAGCAGTCTCAAAAATAAATCAATCAAGTAACAATCAAATTCTTAGCATCCAGTGTTTAAATTTTTCGTGACGGTAGCCATATGTGAATTGAACAAAATGCTCAAGGTATGCAACAAAGAGAAAACTTATCAGCCAATCGGTAAGAACCAAACATTCAAATCAAACAAACTCTTTTAAAATTAGATTGGTTGTCCTGAAAATGACGGATTTGAAATGGTCCGCATTTGAATTAAAACTTCTCTGCGCCTTACCAAAAGATGTCTACCAAATGTCACACATACATAAGCACCTTATTTCGCTCCTCGTGGTTGCACCCACCAGCTGGCTACAAAGACATTATTTTCCAAAGATCACACACAAACAAGCGCCTTATTTCGACCCTAGTAGTAGCACCCACCGGCTGGCTACAAAGACATTATTTGCCCAAGCAACCGACTGCCTAGCACACTGCCTAGCAACGGTTGCCTAGCCAACGGCTTGGTAACAATAGATTGCAGTGCAATCAGCTACCTGACAAATTGGTAGGTCGCCAGTGCACTTTCTATGGTGCTTGCCACAGCCAGCTGCCAAATCCAAATTGGCGTCTTGCCGCTCCGCTGAATGAAGCTAGTGCACCCTCCAGGGTACATGCTATCGCCCGGCGCCAGCTGCCAATCCATACTGGCTCGATGCTCCGCACAGCTCCAGTACTGCAACACGAATGTGAAAATTTGCGAAGCTGTACCCGTTTTATATCGTTCACTGCTACATATGAGACCTACCTGGCTTACATTTGAAATCTGTGATAGTAAAATTGAGTGCATTTAGTAAATTTACTCTGAAAAATCGGCATTATAAGACATCACCTCATATTCTGGTTATTTTCAATAGCTTAAAATAGTGAACGGATAATGTTTGATAATTTAATTGATACGCGGGAAAATTTCCAATCGATTGATGTAAACATCTTGAAAATCTATTGAGCATTTATTAAGTTATTTGCGTTTAATTTGTAACGATATTTCGTGACGGTCGCTGATTTTTAGATTTTCAATTGACATCCTACCCTTCCCGTAAGACGTAGTCTACGTCAAAAAGAAAAAGGCCTTAGCCTCAATAATTGACAATCTAGTTTTTAAACGTGAACCCAACGCTGAGGTTGTAGACGACGTAACAATTCTTAGGAAGTAACGAGACCACTGCATTATTTTGGAATAGCATTAACGGCACGTTAGAGAAGGTCGTTGACGGTTAGGACACGTTGTCGATATACGGTCCAGGTGACGCATTCAATAATGGATTTTTTTTTAGATACAATGAGCCGAATCTGTTGACCATCAGTGAGCCGAACCTGTTGTCGCCACGGCTATGATCTACGGGTCACGAAATATAATAAAAATCTATCAGAGGATACGAGCGCCAGTTTGTGGAAGGTATGGTTATTTGAGACCCTAAATGTCGACCATGGTGGGGAATTATTCGTCAAAACATGGTCCGATATGGAAGTTACACGTACGAAGATTGGAAGTATCTAGCATAGGTTTAGGGATAGAGATCGTTTGAAACTGAAATCTGAAACTGCAGGAGGTTTACGAAATCGACAATATCCGACTAGGGTAGTATAACTGCATATTTGAGCATTGGAAAAATACTCACAGCTTATTTACAAGATGATTGAGGCGATTCTTTCAAACGATGCATGGACTACCACCAATCCTTAGTACTTTTGAAACAGGAAAATCGCTCAACTTTGCTTCAACTCTTGCAAATGAAAGCTTCATCCCAAATGCAACTTTTATCTTCACGAACACAACGGTTCTGCTCTTTGGCACACGATCAACCTCAATGCACTTTTAAATCAATGCAAAATCTTTTGCTACTTAGAATATTACGTAAATTTTCCGAGAAAAAAATGACAGGAGAAGCGCTCTACTATTCAGCAAATATTTTCACCTCGTCCTTTTCGAAAAGTTTCAGTTTTCAGTTTAATTAGAACTTCAAGAAATCGCGCACAAATGCACTACAATGAAAATCACTGGTAAAAACAATTTCGAAAAAAATCACTTGAACTTGAAAAATCACAATCACTGTGCAACGAAAGTTGACAGCTCTCGAGAACTCAACCGTCCGTGGGCAGCGCTTGCTGCGATCCACCTGATTATATTTTCAGGGGAAACCCACACCTCGTAGCGGAACTATCTCCATCACCTACATTCCCACAGAACTAGGTCATCAATCAAAATCAGTTCTAATGGAGATTCAATCATCCTGAGTACAGTGTCATCTGTACAATTCTAATTAGTCCTTGCTGAGACACTTCGCTTCCACACTGTGCCCGCCGAGAACGGGAGATTGATTCCCCATTCGCTATCAATGCCAGACACATCCAAAACCAGTAAACTAACACACAACCTAATATCCATTATAGGACCTCATCCAAGACCAGTACAGTGTGGAGGAATGTGGGAAAAGTAAACACAAACTACAGACACGTGCAGCTGGCAGTGGCAGCAAAAGAGAAGTACGCAGTACTCAGCCATAGGTACGACAAAAAGCTGGTTCCCCGGTGGAAATTGAACTATGCTAGTACTGTTCCTGATTTCTGCCTTCCAATGATACAGTTTTATGTTTTTTGTTCTGCTATCGAACTCACTGCACGTCGATGAGCCTCGATGCAGTGTAGGAAAAACCAAATGCCGATTTTCTACTGTTTTCTTTCGCTTTTCGCGCTGAAGAGAGGTGAATTTGGTGGAAATATAAATGGTGTTGAAATAACGGAATGCTGCATGCTATCACTTAAGACGTTCTATGCGATGCTCATCGGAGCGCTTGCAGCTGATCGAATCCATGCCATCATCATCTCCATCGTTCGGTTGCAAACAACAGCCATAGGTTGTCGTAGTCGTCGTCATTTGGGTGGCGGTTTGTGGATTGCTTCTTTGACGAGCTTTTCATCAGCTTGCCCTTGAATGATGGGTTTGACTGTTTTCAATGACAAGGCGGTCTCTCGGGGCAGGAACGGAATTTTTTACTCTATGATGGGGCCAAGTCAGGGAGCGAAACCTCTCAACAATCAATGTCCTATGTGGTGTATGGAGCGGTAAGACTCACGAGGGCGCTCCACAATGTCAATTTGCTGGGAAAATCAATATTTACTCTCGTTTGCTTTCTTGAGGTTTTTTATTCAGCTCTTCTTAGTGCGCTGGGAGCAGTTTTTTTTTCTTCGCTTCTATTTTTTTCTCTCTAAAGCAGTGTATGTATATTGTAACCTAGTGGAAAGCGCTACTACAACACCCAACGAGGCAGTCAATTCCTTCCGGTTCTTTTTTCCTGCTTCAATTTTCTATGCATTGCTTTTGTATTCCAGTTCGAGTTCATTGTGGTGCATATGGAATTAATCTCTTCACATCATCGAGCAAACCAATAACGTGATGCATGCTCGTTCAACATTCAACGCACATACGATAATGAACTTTCTTCCTGACAAAAGTTTCAGCTGAGCAAACGATAACGAACCCCTCTGGCATTGTTGGAACGTTGCGTTGTGCGTTGCTGGCTGTAGGTTGGCAATTTCTTGTTTGGTTTTAGAGTTCCTAGGTTTCCAGTTTGGGAACATCCATTAAGTACGTCAAGGTTTTCTTGAGGAAGGTGGCTTTTGGAAACTGTGACAATCCATGCCAAAAATGTTTGGTGTTCACAAAAAATGTGTTTGAGGGCGGGGTGGTTAAAAACGGGCTTTTTTTGCATAACGTACTTACTGAACGTTCCCTTATATGTTTCAAACAATTTCCCGCAAACATTGTAATATTTTGAAGCACGGAGAGATTTCGACGTACTTCGGAATACTGCGACACCAGAGCCCAGGGTCTAGAAAAAAGTTTTTGGGTGTGAAAAGAATAAAACCGTGTGTCCTATAGGCACTGTGTAACAATTAACAATGGTAAGAGAACCAGTTTTGGAAAGTGTACCAAAATTTGAACTTAGTAAAAATTAAAACCAATAACAAGATTACTTGTATAAATTGAGTACTGGGAATCTTTTAATTTGCATTTATTGTCATCAATCAAAAGTAGATCATTTTAATGGCATTAAATTCCGCACATCTAAGGCTGTTTCAGTTTTTCAGCCGTTTTCCCATTGCCTTGCTTACCTCGAAAAGAAAGTTGTTTTCAAGATATTTCTGTTCACTGTAATATCAATTATTTCATAGTTTGTATTATAGCACTCGATTCAATGCCCAATTTTTGGCATAGTCTGTTCTCTGATTGTTAATATATAAATAAATTTCTTTTTCTTAGAGCGCGAATGGGAGCATAAATCTAGACTATCATTTGAAAAGGGCGGTATTCCAAAATCACGAAACCGAGAAAACTGGAGGCAAAGCTTGGAATACGAAAATCAAATCCTATTTTGCATATAAAGATCCAATAAACCATTTATTATGCTAACATCTTGCATAATAAAATGCAGTGCCTTACCTTTTCACGCAATACATGCAGAAATATGTTTTATTGAGTTAAAAAATTGATAAAAACCAAAACCCGCCCTGTTTATTTCTAGAGTGTTACCACGCCTTACGTTTTTCGCCTGTTAAACTGCCAGCACTGGACACTCGCCAATAAATTATTACATTCTGGCCTCCTGTTTGTTATTAAGCCAACGCTCTTCGGTCACATTAAATCAAGTTAAGAGGGATAACGACCCAGTGTTTTCAATTTACAAAGACGTCGAATTCTATGCTTCACGTACAAAAACAGTTAATTCCAGGTACTGTATGATGTGTACTATCACCCATTGTAGCACGGAAAATAGTCCGACAGCAATGGGCTCTCCTCTCTGTTAGACTTGATCAAGCTTTAATAACCACTGATTATCCTAATCATGCCACTGTATGAAGGGCCAAAAAGGGGTTGGTGGATCGATATGCAACATCACTTATACGTATCCACAGGGATATAAAGAATCTCCTTCCAACAACAAGATTGAACAATTGAAAGGGTGTCCACGATAAAATTGCCACACACAAAATTGATTCGCAAAATTCGAGTTTTCATCCGATTGCCATCAAATTTTCAGGGATTGAGAAATAACTATTAAACTTCATTTTACCATTTTACTCGTATTTTATTTACAGTCCATACGCAAATGCCCGCACCTTGGCCTTAACCCCGGCCATAAAATTCTGCACAACCTGTGAATCAACCGTTTTTTGCATGTAAACCCATACTTTCTTCAGTTCCTCAACTGTCTTCACTACCTTAGGTCGTTTAAGAAGGTGCTGCTTCATAATCGCCCAGTACTTCTCGATGGGGCGGAGCTCCGGAGTGTTGGGAGGGTTGAACATTTTCGGCACGAAATTGACCTTATTGTGCGCATACCACTTCAACGTCCTTGGAGTAGTGGCATGAGGCCAAATCCGGCCAGAAGATTGTTGGGACGTTGTGAGCCTTCAGGAGAGGAAGCATCCGCTTCTGGAGGCACTCTTTTATGTACACCTGTCCATTTATCGTGTCCTGGGTCACGAAAGGTGCACTCCGCTTCCCGCACGTGCAGATGGCTTGCCAAACCAGGAATTTCGCTTCGCAAATTTGGACATCTTCCTGAGTGCGGACATGCTCCGGAACGCTGAACTTATCCTTGGCCGTGAAAAACAGGTTGCCGGGGATCTGTTTGAAGTCGGCCTTCACATATGTTTCGTCGTCCATGATGCAGCATTCAACAATCCCCAACATGTTGAGGTACAACTTCCTGGCACGGGTTTTGGCGGACTTGTTCTGCTTCTCGTCGCGATTAGGGACATTTTGTACCTTGAACGTTCGAAGCCCAGCCTTAGTTTTGGCCTTCTGGACAAAACATCGGCTCAGGTGCAGCTTCTTAGCCAAATCCCGAACGGAGGCGTTCGGATTTCGGTTGAAGGCCCCAACTTCACGGTTGTGATTTTTTGGTGTTGTACGGAATACTTTTTCCTTCACTTCTGGGCTTCCGATCGGTGGTCAACCGTTCCTCGAACCGCTTAATCCCTCGCGACACCGTGGAATTCGCGATTCCCAACGTTTTAGCGATGGAACATTGCGAGAAATCCTTGTTCTCGTGATGAATGCGCAAGATTTTATCACGCACGAGCTCTGTTCTTTCGCCTCCATTTCCGCGAGTTTTGATTACAGGACTTTAAAACTTGCAGGATGTAAATAATGCACTATGAAATAAATCCACCCAAATTTTCATTAAATTCTACCCAACGGTTAAAAAGTTAGAGCAATTTCATAGTGTGGCAATTCCCCCCACCCCCCCCCCCCCCCAACTCACCATTTGAAGCCCATAACAGTTAATTCTAGGTACTACTAGGAAAATCAGAGATAAGTGATTCTATCGAATGAACATTTTTCTCATTTTACTAATTGAATTACGGATTCTTAATCATGTTTTTTTAGTCATGGATATAGAAAACACGATGGAATCAAAGCTGCGACATCGAACAAGAAGACCTGAGGGCTGAATTCATTATGGCAAAGGGTAAATGCACCCTTCTTTTTGGGGAAATGCTCCTTAAACTTTGGAAAAATGCTCCTCAGATGCGTTTGCCTGGTATAATGCAATCGGAGGTATTAACCCTCTGGTAAGCGCTTGCCGGGTGTTTTGACGGGTCTTCAGTTTCTTCAAGACGGCTGTTCATCTTCAAGCTGTGTTATATTTTATTAACGTCTCTTTAAACTGATCGTATGTTTGTCTAGACGACTTAAATTCATTCGAGACGACCAGTGACTGCACCTATCTGAGCCCAATTATGCGCTCTCCTGTACCTCCCTTGTGTAGCTACAAACTATCGATCTTGTCATTATTGACTCTTAGATCTAAAGGGCGAACACCAAATTATTGCGACACATTCAACAGGGCATAACTTTTTTACCATTGGGTAAAAATCAACCAAATTTTGCACACTTTCTCATTGATGTGTATTGTTTACATGCTGTCAAACTCGAAGTCGTGTTTTTCGATTCAACGAAAATGGAGGTGAACCAACGCGAGTCGAGAGAACAAATTCTTTCCAAACACATGGAATTTCCTGACCTGCCGCACCGGCAGTTGGGAAACATGTTGAACATTCACCATTCAACCGTCTCCAGAGTGTTGAAGCGGTTCCAGGAGCGGTTGACATTGGACCACGGCAATGGAGCTGGAAGAAAACCGGGACCGGAGAACAAAAAGACGGAGGGAAAGGTGAAGCGGATGATTAAAGCAAATCCCAACGTCTCAAGCCGTGATTTGGCTAAAAAGATCGGCATGTCGCAGAGCTACGTCCAGAATGCAAAGAAGAGAGCTGGACTACATACATACAAGGTACAGAACTTCCCAAACCGCGATGAGCGGCAACAATCGACGGCTAAAACTCGGGCACGGAAGCTCTACGAGAAGATGCTGACAAAATATGGCTGCTGTGTGATGGACGACGAAACGTATATAAAAGCCGATTTTAAGCAAATTCCGGGGTTGGAGTTTTTCACCGGCAAGAGCAAGTTCTATGTGGACGACAAATTTAAGAAGAAGAAAATGTCGAAGTTCGCCTCCAAATATCTCATTTGGCAGGCCATCTGCTCTTGCGGACTGAGGAGTGAGCCTTTCGTGACAAAAGGCACAGTAAATGGCGAGATCTACAAATCTGAGTGCCTCGAGAAGCGCCTTTTGCCGTTCTTGCAGCAGCACGACAAAGCTCCGCTATTTTGGCCAGATTTGGCATCATGCCACTATTCTAAAAGTGTCCTGGAGTGGTATGAGGCCAATTCTGTCCATTTTGTTCCAAAGGACATGAATCCGCCAAACTGTCCGGAGCTGCGCCCGGTGGAGCAGTACTGGGCAATGATGAAGCGGGAACTTCGGAAGAGCAAGAAGACAGTCAAAGACGAGAAGGACACGTTAAGAAAACGAAAAAATACTGCGAAACTGGTACCGGATGACACTGTAAAGACTTTGATGGAGGGCATCAAGTGAAAATGCGTTCAATTTTACACTCAAGGCTCCATCGATTAACTTTTATTTTGATTTTTGAAGTAAATATATGTATAAAACTACCCTAAAATTTAGGTTTGATTCTAAACATTATAAGAAAATTGGCATGACATTTTCGGTGTCGCAATAATTTCGTGTTCGCCCTTTATATCAGCTTTTCTCAGGTTGGCGATAGTGGTCAGCAGTCACTTTTCTTTTCCTTTCCACCTCAATTTCTTATAATTTCATCCTCAGCTACTACTCGTTATAAAACACTTCAGGTGTTGAGCCTATCCAAGAAACGGGAGCTTCTACCCCCAATTGTGCCCGTTTAGGGTACTCCGCCAGTAGATGATTAACATCTAGTTACGCTTCACGTCCTTGCATGCACTCGACTCATACCATGAGTCTTAAAGTGCTGGCTAGCATGTTACCAATCTCGAATCGGTTTTCAGAATTATCTCTCCGGTTCTTCACCAGGTTTGAAGTTATGCGCCCCCAGTAATCGAAAACATTGAGAAGCTCCTTTAGTTATCACAGGATATCAGCCCTTCGCCGAATATTCCCAATCGTGTTTGCTTCTTCGATTTCGGCAATTCGGTTCATTTTGATTTATTCATGAAGCAGGAGCTTCGTGGAGTCCCAGTGCATCGTAGTCCTATGATTGCTCCTGTGATATTTGCTGCAAAGTTTGGTCTTAGTTGATTCCACTAAAACGTTTTTCACTGACAGGTCACTGCTGGCTTTGGTGCATGCAATGAAAATTATGGCGTCGCTCGTATACTTCAAGCCCCCTGTTCTGTTTTTATCGCTGAATTGGGGGCAATTAATTTTTCATTAGAAACTGTTGCCCCACTAACACCGGATCAGTATTTCATTTTCACGGATAGTCTTAGTTTTATAGAGGCTATTCGCTCCTTGAGGCCGGTAAATCACACCTCTTATTTTCTCATGAAAATACAGGAGCTTCTAAGTTCTTTATCTGCAGGTTCTTTTGTTATCCTCGTTGTGTGGGTCCCTTCCCATTGTTCTATTTCGAACAATGAGAAAGCGGATTCGTTTGCAAGGATGAGCGCTATGGAAAGCAATATTTATGACCAACAAATCGCCTTCAACGAATCTTTCAATATTTTTCGTCAGATATCACTCGTTAGCTGGCAGTATAAATGGAGTAAAGGAGATTTGTGGTGATGGCTTCATTCTTTCGCTCCGAAGGTGTCGAAGAAATGTTGGTTCAAGAGATTGGATGTCGGTCGAAACTTCAGTGGTGTGATGTTTCGCCTCATGTCTGATCATTATTCATTAAATGCTCATTTTTTTCCGTGTTGGGCTGGAAGACAGCAGTTTCTGATTATATGGACAAGGTTCTCAGGGCCCAGATCACGCAATTTGGTCATGTGCTGAGCGTCGTGGAGTCAGATCTGAGCTTTATGATTCCCTTTGGGCTCGAGGTAGACAACCCAATGCAGTTTGATTAACCTACATGTTTAGGTTAAATTTTTGAGGACTGTGTGCGTCAGTGTGTGAGTGTGGGTGTGTGTGAGCGAGTAATTTTTTTTTTTTATTCAAAACGCTCAGTTCAAAAATTGTAATTTGAAGTTCTAGATATCAGAAAACTATTGTTCTGTTAGCTCTGTTCAAAACTCAACAAATTTCAACTCAGTTTTAAGATTTATCTTTTTTCTATTTAAATTGTTTGCATATGAAACGAAAACTTGGATCTTTTACATTCATGTGGTTAAGCCTGAATAAATGAATTTATTTGCAGAAAAAAATTAACCTATTGTTCGTTGTAATTTTGAAAAATACAGAGATTTTGTTTGCTAAATCTTCTTAGAATTTTTAATTCAGCTGAAGTACAGCAAAAGTAGTTCCATTGCGTGATCGATGACTCTTGTGTCTAAACTTCATCTTGAAAATAATATTCCCTAAACGTATTGCCTACGGCAACCTTAAGTTTGCACCTTTAAATTCAAGAAATGATCCCTAAAAAATTGAAATTCATTCCATAAAAAACGTATTTATGATTCATAAGGCTCTGATGAAAATCTATGAAAAAAAAGAAAATGGTCCATAAAAAAAGCAATGTGTTCCATACTTCATGTAAATTTTAGCAATAAAATGTTCAAAATGTACCGATACATGTATATCTAGGGAATGCCCAACAAACATCGGTGTTGAATTAGAGCTTGTTCAAACAAATTTGGAGAAGCTATTCAGCTATTCTAGAAGAAACAGCTGAATAGCTTCTCCAAATTTGCTTGAACAAGCTCTAATTCAACACCGATGTTTGTTGAGTGATCGATAAAATTGAACGGGTTACCCATAAACATATTGCAATTGTTCCATAAAAAGTTCAATATCATACTTTAACCTTGTAAAAGTGATCCTTAGAATGGAACGTTTGAGAACTTCAATACATGATCAATAAATTATTGAAAATATTCCATAAATTAATCGCCGATGATCCAAAATAAGTTTGAAAAATGAACCACAAACTTCTAAACATGGTTAATAGCAACAATACGAATATTGGTTTTTTTTTTTAATTTACAAGGAACTACGATCATTAACTGTGCTACTCTCAGATCTATTAACATGTCCATTCCTTTAGCAATGCGGTTTAAAGATTGCTGTAAAAGAAGGATCGCTTTGGAGAAGATTTTCAATTTTTCTGAAAGCTGACTTACTTTTGCGATATCACGTTCTTTTACAACCGCAACTGCGACATATGTTTCCCAAAAAAATTGGTCAAATTTAAGACTTGATCAAAATGTTATTTAAGATTTTTTTTATAAAATTATGCCGGGCAAATTGCCATCCAAATCACTCGTCGGACCTAACTACAAAAAATATCCTCCGTTTGCATTATACCGGACAAATGCCTGAATCAGTCGTTTGCTTGAAGACGATATCAGAAACATCGACCGCTTTCTACCGCCTTAGTTCTTCAATCCTGAACTGCTCAGCAGGCAAAATTGGTATTTCTAGTACTTGGAGTAGAACACAACAAATCGTGGCTACCAAGGCAACCAAAAAGCATTATATCTGCATTTTGAATGCTATCTGTTTTTAATTTACATTTCAAATGCTAGTTAAATGCTTGTATCCTGTAATTAGCATTTCGAATGCAAAATAGCATTAATGAAGCATTATCATAGCATTGCAGTAAGGCAGCCGTATATTGGGCCAAAAGTGGCATTTATGTTGCATTTAAGGTGACTTAATTACTTGATAGGCTGCCGTAAAGACGCTCTGGAACTGCTTATTGGTTACCTGGGTACTATGTCACATTGTACAATATAGTGTGTCTGACTGAGCATCATTATCTTATGAATTTACTAAGAACATTCTTACTTGATAGTTTTCTGAAAACTAATGTGTGGCACAAGTGTAAAGACTGTATTCGATGAAATTTGGACACACGCAATTGTTCGTAACTTTTTAGCGTGTGGGTAAAAATAATTGAAATTTTAACTGAATGTATTTCATTGTGTTGTGTCAATTGTGTAATGAGTTTCGTGAAAATCGGTCGAGTGATTTCAGTGATGGCTTCGAATGAAGAAATAGTGCGCCAACAAATTTTGGGCACTCACTTCGAAAACCCAAACGCTTCTCATCGATGGATCGGAAAACAGCTCGGAATCGCACATTCAACCGTATCTTATGTGATCAAAACGATCAAGGACCGTCAGACAACCAAGCGGAAAAATGGTAGTGGCAAAAAACGTGGCACATCAAATCCGGAGAAGGCCAGGATGGTATTGAACCAATTTAAGCGTTATCCCAACATTTCGATCAGGGATGTTGCGAAAAAGGCGAAAGTTTCAGTTTGTTTTGTGCAGAAAACAATGAAACGTTCTGGATTACATGTGTACAAGGTCCAGAAGGCACCGAACCGGAGCGATAAACAGAACTCGGTGGCCAAAACTCGTGCAAGAAAACTGTACAGGGAGTGGCTCACAAAACCGTTCTGCATTGTGATGGACGATGAGACCTACATTAAAGCCGACATCAAACAAATGCCAGGACAGGAACACTACGTCACCACCTCTAAGTTGGCCGTTCCGGAGAGTGTACGGAAGAAGAAACTGTCGAAATTCGCCAAAAAATTCCTTGTCTGGCAAGCGATCTGCGGATGTGGGAAAATGAGTCAGCCCTTCATCACCTCTGGGACCGTCAACGGACAAATCTACAAGGACGAATGCCTCCAAAAACGACTTCTGCCCTTCTTGAGATCTCACGATGGCCCGACACTGTTTTGGCCGGATTTGGCATCTTGCCACTATGCCCGGCCCGTCTTAGACTGGTACAAAGATAATAATGTAGTTTTTGTACAAAAAGACGTCAACCCTCCAAACACTCCGGAACTTCGCCCAATTGAAAAATGTTGGGCAATCATGAAGGCAAAGCTCGTTAAAACTCCAAAACTGATAGAAAATGAACTTGAACTAAAGAAAGTGTGGTTAAAAGTAAGTAAGCAAGTCGGTCCTATCATTGCCCAAAATTTGATGAAAGGGGTCAAGGCAAAGGTGCGGGTATTTGGGTTGGGAGAAGAGGTTCAATAAACCAATGATGTCAAAACTTAACCATTTAGTAGTACTTTATTTCCAGAAAGTTTGAAAAGAATCGGGCTCAAGGAAAATTTTTGGTGACCTATTTTGTGTGTCCAAATTTCATCGAATACAGTCTTTAGTTGAGAAAAGTATATAAGAATAATTATTGAACAAAAGGTTTGCTTTCTCCATAGAACTCACGCTTTCTCAATAAAAAGTTCTAATTATTGTTAGTTTCTTATTAAATATGCTCAAATTTCAAAATGTTGTTCAGAACACGATTTGAAATCGTTTGAGCATAGGGGAGAGCGCATTTCAAAATTTTAATGGATTATACCAATATGTTTAAGTGCAAGAAGTTGATTTGCTATAGATCACTTATTTAAGTTTATGGTTTATTATTCATTGTTTTATTGATCATTTAAAATTATTTATGGAACATTTTCAATAATTTATGAATCATGTCCATGTATTTGAGTGCACAAAGGTTACATTCTGTGGATCACTTTTGCAAGTTTAAGGAACGCCATTAACCATTTTTGGATCATTTGTAGCATGTTTATGGGTAATCCGCACAATTTTATCGATCAATTCCTAGATATATAACGGTACATTTTTGACATGTTATTGCTACATCTTATATTAATTGTAGACCACATTGATAAATTTTATGGATCATATTGACCAGAGTTTTATGGGTCATGAATGCGTTTTTTTAGGAACCATTTTAGTTTTTTTATGAATCGTTTCTTAGTATTTATTTGCAAAAGTATGTTTGCCATTGCCTACTGCCTTTGCATCGAATGGATCGGAATAGGAAAGCAACCAACCATGAGCAAATGAAAGAAATGCTTTAACTTTATTTCCGTCTCCTGTCATCTTCCTGTGCTAGCTTTCCATCATCATGGCATTAGAAATCAGCTCTTTAATCGATACATCCATCAATCAAATCAATACATCATTCAAGAAAACAAAGATTGACCTATTTTCGGTACCTAATTAATGTTCACAAAAATCAATAGAGAATGTCACAACGAAATGGCATACAAAATGACCTGGTAGGGGATTTCCATTAGTCTTCATTAGGCTACGGAATGCTTACTCGATTGTTTGTATCGTTGATTGAAGATTGCTTGTTTTTTGTTCAGTACTGCTCAAAACAAAAATTCTAACGTAATTTTCCACACCTTTAAAAACTTTGTTTGTTTTCTATTTTCCATTTCAGGTATGATGTCTTAAAATCAGCCCATCTACAACAAACATAGATTTGCTGAAGATACACCATAATTGCATAGGTATACTCCCAGTATTTGCAGATCCAAACTGATTTGTTTGGTATGCCATTGAACCAGGACATATAAATCTTATACAATTAGAACTTAACGGAGACCAATTGAACAGTGTTTCCCAGGTTGTACCAGTAGATTATTTAGATTCCTAACTACGAGCTTCCGGCAACAGAGCTGTGCACACAAATCGACCAACTTTTGCCGGCCATTGGAAGTCCATTCTTGCAGCAACAACCGCACGCAATCTTCAGCACAAATCGATGTTGAAAGCTTGGAATTTGTCTTCGCCTACAGAAAACAACGAACATCCTCCTACGACAAGTCCTTTAGAACCAATGCATTACCATCTAACCATGTGCGTAATTTATCGTGTCGTTCGTCGTGCAGTATTTGTTCTACGGAATGGTGATGTTTTCCTTGGAAAACCGCACAGTCATGTAGACGTGGGTTTTCAATTTACATTCCGCTTACTGACTGGAGTCATTTTCCACTCGAAAAGTGCTATTCGATTTGGAATGTGCCTTCAACGGGGAGCGACGCGGAATCGTCGAAATGAAATACGACGCCGAAATTGTACAATCTAAACAGTATTTTGTGAAATGGAGTCAATTCATGCTCATGTTTTCATGCTTTCTAACACAGTTTTCAAAAAAAAAAAAAAAACAAAGAGATCCAGCTTCTTGAAAACAGCGCAACAACTTTCCAACTCCAGGGGCTTTAATTTCATTTATATGCTTCCATTGTTTATTGAGCAAAAGCAACACCGAAATGATACGTAAACTGAGCTTTCATCTTCCTTATGGCAACAGATCTTTGCCAACAGGCACTGCCTCTCTGTCACTGAAGACATCTGTGGACGTTAGACATTCCCAAATCTAATCAACACACATACCCACAAACATATTCACTCATTTGCTTGGAATAGACATCATATGCAGCAATAACAATAGACCTTGTTCTTAAAAAGACCACAGAAGCGGGAAGCGGGGAGAAGGACCAGAGTCAGCTTTTCTGAAAAACGTACATCAGGGTCGAGGATGCCTCGGAGGATTTCCGAGAAGAGAGAAAGATAAAGTCTTGTGCTTTTTGTGGGTGTGCAAAAGACATGCCAAATGATGACGACGACGACGACGATGCTGTGACTAGATCTTCTTTTTCCGTTTTACGGGCGGAACGAAGAGTGGAAGTGCTGACGGAATATCCTGTCTCTCGGATTCAGAGTTGTATTTTTTGCTCTTGTCTTTCGCAATTTTGGTAAGGCCTTAAGAAGCAGTCGGAAATGGGAGAAATCTGAAGTTTGTGTGCTAATTGGATCATGCTTAATTATCTATTAGGGAATATTTTGATGACCTAGGATCCCCGGGTGCTTTAGCTTTCCGGAGCAGAGATCTCAACCAGACCGAACAAGGTTAGGGCAATTAGCTAATTTGAATGCTCGAGTCATAGACGATGAAGTCGTTGGTTATGTAGTCAACGTAGGCAGAGTTGGTAGTGTTGACTTATCAACATATCGTCGAATGATACATTTCGTCGAATGGATATTTAGTCGTTTATCGTTTGGTCGAAAAAAGAACAAACTGTGTGCATTGGAAATTTCAAATATGATTGGCTCAATTGCGATGTTTTTGGAGGATATTAATGTTGGAATTTGTAATGGGGAATATATATGCATATTGATGTAAGTAGTTGAGAGCTGTAATGTTCCTTAGTTGATGTAAGTATGACTATATAGAAAGGATCTCACCCAATCAGCATCAATTGTCACGATGACATTTAAATCCGCGCTGTGGGTCCTGCTTTTGAGAATATGATGCTTGAACCAATTACTCTATTTATTTGTATCACAAACGGTTGGGCAAAAGAAGTTTTTCTCAAGAAGATGAATAACCGCATATGTGCCAGAACACCCCACCACCCAAAAAAAACACAAATTTTTCCCCTTTCTCCTTTTTTTCTTAAAAACCCCCTTTAAACCCAAAAAAATCCACCTCCGAACAAAAATGCACTTTTTTCGCCTATAATCAGTGCTAACCACCCAAAATTAAAAAAAAATCCACCGAACAAAAATCACTTTTCCTTAATCATTTATACCGTGTCCAATATATTCTCATACACTTTTTCCTTGCATTGGTGTCGTGCAACTACTCAACATGTTTCACGTATGTGTTGGTGTAGTTTTGCACTATGTTTATACAAACGCTTTTAGGTTATGTCCGATTGTTTTCATTCGGTGTTTATCTTTTACCAGCGATGAAGAAGTTTGGTGCTGTGGTGATAAAAAAGTTTTTTAAAGGTGAGCGCCCGGGCGCTATTTTCAGAAATTTGAAAAACCTCGGAGTAAAGCGGGATTTTGTGTACCGAACCATCCGAAGGTACCGTGACACCTGCTCGTTGGATGACCGGAAGAGATCCGGTCGTACTCGTACGGTGCGGACTGCACGAGTTGTTAAAGTGGTCAGGGAACGGATTAGACGAAAATCACAGCGCTCTGTACGTAAAATGGCCGCAGATCTGAATGTTTCGAGATCGTCAATGCACAATATACTGCAAAATGACCTCGGATTCCAAGCTTTCAAGAAACGTAAGGTTCACGGAGTTTCGGAACCTTCCAAGCAGAAACGACTCGAAAGAGCAAGTCTGCTTTTGTCGCGGCACGGTGGGGAAGAATTTATCTTTTCCGACGAAAAGTTATTCGCACAATGTCCAGAACGACAGATTGTGGGCTCTCTCTTCGAGAACTGTTCCAGAGAGTGATAGGAATATTCCACGGTTCCAAAGTGCTGCGTCAGTGATGGTTTGGGGAGGAATTTGCAAGCGAGGCAAATTACCACTGGTTTTCATCGAAAAAGGCGTTAAAGTGAATGCCGTATATTATAAAACGGAAGTTTTGGAAAAAGTTGTCAAGCCATATGTACAAGAGGTGTTTGGAGATGATCACTATGTGTTTCAGCAGGACGGAGCGCCATCGCATACTGCAAATCTCGTTCAGGGCTGGTACCGAGAAAATTTGACCGACTTTTTGGACAAGAATGAATGGCCTCCCAGTTCACCAGATCTGAATCCCTTGGATTATTTCGTATGGTCATACATGCTGGCGAAGGTAAATGACCACAGGGCGTCTAATATGAACCAATTCAAAACCGTAATCAAACGAATTTGGGACGAAATGCCGATGGAAGTCGTGCGTGCCGCCTGTGACGGTTTCGAAAAACGTCTGGAGCTGGTCAAGAAGGTTAAAGGCGGTGTTATTCCAAAACATATGCTGTAGTTGATCAGTATTATATTTCAATATAATGGGTAAAGTTATCAATAAAATCTGGATTATCGATTTGAAATAAATAGAGTTTTATTTTGTATGAGAATATATTGAACACGGTGTAAACAGTCATTCGTGCATTTGGATAAATTTACCGATAACTTGTTTCTGAAACTGAATTTATAAACATGGTGTTTGATAAAATAGTTGCTCTTGACTAATTCTACAACTTTGTCAAACAGTGCATTGCCTAGCTGGTTTATAAAAAGTGTTATATTGATCGTTATATCACAGAAAACAGACGTTCATCTTCGGTCTGCTACTGGTGTAAAACTTTAAACCGACATTTCAAATGTATGTCGTTATCCTCCTCGCTGCAGTTGTGCGATAACTGTCATATAAATGTTGACCAACAAAAAGCCTAGCACATAACCTGAAACATTTTGTTTGTTTTTCTCGGCAGTTGCTTCTTATACCAGCTGCCCATATTAACTTTTACACACGTTTTTCAAGAAAAGGTATATGGACATGAGTGTCTGTTCTCTGTGGTTATATTTAAATGATATTCAATGATGAATATCATTTGAATATTCCAATATTGCGCTCTCGCTAATCCAAGAGCCAACTTCCACGAGTCAATGCACACAATGCGTCAATCCAGTTTTCTCCTTTTTCGCTTATTAATTTCCGTATCACTCGCAAAAAACTTCTAAAATTGACGAAGTATTTTTTATGCATGTACTAACGAGGGCGGTATACTTTCACTGTGGAGGAAAAAAAAACATGATTATGTTTGTGGATTCTGAAACCTTAACTCCAGGATGTTTTTTGATGATCTAGAACATCTATTCAACCTAACATATGAATTAAATCAGATTCCTGAACCTCTAAGAATATAAACCATATCCATATCCATATTCCTTGAAGATCTTAAAATCTCAACTCCAAGGAATTCAGGATAACCCTTTCAGCAGGTATTTTTGAGTGATAACCTCAACTGACGCTTTTGCATAACAATGTATATGGTGCCCTGGTACTTCCTAACCTTCGTCTCGGCCAAAGGCGTGGAACGATGATACCACCATTCCCGGTCTTCTTCTTAAACATCTGACTTTAACTAGACTTCAGCTCGACGCTCTTCCCTTTCTCCCTAAGGAAGTGGATGTTGTAAATGGCGGATCGGCTATAATAGGCGGACACAAAGTGCCTCATGATGTCCAACTTCTTCGCTTCGATGTGGAGCTGGCTGTACAAATAATCCATCGAGAGTAGTTTCATGACTGTTTTCACCATGGCTGCTCAAAATTAACTGAAAAAGTTCTTTTGCACACAACAGAGTGGATACTAAGGACTGTTTCGAAAAACAAACTGGCAACACATTTTTTTCTTATAGCAGGAAATGAAAGACAAACAAAAATTAGAAACAACTGTATCATTTAATTTAAGTCTAGCTCTCATAGTTTAAAGGGTGTACGGAATCAAATTGCGACACACACAAATATTCGGCAAAATTCGCCCGTTCAACCAATCATCTTCAAACTTTGAGGGAGTAAAATAAAACATGTTATGGATTTTTTCCCATGTTTGTCTTATTCAATTTCATTTCCATATCCAAGTGCAAGAACCTTCTTCTTTACACTACTCATAAGGTCCTGAACAACATTTGGACCAACTTTTTTTGTGTCGAATTCCATTTTTTCTTCATATCTTCCTCCGATTTCATTTCCTTAGGGTGCTTCCAAAGTGCTTGCTTCATGATGGCCCAGTACGTTTCAATTGGCCGCAGTTCCAGTGCGTTCGGGGAGTTAAGATGCTTCGGCACGAAATTGACCTCCTTAGCCTTGTACCACTCCAAAACCTCTTTCGAGTAATGGCGCGAGGCTAAATCCGGCCATAAAATCGTAGAACCATAATCAAAAAAGGCAGTAAACGCTTTTGGAAGCATTCCTTTAGGTACACCTGCCCATTGACCGTTCCAGTTGTCACGAAGTGTGGGTGCTCCGCTTTCCGCTATGATTGCTTGCCAAATCATATATTTTTTGGCAAACTTTGTGTAGTCTTTCACGTTTTTTCGCATCTTAAAGTTTTGGTAAAATTCAGTTTCTTTGCCACATCTCGAACTGAACTGTTGGGATTCCTCTTGAAAGCTTGAACTACCCGCTTGTGATCCTTAACACTATACGGAGATCCATTTTTGCCACTTTTTTCTTTCCGATCGATGGTCGAACGTTCGTGGTATCGATTTAAAACACGAGACACCATAGAATGCACCATTTCCAGCTTCCTGCTGATGGCACGATGAGAATGATGGTGCAATTTGATTCCGTACAACCTTCAAACAAACAAAAAATGAGTGAAAGCAACTTTATTTCAAGAATTTTCTGATTTTACAACTGACTCCACTCATGAGGTTTTGTAGAGTAGTTTTTTGGCATTTTCTGGAAGCTGCAGACCGATTCTTTTTTGATTCTACCATAGTCTTGCACTTCTTTCCACTCTTCTTGACGTAGCGCTTGACGACAGCCTAGCCAAGTAACAGTTTTAGTTTTGTTCCCGCCGTATAGCACTCATCCGGGCTTTGTTGATAAAAACTACATTCAAAACTGTTTTGTCTACCAGCACCTCCTCTATGCTTCTTTAAAGCCGAAATTTGTACAAAATGGCCCACTCTATAGATGGTTGTGAAAACAAGTTAATAAAACCTTTATGAGAACATAAAGATTTTGAAATTGTTCTACTGAGAGATGTTGTGACCACTTGAGAACCTTCATAAAACCTATTGGCTGCCATGAAAACCAGAATGTGGCCAAATCACCACAGCTGTCAAACTTCACTGTGAAATCGAGGTTGTTATATTTTTGTTCTGCTTTGTTCGATTCTCTGCTCTTCTGATTCATTTAGCAGTAAAAAAAGAGCCTTGTGTTGCGGGAAATTATGTTTGATAGCAAAATATCCCAAACAAATTGTGTTTTCTACAGCTTATTATGTTCCAAATTATATGCGCATTTATTTTTATGGTGAATATTGGCACGATAAGAGCCGAAAATTATTGCGCCTTGGAAATTATGCGCATTCACAACAACATTAATCAAATTAAGGCAAATGTATTCGATAAATTAATCATGAATTTCCTGAAAAGTGCTTGGAATTGGATGAGATTATCTGTAAGAATGTCGAAATAAGTCTCTGATCTACAGTTTATTTGCATATCATTGAAAATTTGATGCATTTATTTTTCCACATTTCAATTCTTTCTTATATTTCAATATGGCGATTGGAAAAAAAAAATCATAGTTTTGCCATAAAGCCAATTTTTCTTCGCAATGACTATTATAAAACTATTTGGTCTTATGGTGACTTTCTTCAATGCCATTTTGCCGTTTAATGCATTTACTGGAGGCGAAAAGGTTTAACAATGCTTTTCCAACTGTCCTTAATAAGATAATATCAATGAGTCCTAAAGCGGCATTTCAATACAGCATTTTACGAGTTCATAAAGTCGAGATAAAACCTTTGATAGGAGTAAAAGGAATTTGAGAAAACGAGGTTTTAATATCGTTTTAAACAAGTTGTGTAGGTTCTCATAAACCTGACTAAAATATGAAACTTATTGGCATCTCTTGGTGCCACAATAAAACCAAATTGATTTCAAGTGGCTTTCATAAAACTTAAAAGAAACTTAATAAAGCAGGATGGTGTTAGCAATGTTACTTGGGTAGTAGCGTTCAATTGGACAAAGTTGTGGACAATTGGGAGGATTGATGTCTTTCTCAACGAAATCTACTCCATTTGCTTGCATCCATTGTTCTGTGGTTTTGGCGTAATGAGCTGACGCCAAATTAGGCCAAAACAAGGAAGGGACCTTGTGCTGCTTGTGTAACGGAAGCATCCTTTTCTGCAAACACTCAGTACGGTGAAATTCGGCATTAATCGTACCTTTAGTGTAGAAAATCGATGACTGAGAGCCGCAGGAACAAAACACCTGCCATTCGAGAACCTTATGGTCAAGTTTTTCCACCTCAAACGACTTTTCGAAGATTCCCAGAAACCATAAACAAGTTATGTCGGAAACATGGATCACTTGAATGCTGAACAACTTGAGTAATCTATGACATGTGATGTATTCGAAGTTTTTTAATATTTGTGCTATAAGACATTTGAAGTGACGATAATGGCCTGATGCACG